>JASKMD010000008.1:9377411-9452727 GCA_030144725.1 Haematococcus lacustris | reverse complement strand
TGGAGCGCGCCATGCCTGCCACTGTACAGATAAGGGCAGCCGACATGCCCACATTGGCAGGAATCAGGCACAGAGGCACTCGCTTGCTGTCCCGCCTGAAGGAGGCAAGCTGTGTCGCACCGCTCAGCAGCGAGACTGGGCCCGTGCGGGTGTAGAAGCCCACGAAGTGGGCCACCCCGCTGTCGCCCTCCACTGTGACTTTCTTGGCATCAATGGTCTGCGGCGTCCCTTGGTTGCTGAATCTTTTCAGGAGGAAGGGGCTGCTGATGGCACTGCCCAGCCGCTGCACTGTGGCGGCCAGACCCCCCTGGCTGTCCAGGCTGCTACTGTTGATGCTGGCCGGGCTGACCCCCAGCTCAAGGCATGTGCGGGTGTTTAGGCCTTGAGCCTGGCTACTGGCTGCAGGCGTCCACTTCATGAGCACAGAATCTGTGGCCTGGATGGTAATGGGGCCTGCCTGTTCCACTGCTGAGGCTATGTAAGGCGAGGTAAACTGCACCTTGAGGTAGTTGCCCTCCTCTTGGGCTGTGGCTACGGCGCTGCACAGGATGAAGGCTTTGCTGGTAAGGTGGGCTCTGCTGGGGCTGGTCCTGGCCTTAGTCACTGCGTACTGGACAGCCCCAGTGAAGCGGGTGGCAACCTGCCCCTTGGCCCCCAGCTTGCTCACTGCTTGCCCTGTAGGGGAACCAGCTACAAAATTGGCATCATACTGCACAGAGATGGCCACCTGGGGTAGGGTGGGAGGGGTGCAGGTCAGGAGTGGCCGGCGGGTCACTAGCGTGTAGCCTTTGCCCTCCTGCTGCACGCAGGGAACAGCTGCCAGCTTGCCCTCTGCAGTAATGATCTCCCCTAGCAGCCCTAGCATGGCAGCCTTGTGGTTGGGGTCTCGGCTGCTGGCTGTGACGGTGACTTCGAAGGCTGGGAAGCTGCAGTTGGGAAGCCGGTACGGCTCCTCCGAGGGCTCAATGCTGCAGAACCTCAGCCCAAAGTCCTTGCGGAGCAGGTTTGTTAGCGTAGTTATGAAACCTGCATGTGGCATGAGGCACAGCAGGGCCCCCAAGCGTGACATTGGAGCCTTGTAATGTATTGGTGCAGAATGGTGTGTCATTAGGTGCAGACTACGTATTGGGTTGATGTGCCCAGCCCCTAGTGGCCATGGTGGTTTGGTTGGCAGGTCAGCAGGGGCTGGGGAGTGCGGTGGGGCAGGGGTGGCCTGAGGGAGAGCAGGGTTGATAGGGGACAGTGGCGGCAGGAGTTGCAAGAGGGGAGGGCTTGAAGCTTTATAACCAGTGCGGCAAGATCTCACAGGCTGAGGGGGGTGGATGGGACAAGGGGCAAGGGCTGCAGGAGGGCAAGTAGTGAGGCATTGTGGCGTTGCTATGATTCTTGATTGGTCACCTGTATGCACTTGTGTGGGTTGGACAACATCACCTGTGTAGTTGTGCTCGGTGTGGTGCATATCTTTGAGGGTGAGGGTTGACAGGTTGTCCAGCAGGTGGCTGAATGGGCCCAGCACGTAGCCTTCTGGGTAGGCGTCGCATAAGCTGGCGATGATTAGTCGGCAGCTCTCAGTATTCAGCGTGTTGTGTTTAGGGTCAGCGGAGCGCGACCCGCTTGGATAGGGAGCGATAGATCTCGGCGTGCCCCTGTCCGTGCGGAATGCTTTGAGAGCACGCTGAGACGTGGGATGGTCCTGAGGGAGGAGCTGAAGGCTCTTGCAATACTCAGCAAGCGCTGTGCTGAGCTCTGTCGAGCCGGATGCCAGGGAGAACTCTGGTTCCGGCGCGTCAGGCTCAGGGCCTGCAGGCATATGCCCAGGGGACGAGGTTAGGCTAGGCCGGTTATACCAGCTGTTGCGCAGATTTGGGCTTGTGCCCGGAGCCAACCTGCCCGCACGGTCACCGCTTGTGGTGCCTTCTGGATGGATTGACAAGCGGCTGGGGGTGGCTTTGGTAGGCCAACCCCCGAGCACGCCCCAACTCCACCCAGTGCAGGTCAGGGTCAAGATAGCAATGAGGAGAAGCAGAGCAGGCCTGCGTCTACCTGCTGCGCCTCCCATCGCTTCATCTTGACCTCGCTCGGGTTCGGACGAAACTTGGCTCATTCTGCTCCTTTTCTGACGCTTCGTCGGGCCCTGCTACCCGTTTAAGCTGTCGTCGTTACTTGGGAGCGTAGTCGTGAGTTTAAAGTTTCGGTCCAAAAAAGTCTATCTCCCACCCACAGCTAGGCGTGCGGATCGGAGGCTCTCGGCTCGTCTGCACTTTCTTCGCTGACGATACCCAGATTCACCAAGGCGACCTCACAGACCCTGCCCTCTCCACCCTCTCCCTTGCTCTCACTACCTTTGGAGACGCTTCGGGGCAACGGGTAAATACAGACAAATCCTCTGCTGTCCTCATTGGCGTCCCCCTCCCCTCTCCCCCCACCCATCTGGCTGGCATCCCTGTCCATCACTCCGCCACTTCCCTTGGCATCCAACAGGCCAACCCTACCCTCTCCTCCCCCACCCCTCGCCACACCAGAGCCACCCGAGCCTCTCTTAGACCTCCAAACACCCTCTCCCCTCACCCCGACCCAGCTACCTCCTCAGCCTGGGAGGAGCGCCTGAGGCAAGCCACCAAACACCTCCACCGTCTCAACGGCCTCCCCCTCTCTACCATGGGCAAGGGCATCGCCTCCTCCACCTATGCCCTTAGCACCTTCCTCTACCACGCCGAATTCTCGGGCCTACCACCTACTCTCCCTACCTTCACCCATACCCTCTACCACCTTGTGGTCAAGAACCTCCCTTACCCCCTTGCCATAGGCCGTCCTGCTGACGGAGGTTTTGGCCTCCTACCTCTAAGAGAACATATCCAGGCTCGGCACGCCGCCATGGCTACACGGCTTCTACACCACCTCATCAATGACCACGCCTACTCCACCCTTCCCTCCCCGTCCCCGTCCCCGTCCCCGTCCCCCCCACCAGTCAATCCCACCCTTCACCCCCCACCCTTTACCCGCCCTACACCTACCCGCCCCTTCCTCTCTTTTATCCGTACCTTCCTCTCCAATCTCTACCACACCCTTCACTCCCTCTTCTCCCGTTTTTTCACCCCCCTTCTCTCCTCCAGCCTACCACCTAGCCCCTCCCGAGACAGCCCCTCCCACCCTACCCAGCCTTCTCATACCAACCCCAACACCCTCCCCCCTTCACCAACCCCCCCAACCCCCTCTCAATCATCCCCTTCATGGATCCCCCTAGCAGCCACCCTCCTCACCCACGCCTGTCCCTCTCTCCACCCTGCTCATACCCTACTTCTCTCTACCCAAGCCACCGTTCCTGACATTTCTCGAGGCATCATAGGCCTCCCTGCACTCCACCAACCCCACCTACTCCCCCAAGGCATCATTACCCTCATGTGCCAAGCCCTCCAAGCCCTCGGCCCTTTATCCCTTCCCGCTACCTCTCCCAGCCAACCCCTCTCAGTTACACCAGTCCCCCTCCAACACCTTACCTCCCTCTCTTGGTCCTCACCCACCACCTCTGCCCCTCGGGTCTTCCCCACCCTCATTGGGACCCCTGTGAGGGTCTTCACCTCCATGCTCACTCCCCACATCACCTCTGCCCGCAAGCAGGCCCACATCTCTTACATCAACCAAGCTCTATCCACACCTCACCCACCTACCTCTCGAGCGCTAGCCCTTCAAGCTTTCACTGCCAACCTTAACAAAGCCTGGAAGATTCCTTGCTCCAACCTCCTTAAAGAGACCCTTTGGCGCTTGAGCATCAATGCCATCCCTGGGAGCCGCATCACCCCCTGGTCTTGCCCTTGCGACCCCTCTCACCATCCCCGTCACAGCCGCCAACACAGCTTCTGGAGTTGCCCCATCGCCGTTACCATTAGACAACAGCTCTCCCTCAGCCTCGGCACCCAAGTTCACCAATCCTCCCTTTGGTGCCTCATCCCCCCCACCCCTACCTTCCCTCCTTCCCTCTGGAGCCTGGTTTGCATGGCTGCCCTTGATGCGATGGACTTTGGCCGTCGCCGTCTTTGGGCTCTCACCCATCACCCCACCACTCAAGCGACCGCTCCTACCACCCTTTCCCCCATTTCTGCAGCCAGCCAGCTTGCTATCTCTACCTTTTGGCTACACCTACAAGACTTCACCCTAGCCCATCCCAACCCTCCTGGCTGGAACCTCCCCCATCCCCATCCCTTCATCTCTACTCAAGACGGATCCCTTAGTGTCACTTTCCCGGTTACTCCTCCTAGTCTCTCTGACCCTTAACGTGTTTCACTCCCCTCTCCTTCCTAGCCCTCCTAGCTTTTGCGTCCTTACCAGCCCTCCAACCTTTTGCGCCCCTTGCTCCTCCGCTTCTCTGACTTCTCCGCTTCTCGAGGTCTCTCACACGTTCCCTTTAGCTCCCTTCCCCTTCCTTCTCTGAGTTCTTTCTCTCCTAGGTAGTTCCCCTTCTTTTTCCCTTTCTCTCTGTTCTCTCCTAAGTCTTTTACCTTTGGAGGTTGGCTTGTATCCACCCGAGCCCTACCTCCTTAGTGTAACAACTACTACTACTACCCCACCGTGACACCTGGCTAAGTCCTGAGATGGGGGGTGTGGTCCTGTGCCTGCACAGCAGCCACCCACACCGCCCACCCCTGGTCAAGGCCAAAAACCATGCGGCCATGCACACCGATGGATCACCAGGGCTGCACGTGGGGCCCAGCCAGCTGGCTGTCAAGAAGAAATGTCAGTCATGCCCGGTATGTGGCCACTACAGACGTAGAAAAGACCTACCCATCCCCCCAGTTCAGTGTCCACCACATCCACTGCGGTCTTCACAGCTAAGGTTGCAAACAGTATATCTTCTATGAGCCCCCGCTCTGCGCATTCCCATGGTAGCTCATGCTTCAATTGCAGGGCTGGCCTAGCCGAGCAGCACTCCTGGCTGATGACTGATGAGTGAGGTCACATTGTACATGTGAAGTATAGACGACAGTTTGAAGCTGGCAGCCCTAGTAGTAGCGTCAGCCATGTGGGCGGGCAGGAAGGCGAGTCAGCGTGGCTGCGCCAGGCCATGTCAGTGATTCGAGTCAGCGTCTAGTCAAGGGTCGGCCGTTGCGGCCACAGTAACCTCGGCCTTGGGAGACACACCCACCGTGCGGCCGTACACGTCAGTGTTGTACGCGCTGCCGCCGTGCTTGCTGGCGTCCAGACCGCGGTGCTCTTCCTCCTCGCTGATGCGCAGCAGGTTGAGCATCTTGAGAGCAAAGAACAGGATGCCCGTTGTGCCGCACACCCAGCCCGCGATGGCTAGAATGCCGATCACCTGCAGCGCAGTACAGAGGCCAACATGGCAGTCAGGCCACCGCTCATGCACCAGGCTCTGCACCGCATCTTTGCTCACAGATGCGTGGCAAGGAAACTCTGCAGAGCACTTCGCAAGCAAAGTTGTACGGCATTCCCTGAGGCACTTGGCAGACAGACTCAAAGGACTTGTGCCCAGTGTGAGTGAGGGTGTGCATGCATGTCAGGCCATGCCTTACTCCATGCTGCTGCCCCCACTAGAAATGAACAGAGGAATTGGCATAAAGAGCGTTCACACCTGAGAGGCCAGCAGGCGGCCGCCGCCTCCGTAGAACAGACCATAGAAGTCGCCACGTGTGTAAGGCGCGCTCATGCCGGTGCCATACGCTTGCTGGATATACTCCTGTGAGCAGCAGAGGGGTCAGTTGCGGATGAGTTGCATACTCCAAGACACACAGCTGCATGCACGCACTGGATTTAGGGCTGCAACCACTACAATGAGGAGCGAACTGCAGAGTTGGCCAGTGTGAATGGGTTGTGCAGGGCTGAGAGTTCTGCTTTTTACCTGCTTAGCCAGCAGGCCGGTGAAGAACACGCCCCACATGCCGCCAAAGCCGTGCATGGGGGCAGCACACAGCGGGTCATCAATGCGCAGCTTCAGGAAGAGCCAGGACACCAGGTCAAAGATCTGCATCCAGGGGGGAGCCAGGGAGGGGGTCAGGTAGGTCAGCTCTGGCTGCATGAAGCCAAAGCCGGTGGTGGTTGGATGGGGGTTGCAGGGCACGGCAAGTCAGGGTAAGTCAGGGCAGGGCAGGCCAGGGCAGGATGCAGGTCAGGGCACGCACCAGGGCACCGCACACGCCGTTGACGATGGCTGCCCAGGGCTCAACCACGTGAGCGCAGGCGGTGATGACCACAAAGCCCACCAGCACGCCGTTGCACATGCTGATCAGGTCCCAGGCCTGAACACGTCAGCAGCACACACAGCTGCATGCTCAGCCATGCTGCTCGCTGGCTGCACCAGGCCAGGAAGGGATGGGCGGGGGGCTGGCAGGGGGCAGGTGGTGGCACCAGGCACTGGCAGGGGGTTTGGGTTAGGATTGGGTTTCAGGGTTAGGTCACCCTGCCCTGATCCCTCAGGGTACCCCACGCTCGTTCCCTCAGGGCCAAGCCAGGCGGTGCAAACACTGCATGTCAATGCAGTGCTGCTGCACAACTGCGGCCATGCCCCAGGCACTGTGCAGGCAGGTGCTTGTTGCCCCAGGCCTCCCTCTAGCACCCAGTGCATCGGGGGCAGCAGGGGAAGGGACAGGGTCGGGGGCAGGGCAGGTGATGAGGGTGGTGGTGAGGCTGCACCTTGTTGCGGCGGAAGCCGTTCATGAGGCAGGTGAGGCCGGCAGCTGCGCCAGACAGGGTCGTGGTCACGGCTGCTCGGCCAGCAACTTGGGCCGAGATGGAGTTGTCGATGGTGAGGGAGCTGCCGGGGTTGAAGCCGTACTGCAGGGCAGGGGCAGCCGGAGCCAGGACCATGTGCCGTGGAGGGTGGTGCAAATCATGCAAGCATGGCCGTAGCCAGGACCATGTGACAGACGGTTTGACAGGGCCAGCATCGGTTGTATTGGGCAGGCAGGTCAGGGGGTGGGCAGGGAGCCCAGGCAAGCGTGTTGCCGGCGATTTGCAGACAGATGTGTTCAGGCAAACAAGAAGGCACCCAGCAGGCATTGGGAGACGTGGGAGGGGAAGCAGATGCTGGCATGCAGCAGGGGCTGAGCGGCAGCAAACCCCGGCCACTCACCCATCCGAACCAGAGCAGCACCGTGCCCAGCACCACCAGGGTGGCTGAGTGGCCCGGCATGTCCACAGGCTTGCCATTGGAGTCAAAGCGGCCCAGACGAGGCCCCACCAGCCACGCCCCCATCAGCCCACACATGCCGCCCACCATGTGCACCACCCCTGCACCAACACCCCGCAACAACAAACTATAGATATACAATAGATAGATAGCCAGCTTCTCCACTGCAGGGCATATATTGCCTCAGTGCAGCTTGCTTCAGGGTGCAGCACTGCTGCCACCACTTAGTCCTTACCTGAGCCAGCAAAGTCGATCATGCCGGCGCGGAACAGCATCTCGTCCTCCTGCTTGGCTGGGGCAGGGTTGCCAGAGACGGAGAAGTGAGTCAGCCAGCCCTCGCGGCTCCACACCCAGTGGACGACCACAGGGTATACGAACGCGGCCAGGAGGACGGTGTACGCTGCAGGGGCCAGCAGAGGGGGGTTGCCACACTCAGACTAGTGGGCAGGTACCCCGCAACGGCAAACATAGCATCAGCTCTGGTTGTGCTGAAAGTGGAAGGAGCCGAGCTGACAAGCAACTACCATCATCTTCCCCATGCATGGTAGCCCCCCATGCATGGCAGCTACCCCTCAACCAATATGCGCTTTGCCCCTAATCCTGGCAGATAGCATTGGATGCTCAGCAATTGATTTTTTTATTTTCTTTGCGCCGCGTTTCCCACGCCATTACCCTCGCCCCAACTTTTCTGCTTTATTATCTTCTTGATCTACCTGGCTACCTGGCAAGGAGGCTAGGCCGACACACAAGGGCTGTGGGTGAGGGACGAGGGCGAGGGGTAAGGGCATTCTTTCCAGTCTGTGCACTTCGCAAGGGTTATGAGAAGGCTGGTGAGGGCTAGGGAAGGGGAGGATGACATCCCCATCACCCCTACCAAGGTAGGCGTTGAAATTGAAGCGCTCGGCCACAGCTCCGGCAGGGATGGTGACGGCGGTGGCGGCAAAGGCCCACTGGTACAGCTGCGCAGCTCATGGCAAAGGTGCTCTGTGAGGTTGTACCGGGCAGTCAGGCAGAGAAGGCAGTAGGGAGACACGGCTGCAGGAGCACAGCTTACCCAGTCGGTCCAGCGCCCATTGCCTACACCCGTGAACTTGTTCTGCCCTGCGCAGCGAAGAGTCATGGCATACTGTTATGTGTAAGAGTCATGCGCATACTGCCATCAGCCCCTGCACCACACATTGGGTGTCAGCAGCAGCAGCAGCGCTCCTTACAGTTGTTCATGACGAAGATGGCGTCACCAATGAAGCGGTTGGGCTTGTCCCCCTCACCATACGCAAACGCAAACCTGCACCAAATTGAGACAGCGCTGAGTGAGCCTGCCTTAGATAAGTGCGCTTCCGAAACCGCACTCACCCAACGATGTAGAAGGCGATTGCGGACACACAGGCGTCCATGATTGTTTGCAACAGGATGTTCAAAGTGTTCTTAGACCTGATGGCGCCGGCGCACAACTGCAGTACAAAAGAAGAAAAGTCAACAGGAATGGATGGCGCAGCCCCGTCTGCGTGCGTGTGGCTGCATTGGGTCAGGGGCTGGTGGGTGGGTGGTGGGCGTCCAAGTATGTAGTATGCTCACCATCGCAAAGCCACCGTGCATGATGAACACCATCGCGGAGCAGATGACAAGCCAAGCAGTGTTCACGCCGTACTTGAAGTCCGTTATCCCTTCATTTGTGGCGAAGCTCGAGCTGACTTGCCCCAGCAGCGTGGAGCATAAGGCATTGGCCTGTTCCTCAGTGAAGCCCGCCCCCGTGAGGCTGGCGATGGTGTCAGTGCTACACAATACATCCAGGCTCATCTGCGTGCAAGAGCCAGCAGACGGTGCCAAGCCGCTCACTACAACGCCCAGTACACGTGACTTGTGGCTGGAAAACCAATGGACACGCGGGTGGTAAAGGCTATGTTAGTCTGGTCTGCAACCCAATTGGGGAATGAGCTGGCTTAGTGCTTTACGTGTCGGCTTGCATCGGAAAGTGCGAGCAACCCACCTTTAACAGCGACGAGAGCGTAAATGTATGTTCTAGAAGTACTGGACAGAACTTAACTGCACGCCATTTAAAACCCACACCTCAAGGGGTAGGTTCATAGAACGGAAAACATGAACACTCGCTTGTCTGACATGTCACATCGCGAGGCTGCTCTAGGCGTCGAGTCGAGGGGGGTATCTCTATGAAAGACGGGAAAGATAACAGGCATTGGCCGGGCACCTATTCACATCTGGTGGGGGGAAGGCAGGCACTTCGCCGTTACTTGGGTAGCCAATGCCAATGGTTGCGAGGCTTCAAAATTTGGTTGCCCTGCATGTACATGTGCGATGGTCGTCCAATCCTATCGGATGACGACTGTTACACGCTCGGCAGCCAACAAGTGAAAGGCCACGCACTTGTTCTCTACCTTTGCCGCAGCGACCCTGATCCGTCACTCAGCCGGGTGCACAGCGGATGGGCTATGCGCGTGAGCTAGGCCAGTTAGCCTTCCGCGACGTCTGCACATGCACTTTCGCAGCAGTCTAGCCGTCAGACAAGCAACATGGCCTGGCCAGTGTATGGCCGCGGCGCTCCGTGACCTCATCGCGCCTGGGCGGCCCTGCGCCGCAGGGCTTCGCTGCGCACCAACGCCGCGAGGAAGTCGGGCTGGCCCATATCCGCAAGACCACCGCCGCGTTCCAGAGCCAGCTGCAGAGCAAGCCAAGCCACGGCTGGGTCAAGAAGTTTCAACCGAGGCAGCAGCCAGCCTAATGATCGAAAGCAGAACAGCCAGGCTCTAGCGGCGTTGCAAGGCTTGGCAGGACCATAACGGCCATGCCCGCAGTGGAAGGGCGACAAGGGACAGGGCAGTATCCCCTCTGGACAAGCAAGCAAACATGGTCAGCTGCAAGGGCTTGGCCGGGGCTCCATCCACCTCATGTGCCTGGCATGCGGCTCACTCACTGAAGGGCCTCACGCACCCGACCTGGCTCTCTGTGTCATGACCGGCTCTCAGTGTCATGACCAGCCTGGTGAGGCAGGACCACCCTGTGCAGCTGCTGTCTGCCCACCCACCCCTCCCCGTCTCACTCCCAGTCACACTGTCTCACCTCGTACGCGTCCATGATGGTGGTGGCGTAGATGGGTAGGTAGCAGCGGGCCAGGGCGCGGATGGCGTTGCCAACGCGCACAACGGCCTCTAGCTGCTGCCGGCTGGGTTGCCAGTCAGGCGGGGGGACGGCTACTGCCTCCCCACCCTGCCCGCCGGTGAGCAGCCCAGGGGTCAGGGCAGCAGGGGGTGGGGGAGGGGTGGGGCTCACCCACAGGAGCCCATTGCAGCCGAGGATCACACTCACACCTGCATGCATCACACATGCGCAACACCCTGCCCAGCTGGCCTGGCGCTGCTGACCATGGTCTGCTCCGCGGCGCTTGTAGCTCAGGCCCCAGCCCAGGCAGGCGGCTCAACACTCATCAGCTTCAGCCAAGCACATCCTGCCTGCCAAGCATGTGAAGCGCTGCACACGCAAGCATGCACCATGCACCCCTGCCAGGGCCCGCGCTGCCCACACTGATGCGTGGTGTAGCTTGCCAGCACTCTCACACCTCACAAGCAAGCAGCAAGACAGCACGCAGGGGCTCTGCAACACAAGGGTGACTAGCGGGCCACAGGTGTGAGCAATGAACACCCACCCACCCACCTACCCACCACCCACCGATGACTTCTATGTTGTGAAAATGCTGCTTCTGGCGCTTGACCAGAGCCGGGGGCACCGCCACCAGCTGCCCGCCTGCAAGCTGCATAGCACCCCACCCTGCTTGGCGAGCACGGCTAGCTTGCATGGAGCCAGGCCACGATGTGCAGGGTGTGAGGTGTGAGGTGGGGGGTGTGACGGCAGTCCCTTGAAGCAGGTCTGTGTCTGACTCCACTGAACGCAGGCCACTAGCTGCTGCTGCCAGGCCCCGGGTGGACAGCCAGGGCGCAGCCTTGAGGGGAGACGCTGCAAGACCGCAGTTCCAATGCTAGACGTGTGCAAGGTGCAAGGTGCAAGGTGAAGCGCCTGGCCGCCTTCCCACCAATGTGCCAGGCTGCACCAGGTGCAGGGGCAGGGCCTCGCTGGGTCCCGATGCACCAGTGAGGGAACAACTTGGGCCAAGGTAGCACACAAGACCACGCCCAGCCTGGACCGCCCCGCCCCGCCCCGCCCCGCCCCGCCCCGCCCCGCCCCGCCCCGCCCCGCCCCGCCCCGCCCCGCCCCGCCCCGCCCCGCCCCGCCCCGCCCCGCCCCGCCCCGCCCCGCCCCGCCCCGCCCCGCCCCGCCCCGCCCCGCCCCGCCCGCCCCGCCCCGCCCCGCCCCGCCCCGCCCCGCCCCGCCCCGCCCACCCTCACCTTGCCATACTTGTTGCTGCGAGTGTGCAGGGCCACGCCCCCATCACTCTGCACAGCTTGCACCTCAGCCTGCAGGCGCCAGCAGCACCGAGGCATAGAGGCAGTCAACCGCTCCCTGCTGCTGGCCACTGGGACCGTCTAGGTAGCCCAGCCTGCCAGTGCCAACCTGACCCTGCTGCTAGGGCGCCCAGTCACTGCTCCATGGGCCCTTCAGAGCCATCCAGGGACTGCTGCTACATTGCTGCTGCTGTGAGGTCGAGCTGCATGCAGGGTGGCTAGGATGTGTGACCTCACTTGTATGCCGGCCAGCTAGTCATCACGGTCACACTCACACTCAGCAGGTCACCCTCCCGCAGCACATCCCGCATGGCCAGCTCATCCTCTGCATTGCGCCGCCGCTGCGCCCCGCCTGGCAGGTGGACAGCACTGAGCAGCAGGCTGGCTTCCTGGCGGGCAGCCAGGTCCACCTTCCAGCGCTTGCCAGCAACCTGAAGCACCAGACCAGCACTCAGGGCAAGGAGGGGCAACACCCCGCCCACCCAGCCTCGCCCCTTCCTGCCTGCCTGCAAGAACAGCCTCATCTCATCACGCCTCACACTCCCTCGCTTCACCCTGGCTCTCCCCCCCTGTGCGGTGAGGCAGCAGCATGAGGGACTGCACAGCTTGCTGCCGTGCCGCAGGGCCTCGCCTCGCCTCACCTCACCTCCGTCACCCTGCCCACCACCACATCCCCCTGGGCTGCATCGTACCGGGTCTTCAAGGGCCGCACGAACACAAGGCGGTCCACACGCTCCACCACCTAAACATGCAGAGAGCGCCACGCAGCCTGTGAGGGGACAGCTGTTGCGGCCAGGTGCTGGGATGAGCAATGTCCAGCTGCTGGAGACTCCGAGCTCGTTGTTGCTTCACACCGCTAAATCGCCGGCCAGGGAATGTCCAGCTACTGCGAGCTCAAAACTCGAGGGCTTACCCCGCACAGCGTCGCTATGAGGCGCTCATCTACGATGTGTGTGCCATGCCCGCGCAGATATCCCTCCTGCACTGCTGCATAGGTAAAACATTTCAGAACTAGGCTGCCATGCATGGCTGCGAGACGGATGGCTGCACACCTGCTCGTCAACCTCGATGACATCGCCCACACAAACGTAGCTAGAGGCATCAACCGCTCCCGGGGCGCTGCCGAGAGCACTTTCGATTAGCCCCACAGCCCCGGCGGGATCGTATGCGCGGACAATGGCGGACATGTGCTCGCCTGGCACCAGGCACGTCCTGTGCGTATGCAAGAGGGCCCGTTGCAAAGACCATGCGCCAACTGTCATGATAACGGCTTACACAGCTGAAGCAGGTCGCAACTAGTTGTCAGCAGCAGGAAACTCTCAAGCAGCCTCCAAGCCCCACAGCCATCATGCAACTCCCAAACACAGCGAGGGGTGTAACCAAACACAGGCTGTAGAGCGCGACTGGTTAAACTAACTTCCTGATGTTTTGGGTTTAACCACATCTTTAACCAATCTTTAACATACCCGTTTTGCTACCCTGGGACTGCTTCTCACTGGCTACTTCTGCCGGCATAGTGTCGCTGGGTGCATTGCCGTGTCGCGACCAGAACGACAGCCAAAAGGGACTCGTATCGCGACCAAACGGTCAACTTTAACCATCGGTTTAACATTAACCTTTAACCAGTCCGGTCGCGCTCTAACAGGCTGTGAGTTCACACTGAAATGGCTCGCTTGCCAGGCTGGCAATGCCAGCACCGCCCCTCTAGTGTGTGTGCCACAATTCCTCGCTCGAGGTCAAAGCGGCCAACACACTGCTGCCCGCAGGACGTTCGTGATGGTAGCATGTGCCAGACGCACAGCTCTTGTACGGAGAGTTGCACAACATAAAGGATCGCATGAAAGTCAAAATGTAGCCTGGGCTTTGACCCAAGCCATGGCGGGCGGCAGCACGCACATGGTCATCGCCACGGTTCTGAAAAAAACGCCCAGACCTGCACCCCAGGCGCGCCCCGCTGCGCATCCCGCCACAAACTCATAGCTCTGCCCGGAGTCCCTGAATGAAGACGTTGAGTTGGAAGAAGGCGATGAGTGTGATGAGGGCGGGGGGGGCACGGGGCCCAGGCCAGTCCACTGTGCCATCATCCTCTGCGCGCCAAGCACCACCAGGCTGGCGGTTACGACAGTTATAACCAACACAACAACAACACCCAGCATGGCGTCGGTGGCATCGAGATAGTGGCATCGAGATAATGGCGGAGGTGTGGGTCAGGTAGGGTGCGGCTGGGCCAGGTTGGGGCAGGGGGTAGGGGGAGAAGTCACCAGGACCGCCTGCTTCCATGCAGCCTGCTTGGCATTGACCGTGCATCCTCCACTTCATTCAGCTGGAGTGCATGCATGCCTTGGTGAAGAGATGAACACCCTATCATGTCAGATATTCCTTGTGTACGGCCATAGCTCCGCCATTGGTGGGCGGGTAGCAAGGGCATGCCCCGAGGCTACTCTCCCCCCTTCATGCGCACCCTTTTTCGTTTTCTTTCCATAGCTCCCCCATAGGTTGTGTGCAGTACACAGGTGCAGGGCCGTGAGGCTGGCTATCCTTATACAGGCATAGCTGTACTGAAGGCAGATGCAGGGGCCACACGCCCTGTCGACTGTGCAAGCGCTGCCCCACCTTGCCCAGCAGCCTCCACCTGCCTCTGTGCCCCCTGCTGGCCCCTTGTGCCCCTGCTTCTCCCGCACTCTCCACCCGCCCCTACCACCCACCACCCTCAGCAGCCAGGGGTGGCCTGCAGGGCAGCAGGCTGGCCCCCCAGTGCCAGTGTAGGCACTGCGCACACTGCAGACTCACTGGCATCCACGATGCGCTTGGCATGGTACACCATGAGCGCTGCAGCTGCCAGCGTGCCCAGCACCAGGCCAGGCGTCAGCAGCAGGTCGCTGCCTGAGTTCAGGGCAGCCAGGGCCTGCAGGCAGCACAAGCCGGGGCAGGCGGTGCTGAGGGGCTGGGGGGGCAGGGTGACCGAGGCCGGGGAAGAGGAGGGGGCCGTGGGCCGGGGCAGGGGGGCAAGGGGGTGGGGGGGCAGGAGGGCAGGGGGGGCAGGGGCGCCAGGGGCGGGGGCCTAGGGCAGGAGGGCTAGGGCAGGGAGGCAGGGGGCCCTACGCCCTGCAGGACGCCTCCTTGGGCTGCCACCTGCCCCCCCACCCCCTCCCTGCTGCACTGCCTGGGTCTGCCTCTCAGGCCAAGGCTGCCCGGCACATCAGGCAGGCCAAGCAGGGGGTGGGTGAGAGCAGCAGGGGGTGGGTGAGAGCAGCAGGGGGTGGGTGAGAGCAGCAGGGGGTGGGTGAGAGCAGCAGGGGGTGGGTGAGAGCAGCAGGGGGTGGGTGAGAGCAGCAGGGGGTGGGTGAGAGCAGCAGGGGGTGGGTGAGAGCAGCAGGGGGTGGGTGAGAGCAGCAGGGGGTGGGTGAGAGCAGTAGGGGGTGGGTGAGAGCAGCAGGGGGTGGGTGAGAGTAGCAGGGGGTGGTGAGAGCAGCAAGGCCAGCAGTGTGGGGTGGCCCTGTCACCACCACTCACAGCCAGGCAGGCCAGGGCCCCAGCGCCCACGACCTTGACATCAGGGGCCACGCCGCTGTTGCGCTCCAGGTACACGTCAGCCCCGCTCACAATGGCTGCGGCCACAAGCCAGCGGGCAGGAGCACGCCTCTCACAGGAGCTGCCTGTGTCGCCACTGCTGCGCCACTCTGCTGGCCTCCCACCCCCGCCTGATATCACCCTTGCTTGCTGGCTGCTGTCAGCCCAGGGCACCACAGGCGGGGTGTGTGCCAGCATGTCCTGAGCAGCCCTGAGAGCTGCTGTGGGTCATGTTGGGCTCTGGTCCAGTCAGTCAAAATGAGGTAAGCCCAATGCAACACTAACCCACCCCTAACTATGCACTGAGTGCAGAGGGTGACCCCGCAGTGTGACTCCGCTGTGAGTTGCTGTGCTCCATGCAGCCCAGTCAGCTAGCAGCAACACCAGGCCAGGCCAAGCAGCCGTACCAGGCTGCTGGTTGTAACGTTGTTGGATCTTTATCACCATGCACAGCTGATGTGGCAGGGCCTGGTGCAGGGCCTGGTGCAGGACCCTCTCACACCGTGCTGCCTTGACTTTGCATGATGGCGCCCAGTCGGTTTCGTGATGGTGTCAAGCAGCACTGGGAACCTCCACTGTGGCTACACTGCCCTCTCCTCTCTCTCTGTGGCCACCCTCGCCTTCACTCACAGCTTGGCTGCACTGCTCTGTATCTACCTACCGAACGCGATGGTTTGCTGAGTCACGGCGTACAGGGCGGAGGGGTCCAGATACGCCTGCGGAGACACCAGCCACCTTTCGTTCATGTACGATGTTGTTTGCGCAGCGGCAGCGGCCGGGCTCCTGCGGCTGCTGCGGCCTACCTGGGCTCGGATGTCCGCTCGCCTGGGTCTGCAAGGCAACGTTTTGCCGAAAGCAGGGCGCGATGCTGCCGCGATGCAGGTGCGATGGAGGTGCAGGGCCGCCATGTCTTCAGTGCTTCAGTCTTCAGCGGTCTGCGCTGCGCGGTGCACTTTTCTCGATTCGGTCATTCTGGGGCCGCAAGTTCTGACACACCCATGTGGCTGATTCAAACAAACTCTCGCGCTAGTGCGCTGCGTTAGCAGCACCAACACGCATTGTCGACCAACCCCGCCCCTGTGCATACAGATCTCCTACATCCTCATGTTTTTTCCTGCTTCAGACTTCCCTCTTCTTCCCCTACATGCTTTCCTACGATCTGACGGGTGGTTTAGCGGTGTGCAGTCCCTGCGTGTGTAGCTCACAACAGGCCTGGTCTGGCCGATTACCGTCCTGCACCAGCCTCGACGTGCATAGGCCCTAGCCGATCTACACTGCCTGGCTGCTGCTGGCAGAGGAGGGGTGAGGGCCTGCACCAGGCCTATGCCCCACACTCAGGCGTTCCCAACATGGGGTTGGTAATCTTCATGCAACTGTAGCCCACCTACTCCATCATTTGATGTAACGTTTGCTGCGTCTGCTCCATTGCGATATTGCGCGTTTAATGTAAGACCGGATTTGCCATCGGAGTCATTCGATGCGGGCAGCTACATGTGACCCCGGATGTGTCCCAATCACAGACCGTGGTTAGCTACACTGGTAAGCTACGTCCTTGGCTATCCGTTAGCGATGCACGACATGTCGGTGGCGCACACCAACGAAGTCCGGCAAACATGGCTGCGCGAGCTTCCTGATGGTGCAGGCCGCTTGGCGAGGATGTGAGGATTCCCTTAAGTGTATACGGCAGCGCTACATCGCTATAATGGTGGGCGTCAGGCTAACAAACCCACCCACCCCTCAACATCTTTGCTGCTTTTTGCCACCAGCGCTGAGCTCCAGCCAAACTCCATACACTCTTGTCCAAGATGACTCTTACATGCATCACCAGAACAAAGAAACATAGATATTGGATTTACGCACGATGATTAAGACCACTTCAAAGACACATCAATTGTTGGCTGCAGGGGTATGATGAGTAGGCACCCCCTTCCACCACCCCCTTCCAGTCCACCCAACCCTACTCCCCGCCCATCCCCGCCCATCCCATCTCTCCAGCCCTCCTCCCACCCACTCCCTCTCCCATCTCTCCCGCTCTCCCATCTCTCCAGCTCCCTCTCCCACCTCTCCCATCTCTCCCATCTCCCCAGCCCTCCTCCCACCCACTCCCACTACCTCCCACCCCCTCCCACCCCCTGCAAGCCATGGGCAAGAGGCCAAGCAAGCTACCCAAGCTACTGAGCCACGTGTGCACCCACATCCGTGGGAAGCTTGCCGCAGCTGCGCCCCCTCAGCAGCAGCTGACACCTGCAGGCACCACCCCTGAGCTGGCTGAGCCTGCTGGTGCACCCCCTCAGCAGCAGCAACAGCTGGCAGCGGCAAGCACATCCCGTAAGCGTGGGGCACCTGCAGCTAACAAGTCGAGGGCAGCAAAGCAAGGTGAGACAACACCACGTACTGCACCTAGCACCTTCTTTAAGCGTAGTAGAGCAGCCGGTAATGCACTAGCGCCAGCAGCAGCTCCAAAAGCTCATAGTGGTATCCAGTCGTCACGACTGCCGTCGTCGCGTCCACATGCCAAAAGCAAAACATGTTCCGACTGCTGCTGCGTGTTGCAGGTGCCACTCACAACAGCGTGGCGAAGCGTGCTAGTGCGGCGCGCCTCGCATGTGGCGAAATCGCATGAATTCAAATGCTTATCTTTGGACAGGCACTGAGCACCGCTGAGAGCGAGATAGTTTTTGCTGCGTCTGCCACATCGTAGCTATGAGTCTCCTCTGTTCGAAACACTGTTTACATATATTTTGACTGAGTGGCTGCGGAGATACAGGCTTCGTGTCACAGGGGGGTGGTTTTCAGGTAGTTGGGAACGCCTGACCCACACTCAGGCGGTTCCACATGTCAACACCTATCTACAGTCCTGGCCCTGTATCGCCGCGCCCAGTACGAGCACGCCGCCGCCATCGCTAGGGTGCTCATCGATACCAGCGAGGCAGTGCGAGCGAGGCATGGGAGATGGCCATGCAGGCCAGGCAGTAAAACTGCGGCCAGGCAGTAAAACTGCCGAATGCGGCCAGGCAATAAAACTGCCGAATGCTGATGCTACCAAAAGTATGGTACAAAAGAACAGAGATTTGCAGGGTCGCACAACGATGATGTTCGCCCGCCGCAAATGTCCTAGTGCCATTCTTTTGGCATTAGCGTAGCGTCGATGTACGTAGCTTGAGCGATACTCTTAAAAAGTCACCATCGCGGCACGGAACTCCCTTAGGGGGTCTTTCCAATGCGGGGGAATTTTTCGGAGGGTAACGGGGGAATGAGGGGAAAAGCGCAGCGGGGGAATTTTTATTTTCCCTCTAACCGCCGTCCAACTGCCGTTCCCCTGCGAGTCCGTTTGCGCCGTTGGGGAATCCCCCCAGGGGAATGGCGGTGGTTGGTCCCTAACCGCCCTCCCCTCCTCGCTTTTTGCTACCCTAGCCGAACCCCGCGGTAGCAAAAAAAGTGCTCGGGGGGAAAAATGACGGGGTACTACGATGCTTTCGATGATGACTGGCAGCCCGATGGCACGCAGCCCGATGGCACTCAGCCCGATGGCATGCTGCTCGATGGCTCGCAGCCCGATGGCACGCAGCCCGATGGCACCCAGCCCGATGGCTCGCAGCCAGGAGGCTCACGAGGAGATCGTGACCATGAGTTGCTGACGATTGTAGCAGCCCATACGATTGCGTCGGAGCTCTTCAAGAGGAGGGATAATTTCAAGCCTTTCTGGGACCTTGTTCAACAAGAATGCATAGCCCGTGACAGCTCCTTTGCTCTGAGTCCAGCTCAGTGCAAGGACAAGTACAAGTACGCCAAAAAGGGCGTCTCCAGTGTGCTTGCCTACCACAAGGGCACAGGTGAGCATGGGCGTTGCCATGGACACTGTCTAGCACACCCTTGTGCATTGCACATCACCGCACATCTTTGCACATCATTGCACATAGTTGCACACCCTTGGTTATTTTTGCAAATGGTCAATGAAATGGTCCATGACAATGCTAGCAGTCAACGTTGTCCAGCCAACACCACGAGAGCCTCCCTAATGCGCTCCCCTTGAACGAGATCAGCTGGCCTAGCTCGTGCGCCAAGTGCCAACTCCCCCGCCGGTAATGGGTCTAGACCCACACCATCTTCAACTAGACGATCTTCATAATCTTGGATGGCGTCGGGGTCGACCCCTTCGGGTACAACCTCGCCATGGTCAATGCAAATATTGTGCAATATGCAGCAGCACATGAAGACCATGACAGCAACCTTCACATCAGTCCTGATGCCTAGCCGACAACATTGGAACTTGTTCTTCAAGCAACCCCATGCATGCTCAATCTTCACACGTGCCTTGGAATGCATGGTGTTGAAACGTGCTCTACCAGCATTAGCCCTTGCAATGCCTGACTTGAATGATGACACCACAAACTGGCGTGTGGCATAGGCAGAATCTGCAACAATGACACGGGGCACCTCAACACCAGCAATCACGTGTACCCCCCTCTGGGCTAGGTGACTGCCAGCATCTGACAGTTGGCGAGCAAGTGGTGAGTGCAGGAACACGAGTGCATCATGTGTACGTCCAGGGTGCCCTGCATACACATCCATGAACTTGCCCCTTGCATTCACAAGGCCTTGTGCCACAAAGGACTGGAAACCTTTATGATTGTAGTACGCATGCCCTACATTAATGGGCTAATCAATACGAATGTGAGAGCCATCTAGGGCACCCACAATCTGTGGCAAACCACTAATGTGCTCAAACTCGAGGACGCTAGCCTGCCACTCCTCTTCTGTTTGGGGTAAGCTAATGTGATGTGACAAACGATCCCATACTGCACGGGTGACATTGGCAACGCACCGGCTCACCGTTGTTACGCTGCAGCCCCAAATGCTGCCCACATGTGAGAAGTTGCTACCTTTTGCTAGGTAGCTAAGTGCCACCGCCAGTTGTTCTTCTTGAGTAAGATAGTCGGTGCGCTTGCACCTCCGTGCAAGCAAGGGGTGGTCCACAATCCTTTCCAATACGTAGTCGTACACTGCCCTGTAATGTGCAACAAACTACAAAGAACTGAGTCATGATAGCTAGGCTCAGGCCACATTGCCGGGCTGATGGCCTACATGGCCTACATGGTCTACATGGCCTACATTGTCGAGCTGATCAAGATAGCTAGGCTGAGGCTGGCCAATGCAGGCTGGTCAATGCAGTTGGAGAGGTTCTGGGAGGTGGTGGTCAGAATAGGTGCACAAGCAGAGATGATACCTGGGCACGTGGAATTCGATGTTGTAAGCTTGTGGATCAAGTGAGGCCAAGCAATTGGGATACAGTGCCTTGTACGAGCGAGGTCGCTTCCAATAAGGGCATACGCGGTTGTAAGGCCTGCGGTCGCCGCAATCGTCAAGGGTCGCCGCAATCGTAGATGCTGGTTGTGTTATACTTACCTAGCCTCATCCTGCTCCTCCTCCTCCACTTGCGCAATAGCTACCATAATCATAAGCTCGGCCTCAACCTCGCGCCGACGACGATCACCAACAGCGAACATTTGGCTGGGCAAAGATGCAAGCAGAGGTGAAAGCAAAGGTGCCAGCTCTTGATAGGCTCGCGGCTCCTGGCCAAAACTCGCAACATAACGAACCCAACCTCCATTTTCCCCCATTCCCCCGCATTGGAAACGGGGGGTAAAAAGTGCATCCCCCCGTTCCCCTCTACCCCGTTACCCCGCATTGGAAAGACCACCTTACGCGCAATATTGCGCAAATCATCGATGTTTTAGCCCTCACTAGCCTCTGATTCACAACATATTGGGCTCTAATCCACAGGCCTCGAATGTTGCCCTGTAAGCCTCTAAAACTGCTCTGATTTAGCTCTGATTCAGCCCTGGTGGACCTCTAAAACACCCCTCATTCAGTGCCTCATGAATTAGTGCTTAATCAGTACTGAACTGACTGCTATGAAACACCTCTGATTCGCCGCATATCAGCGGCCGCTGAAACAACGCACAATTATAGCGCTCTGAAAAGGTGCTGAGATGCGGGTCATAAGAGGTCCGAAACTTTCCGACGAAGCTGAACCAAGAGACTGGACGTCAAATCCAGGTTGCGCCGATGAACAGCTACAAGTAGTCGCGACGCAAATGACAGCATATGATATGACATCGCCAAGGCCAAGCAGCCTGTGTCATTGCAGGTTACTGAAGGCTAGGCTGTGCTGAAGGCCTGTGGGAATCTAAACAGCACGCTGTGACAGGTTGATGCCTTACTACGTGCCGGGACCCATGCCCAGCGCCATACCTAGCTCCAGGACATCCCTGTGCTACCCAGCCCCATCAGCCCAGCATCCACCACCCTCCTATCGCATGCGGTATTGCTGCGTCCGGCTGCATTCCCCGTGCTTGCCATTGAAGGTGTAAGAGAGCGAGATGTCCAGGTCGCGAGGGTTGCGCGCATTGGGCTTACTACTTAGCGTGCCACTGATGGTCTCGCCAGCACACATGGTGATCACATCCTCCAGGTAAAACACTGTCTGCTTCCAGTGGGTCGACCTACAAACACACCGCACATGACATGCATCACACATGCTCACACTGTGAACCCAAGCGCACACAGCGGCCCAAACGATGCACAATGCCGCTGCATGCCTTGTGGGCTCAGCTGCCTCACTTTGCCTTGGGAGACGTACTGAAGTACACGGGCTTGTGACCAGCCGAGAATGTGATGTCAAAGTAGGCCACGAAGGCGTGCACATAGTCATTGCGTGCTGCTGTTAGCTTGAAAGGAACCTTCACGACAAAGCAGCCACCCAAAGGTGCATCAGAAGAGGAGCAAGCAAGACATGAAGGCACATACATCCGTACAGCATGTCTCTGGCCCTGTAAGACCTGCATGCGACTGTATACATGCACCTGAATCAAAGGGTTGTCCTACACTGTCTAGGCTGTTGGCAGTTGTACTGCTGCTGACGCCAGTGTGTGGCTATTAGTAGGGGGTAGCGCAGCAAAAGTCAGCATTGTACCAACCCCATACTGCCCCTGTGACTGCCTCCACCACAGGTCACTGCCACTGTCCTCAAACCTCAAAGGCAGCGTCTTCCTTCTTCATCTGAGAGATGTCCACAGACAGAATCTGCAGCCACAAGCCAGGTCCGGCAGGTCAGGATCTGGCACGTCAGAGCCAGCCTGTGCAGGCATCAGGTGCCAGGCAGCTTCCTACCCAGTCTCTCCTTCACCACCAAGTGCACGCAGGCTGGGAGTGATGCCAGGGGTGGGCCAAGGCTGGCACCCAGCATGCAGAAGAAGGAGTCGGGGGATACAAGATGTGGTTGCGCTTAACAAGCGCTGCCTGGGTCATGTCACTGCGTGTGCACCACGAATGCCTTGACCTGGCAGTGCTTTGAGCTGGGGTGGGCACGACCGTCATCCAAGACCATGACCCAGGAAGCTGAAGCGCAGGCTGGCACCTGGGTGCCACGTTGGAGTGCAAGCGTACTGCCAGAGGCAAGCTAGCAGGGAGGTGAGAAGAGTAGTCAGGCTGGCAGGTGGATGAGCAGCCGCCTCACCTGCGCTGTGTTGGTGGCCATCTGGTTTGGGTCCACACAGTCCACCAGGGGCTCTGTCATGGCCAGCGACTTGATGCAGCTGAAGTCAAAGCCGTACACATTGTCCCAGTAGTCAATCTTCTCGTGCTGCACTCACAGCACGCCAGCAGCAGCAGGCTGGTCTGCCAAGCCATGTTGGTGCAGGGCCCAAGTAGGCAGCCATGCACAAACAGCCATGCCCACTTGTTCAAATGCCGCACATGTCTTGCACTGCAGTAAGCATTGCAGCAGCACCCCCCCATGATAAACATGGGACTTCAGCATGGGGATGAAATAGCCTTCACCAGCACATGTACACAGCTGGCTTCACTATTCCACATCCTGTTGCCTATTGGCATCGCTACACAGCTATGTGTGACAGCACTTGGGAAGCGATGAGCAAGGCAAGGGACCCACATCTGCAGTACTACTCCACCCAAGTTGCCCTCTTTGGGCACACAGGGAGGGTGCGGCCGAGCTTGTCAACCTGCCACCTGACCAGCAGCTCACCTTGTATTCACCATCCTCAATGCCCACGATATGCAGTGTGGCCTTGTCGGGCAGCATGATACCCCCTGGGGCCAGCCACTTGTCCCTGCGAGTCGTAAGAGAATAACAGAGCCAGGGTGCATGGCGGTCATATGGCTTCCACCCAAGCCACCCTCTGCACACCAACGCTGACCACTGCGCAGACGCCGCCCTGTTGTGCTGGCAAACAATGTGCGTCACTTGCATCGCAGGCTGCAGCAGGCATTGTGTGTGGTTGGAGGGGCGCAGGCGTCAGGCAGCAGCAGTGGTGAGCGGTGAGCCGTGCCAGGGCATCACCTAGCATACACCACTGTGTCCAGCATGCTCTCGTAGAACAGGAAGTAGCCCATCCACTCGCTGACTATGATGTCCACCTTGTCAACAGGCAAGGTCACCTCCTCCACCTGGTTTTAGAGGGCAGGCAGGCAGGGACGCTGAAGTGGAGCAGCCAAGAGGCCAACCAAGGAAGCCCTGGCAAGTCCCTGGCCAAGCAGTGTAGTCTGCAAGTAGGGTCTACTAATGATTAAATCAGAAGACCAGGCCTTCATATGCTAGGAAGCCGCTGTTGCAGGGTGGATCTTAGGTGCTGCTCTAGGCTGCCTCCTGGCCTTCTTGGCCCCTAACCCCTTAACACCCTGGTGTCCAGCAGTACCTACCACCACTGCCTCCCTGCCCTGCTGCTGCTGCCCTCCTGTGCTTTCTCACCCGCCCGCTTTGCTGCACCATGAGTGGCCCTGCACCTGCCTGCGCTGTACGCAGCCAACTGTGTGGCCTGCTAGGCACTAGGCACTGACCTTGCCCTTGATGATGGTGACCTTGTCGTCATACCCATTGTCCTTCACTATCTGGGTGGCTTGGTCCACAATAGCGCTGCACTCAATGCCATACACATGACTAGCACCGGCCTGCTGGGCAAGGCGGCGGACAGCACACCAGCTTAGACAAGGCCAAGCCACAGCCCAGCAGCGCTGACAGCAGGCGCAGGCACGCAGCGTGGCAAGCAGCCAAGCAGTGGGCCAGGTCTACACAGGTCTCATGGTTGAGCCGGCTGAGGAGCCTCTCAGGCGTACTGTCTAGGCGTCTGTGTAATCGTATGTAGGACTGCGCATCAGGGCTGGAGCAGGCATTACCTTCGCAGCAAATAGCGAGAGGATGCCTGTGCCGCACCCAATGTCAAGGACCACCTTGCCTTTGAACTGCAGCCAATCATGCAGCACAGAGTGGTCAGGCGTGGATGATGCTGCACGGTGCAACTGTCGAATAGGGTCTGTCCTTAGTGTTATAAGCACCCACTGCACTATGCAAACGGCACCATCCACATGAAAGTATGACATCAGGAGGAAAACCAAACACTTGACAGCACCAGAGTGGGTTTGGACATCCATAGAACCAGCCTGGACCACGAGCCAGGACCAGGAGCAGCTGCCAACGTCCTAACTGCGCATGTCACATGCAGTTCCAGCAACCCCATCCAGGCAGAGTGACAGGTCAAGTGCCTAGGTCACAATGGTCAAAGGGCACTCCCTGCATATTTAGACAGGCGGACCTGGAATGAGTTGTTCATTATAGCGTTCATGTAGCTTCGAGTGCGTACATGGTCTTTCAGCATCTCTTCGTGGATGCCTGCAGCCACGTCATTCAATCGCAACCCCAGCATTGCATGCAACGTTGACATCCTTGCATACAGTCACCACCAGGGGCATTGCCGCAAAACACAGCATCAGGATCTCAAACTTACCGAAGTGGCTGTAGCTGTCAAAGTAGTAGTCGGCACTAGTCTTGTCCACATGAGCTGAGACTGTAGATTTTGCCTGCAGAAGCACAAAGGTGGATACTGCAGCAGAGTATGAGCTCTCATACCTATCACCTGCTGCAGGGAGTGGAGTGGGTCTAGCATGTTGCTGTGAGGGGAAAGAAACAGAGTGTACTGGAAACTAGCTCTTCTGAAACAGCTTTCTTTGACAAAATATCTCAAATGTACGCAAGTACGTGTGCCACTACTATGTTGAGTACAGGCAGCCGCGTGTAACCCGCGAGAGTTCGTTATGAGCCTTCGCTTATATAGTGAGACCGCACCTGACTGGCGGCCTCAACGGCGGAGTCGATATCCATTCTAGGACCGACCTTACTTATCGTGAGCGTGCTACCTTACTTCTGATGAGCAGGCTATGAAATGCTAAAAAAGCTGCGAGGCGGTTGAGCTAGGCTGGCTAAGCAATATGTCGTTATGAAAGCACTGATAGAGTTTGTGATGATCCAGACTTGTTGGGTAAAGAGTTAAACGAACTGTGATAATACTGTGATAACACAGCTCAGGCTCCGAATACACCCGAAGGGATACATCAACTTCAAGCTCTTGTGTGCTGTTAGTAACTCTCGAGTTGAGCACTGGCTCTGTTCAGCTAAATGATTCAAACTGAATGATGAGATGGTGGCATGCTCACATGAGCCACGCAGCGCTACAATGACTATACAATTGGTGTGTGCTGTTTGTTGTGAAATTTCAGTTAATGCATCCGCGGAGTTTCTTTTTAGACTCAAACTGAACTTTGAACCCTGCGGATCCCAGCCAAATGGCCAATGTCACATAGCGTCGACTATAAAAGCAAAGCGCCTTCGAACATTATATAGTGCCAACATGTCCCGGTGCTGGAGCCCGTATGCTAGCATAACAACCTGACCTTGCTGAGTGGGCGTTGTCTCGCCGTGACTGATGGAAGACTCGCAGCAACAAGATGCAGCACCTCAGCAACATGCAAACTCGCTAGAGGCAGCTTCTATGAGCTCTCCAGGTGACAGTTGGCAGCGACGGCTGCCACAAGGTTCATTATCTTTAAGACGGCACTGACACATACATTGACACATACACACCCTGCAGACCATGCAGACCCGGTGCAAGACGACAGCCCTCACCCTGCATCAGAGGAGCAGGCCCCTGGGCCCTCGCTCCCCCCCGCCACGTCCTCCGCACAGCCGCAGGATGTAGGGCCAACAGCCCTGCCCGGGTCCAGGCCTGGCTCCTCAGCCAGCATAGCCATGCCTCGCCCATCCCTCAGCGGCAGCGCTGCCCTGGGCGCCCGCAACTCGCCGCGTGGGAAGCCGCCCCCCACTGCTGCTTATGACGTGTCCCAATTCAGACTGGTGTGAAGGCGACAGTATAGCGAGTCTTGTCCAGCACTGGCTAGGGAAAGCTAGCAGCAACAAGTACGTCTGCCAACCACAGCCCAGCAGCCTGTGGCCAAGTAGCCTGTGGCCAAGTAGCCTGTGGCCAAGTACAGGGCGCTCAGCACATTCCCCTACTGTTATGGTCAGGGGGAGTGTTATCTGTTGTCGACTTACATTGGCAACAGTTACATTGACAACATTGCCGGAGTAACCAATTGCCGGAGTTGCCCCTGACATTGCCGGAGTTGCCCCTGACATCCCCGCAGCAAACACACAGCCCCCCCAAAGCCTGGCTGTCTTGCCCCACTGACCCTGCACCCTGCAGGCTCGAAATGCCAAGCACGAGCTGGGTGAGGAGTGCGCCCCTACCACTCACCTGCTCAGCCTGGATGCGCAGCGCCGCAACAACCTGGCCTGGGTGGAGGAGGACACGCTGGCAGTGGTGGCTGGCAACAACGTGGTGTTCCTCAAGCTGCCGGCCATGGTGGGTGGGGCAGGGCAGCTACTGGGGGCAGCAGGGGCGGGCCAGGGGTCGGAAGGGGAGCCTGGTGCCGTGGTGGCTTATCCCTTGTCAGCCCCTGGCTGGGCAGCAGGCGGTCAGCTGCCTGGCCCCCAGTGAAGACGTTAAGAGCGCTCAGGGGTTGTGTACTAGGATGCCCCAGCAGGGGAAGGTGCGGGGAAGGTTCAGGGGCTGGGCAGTGGGGGTGCAGTGAAGCAGGGCAGGAGCAGGGCAGGGCAGCAGGGTATGGAAAGCGCGGATCATTGTGTATACTTCTGTATTGTACTTGCTTATGTATTGTATTCATCGATGTATGTACGGATAGGCAATGCAAGGAGGCTACAGTGTAACCATAGTGGTCACTCTCGGCCTGGTTCCTGTCCAGGAAGCTGCATGGCAGTTTTGGCCCAGTTGCGTCCCTGGGCAGCAGCAGTTGTACTGCGGGGGATTCGAACCCAGCACCTTGACAGACAGCGAGCAGGTAGAGTCCACCGCTCTCATCACTGCTGCTCACCCTACGCCCTAGGGGGCTACCTGCTCTGCCGCAGACCCAGACCTACCTGGCGGGTGTGGATGGTGGTGGCATCGGGGCGCTAGCTGTGCACCCCTCCCGCAAGTTTCTAGCCGTGGCGGAAAAGTGCCGGCACCGCGCCCCTAACCTGTACGTCTACACCTACCCTGGCCTGGCTCTGGTGAAGGTGCTGAAGGGCGGCACTGAGCACTGCTACAGGTGCGCCCGCTGCCCTGAGCAGGAAGCTATGCCGCCCTCCTTCCCTCTCCCTCCTCATGCACTTGTCACACATGTGCATGCTTTGGACATGCTGGCCAGTTTGCTGAGTCTCGGCGTGTGCAGTCGACCTCCAGTGCCCCTTCACAGTCGTCCTGTGAAGGGCCAGCTGGTCAGTGCGCGCATTGCTGCACAGCTGACTGCGTGGCACATGAGAGCCTTCAAGTGCTGCTGCAGCACCTGCAAAACCAACTGCCAGTGCCAGACGCCAGTGCTACCAGCTGCTGCTCCCAGGACACTCACCTAGTTGTAGCCCCTACCTAGTCATGGCTCCCAGCTGCTGTGCCCGGAGGAGGGGTGAGGGCCACGTTCTTGTTGTGGTCTGTACCTCTTCTCTTTCAGCTCCTCCCCCCTCAAACCCTGAGTTCTCTCTTTTTCCTGACAAGGCCATAGGTCAGGCAAGGAAATGTGGGCACGCCATGCTACACCATCAAGACAGACAGCCTAGCAGGCCTACATATCTTAGGCCCATGCAGGCCTGCAGGCTGAGCCCAGAGGGTACTCTGGGTGTGTTACTGTGATCAGTTTGCGCTGCTTCAGCCGGCAGCCATCAGCTGGGTGTGTGTCTGTTCATGAGTGGTCACAGCGCCCTGGCCTTCAACGATGTGGGCGACCAGCTGGCCAGTGTGGGGGGCTACCCCGACTACCTGCTCACGCTGTGGGCCTGGGACCAGGAGGCCATCGTACTGCGCAGCAAGGCCTTCAGCCAGGTAGGCACCCCAGCGCTCTGGCCTGGCAGGCCCCTTACACTCCACTCTCACTCCCTTTCCTACGCCATAGCCACAACACCAGGAGCCAATCCCAGCACATTCCCCTACTATTATGGGCAGGGTCTGTGTTATCTGTAGTCCAAACTGGGTAACTGCGACCTACAGCCGGTACCAATACCTGATTCACTACCCCAACCCGCTTGCGAAGGCTGGGAAAACTATGTTGACATGAAACACATGCTCAGATGTAAGCAACAGTGAAGTTATATGCACAGTCGCCTCATAGGGGACTCCGGTTAACAAATGCCTGGCTTGGCTTGGGCTGCAGGATGTGTACACCGTGCGCTTCTCCCCCTACTTCAAGGGCAACCTGACCACCTGCGGGACCGGTCACATAAGGTTCTGGAAGATGGCCTCCACGTTCACAGGTAGAGCCTGCCTGGCTGCATGGTCACACCTGATCGCATGCTACGTGATCAGGTGTGATGGCAGCAACAGGTGCAACAGGCCAGCACACTTCCTAGTGAGCTCCTCAGGCCTGGCAGTGCCTAACAACCAAGCAGGCCATGCATCAGGTGTTCATGCCTCACCTCATGACAGCACCTGCTCCATGCCCTCGTGTGGGTTATGTGCATCCAGCCCTGCCTGTCTTGCGCCCTTGGCAGGCTTGAAGCTCCAGGGCCAGATTGGCAAGTTTGGTAATGTGGAGCTGACCGATGTTGGGGCCTTTGTGGAGCTGCCAGACGGAAAGGTGTTGAGCAGCACGGAAACGGGCGAGCTGCTGCTGTGGGACGGGGGCCTCATCAAGGTAAACCCGCTGGCCCTGCCCCTTGCCACATTAGGCAACGCTCACACACAGAAGATCAGGTGCACCCAGAGCTGGTCCCAGTGTGATCAGCGCTGGTCACACTGCAATGAGCGCTGGTTACACTTGAAATCAACTCCGGTCACACCTCGTTTTCCTGTGATTGCATGACTGCAGTCGCCCCTGTTTACTGCCTGCTAACAACATGACGCTGCAGGCAGGCAGGCAGGCAGCACCTGTGTGTTGATACTGTGGGCTCCTGGTGGCATCCTGGTGGCAGCAGCCTCATCACCTCGAGTGGTTGTTGCCTAGTGCCCGTTGCCTGTTGCCCCATCGCCTGCTTGGCAAGTGCCGGTGGCTACTGGCTGGTGCTGGTGCTTGGGCAGTGCATGGGGCATCTGGTTGGGCCCGTGCCCTGGACAATGTCGGTGGCTGCTGCCTCCAATCTCCTTGCCAGCACCGGCCCGGGTCCAGGCATTGTAGTAGACTTCAACGCACTGCCCGTCCACTATGCCTGCTGTTATTGGGGTGGGCCCAAGGTGTCTCGTGTCAGGGTGCAGCAGGCACAGCCAGGCTCATCACTCATCTGTGTCTCCATGCCCTGCTGCATGAAATCATGCAAGCCTGATGACACCACCACCACTCCTACTGCCCACAGCAAGGACCCCGGTCTCAGGCACTGCCGGGGGGCTGGAGGGCTGTCTGCAGGTACCCATGGCCACCTCCACTGCTCTTACGATCCCGTCTTATCCCATCCCATGACAGCCTGCTCTGCCATACCTTATCCCTGCCTGCATTTCCATGCTGCTCCTCCCATTCTGTTGAACACGGCGTGGTGGTCTGCTCACCCCATGCCTCACCTCCTGCTGCGTCTCCCTTCACCCACTGCGCCTCTCTCTCGAGCACCCTGCAGGTGGTGCTGACCCGGCCCGGCAAGCGGCCCTGCCATGATGGCCAGGTGGATGTGTTGCTGCATGACCGGCCCTCCAACCTGGTAGTGTCCGGGGGAGCTGACGGCTATGTGAGGTTGTGGGACTTTAACGTCATCTCCGACGCTGAGGCGGACGAGGACAGCCACTATTTGGCCATCAAGCCAGTGGACGAGCTGCTCATCGCGCAAGGTGGGACAGCAGAGGGGGGGGGTGGAGAGTGGTGGAGGGGAGTGCCAGTGCCAAGCTGAGGATGACCCACGGCAGTAGGGCAAGGTAGGCAGGCAGGACCTCACCTGAAGGATGTTTGGCTATGCTATGCTATGCCAGCCTGCTATGGATGCTCCTGTGTCATACATGCCGCGCAGCATAGCCTGTGCCTTAATCATTCCATTGATGTTTTCCTATTTGGGCCGATGGGTGGCATGGGAGGAGGCCACTGCCCTGAGCCGTAGTGGACGTGGGAGGAGAGCAGCCCATGACTACTGCTGTCTCGATGCTCCCTGCGGCCCAGGCCTGATAGGGAGCACTGCCCACATGCAGCCTGATCTCACGCCCTCCCTGGCTGTGAAACCCAGGCTGGGTGCCTCCATACGCCAGCTTGCCTGCACCATGCATCTCCGCCCCTCCTGTGCAGGCGCACACATTCGCAGCCTGCTGTGGGAACGCAAGCGCTGGATCGTCCTCGATGCTACTGGCGCGCTATACCGCGTGGACCTCCCGCTGGGCGGCTCCTTGTCGCGCCAGGCCACCGTGACTCGCCTGCTTGCCTTCCACGCTGGTGGCATCCTCGGCATGGTGCTGTCACCCTCGGCCCACCTGGCCGTCACTGCGGCGCGGGACGGCAGTGTCAAAGTGTTCGACTACTTCACTCGGCAGCTGGATCACAGCCTACAGTTTGGACAGCCTGCGACTGCGTTTGCCAGCGTGGGGCAAGACGCCGTACAGGTTGTGGTGGGGTTCAAGGACGGTGTGGTGCGCAGTGTGATGAGAGTGAGGGAGGGGCTGCGGCTCATGGCCGTCGCCAAGCCACACAAGGTGAGCAAGGGCACAGACATGTAGCAGAATAGCTACCGACTTTGACTGGGCTGGCAGCACCGGAGGTCGCTGCCGGGCCCGCTGTTAGCTGCAGAGGCTGGGTCTCTACGCTGGCTGCACTGCTAGGTCTTCCACCCAGCCTCCACAGATCAATGCAGCCGGTCACGATTAGCGTGCAGCCACATATGCCGAAAGAAGCACCTACACCTGCCGTTCCCGGAAGGCTCTAAGACGTTGCTGACCACATAGTGTAGTAGCCCATGCTTTGACCATCCTGTCGCTGTGTGCAGGGTCGGGTGACGGCGCTGGCGGTGTCACCGGACGGCTCGCGCCTGGCCACGGCTGGCGAGGACGGCACCGTCTTCTTCTTCTCAACCACCGCGCCCAACACCCTGTCTCCTGACTGCTACACCCAGGCAAGCAGACTTATTCTTGTGCCCTGTGTAAAGCATCATGTCAGCTTATGTCATATTGTAGCATATCATAATATAGCAGACACTTACGTATCCTGATCATCAGCACACACCGCCCTTTCCACTACGGGGTTGACCTGACTGCATGCACCTGCTGTCATGCTTATCGCCCTTGCTTGGGGCTGCGTGGTACATGCACTGCTGCTGGCATTTGTTCAAGTCCACTACCCTTGCCGTAATGCCCTGACAGCTGGAGTCATGCTCAACACTTGCATGCCTGTCTGGTGATTGCCTCCTCGCAGCTTCACGGGGTAGCCACATGTGCCCAATGGTCAGGCGATGGGCGCCGCTTGCTGCTAGGCACCACTGCCAGCACAGTGGTCGAGCTCAGCGCCCCTCAGCCCGGTGCTGTGGACACACGCCGCACCTTCGAGGTGTGAAACCTGGGTCACGGTCGCCTCTGCAGGCTGTACACAGTAAGGTTCATATCACACACGCTTTCTATCATACACGGTCGTTGCCCAGTGTGTGAGCCCAGCACTATGAGCGCGTTCAGCAAGTTGCTGGTTAGCGATACTAGCAGGGGCGAGTGGCATGGGAACTATGCGCCTTTTCATGTTGTCTGCCTTTGATGCAAATGCCTGGCAGTTGGTACCCTGTGCTGTGCTGTGCTGTGATGTGTGACTTGCTGGGTGAGTGCCGCTCATTGTCTTGTCATCTGCTGCAATGGCAATTACATCCACCACATGCTGCTCCGCACACTATAGCCTGAAGGTGGCGTGAGACTGCAGCGCCTGGCATCAGACGGGCTCTAGCCAATCTCGCCCTGACCTGCGCCTTGCAGACCGACCTGCCTCGCCGAGTGCACCGCTTTAAGTTGCCTCCGCCTCGCATCATGGTGCGCAAGCCCAAAGCTGCGGACGCCACCACAGGGGAGGGTGGCGAAGCCAGCGCCAGCGAAGCCCATCCGCCCACACCGCCCAGCGCAGACAAGGCAGCAGAGGCAGGGGAGGAGGGAGGGAAGGAGGCTGCACCGTCAGACACTCAGCCTGCTGAGAGTCAGGCTGCTGAGGAAGAGGAGGAGATGGAGGAGGTGGTTGACGAGGCGGCTGCGGCCTTGCTGGTGAGTGAGGGGCACCGCATCCATGCCACCTGCCAATACGCATCCTAGCTTGCAGCTGCTGGTGCAAAGCTGTTTGGCTACTGGTGCCTTACGAATGGTCACACATTACTAATGCTATGCAGCGATGGTGGACATGCTGGTGGTGATGACCATGATGATGGCCATTGTTACATGCCAGTGAATTGTTCTGCTGGGGAGCAGTACCCGGTTGTCCATGAAACCTTGTCATGCAACCGTAGGAGGACGAGACATTGGAAGTCTTGACTCTGTCCTACGTTCCAGACATCCCCGCCGACTTCCTCATCACGCTGTCAGGCCGCGCAGCTGGCAGCTTGTGGCGAGCCTCCTTCAATGACCATCCTGGAGTGGAGCCGCGGGTGGAGGCAGCGACGCCCACCACCGCGGCCACTTCCTTCCTGGGATTCTCAAAGGAGGGCAATTTGCACCTGATGGGCACGGTGGACGGCATCGTGCGCGTTCAGCCCACCCAGGCGCCGTTTTCTCGGGCGCCTTTGGGGAAGTACTGGCAATCGTGCCTCCACGACATGCAGGAAGGGCGAGTGGCTGCGGTGGCAGTGTCGTTTGACGACTCTTACCTCTTATCCGCGGCTCAAGACGGCACATTATATCTTCAGGTGGGTGCATCTCCCCTTGCACTGCTGTCTGGTGCGCGCGGAGTGGCTCGTGAAGTCGCACTGTACAAAGACGCATTTTCATGCACCAGCCTGGCAAGGCAAACCTAGCCTGGCCATATCCTGCCCATGACTTTCGATCCCCGAGCTGAGTGCGCGTTTGGTGCCGCAGGAGTTACGACTGCCAGGCGTCAGCCCTGCCTCAGCCCTGCCCTCCGGCTATGAGGTGCTGCAGTCCGAGGCGGAGGCCCCCCCAAGCGACCCTGACATCACAAAGTAAGACCCTTCACACTGGCTGCTGCCTTGTGCCCAGGCCATCACCTCTGCGCCTGGGTATAAAATCCAGTGATGCCAGACTCCCCAAGACTGTCCTACCATCCCATTGCTCTGGCGCCACACAACAGAATGGGGTGGAGCCACACTGGCAACCAAGCCAGCCTGTCTTGCCACACCCACCACACCTGGGTGAGCCCTGCAGCCCCAGCCACTTTGCCCGGGCCCTGCCCTGCCCACAGCCCTCAAGAGTACACCCTGGAGGAGGCCAAGCAGAAGGCGGAGCAGGACGCACTGGTGGCAGCGGCTGAGGCAAAGAAGATGGGCGTGCGGGAGGTGCTGGAGCAGATCAGGTGCGGACCAGGCGACAAGGCCAGCCCACTACTGCAGCTGCCCCACTGCCCCTCAGGGGTCTGGCCTGGGGCGGCCCAGACACCATCTGGACCCCTCTCGCCATTTGATGTATGATGTTTGGTAGTGCCCTCTGCTCTACGGCACCCAGCCTGCCTCCCATGTACTGGTGTGATATGCCTCGCCTTGTGCACCAAACCTCACTGCCTTGCTTAACATGGCCACTGGCACAGCGTAGCAACTGCTGCATGCTTTCCATAACAAGCTGCATACTCAGCATTCCTGTGGTTCAGTGGTCCACCTCGGGCTGTGGGTGGTTCATCGGTTGAGAAGGCTTGCCTCTTCCACCCTAGGGCTGGGCCTGGCTAGCCTTCATAGCTTTGGTAAGCACTCTTGGCAGCTCTTGGCAGCTCTTGGCACTCTTGGCAGCTTGGGCAGTTGAGGCAGTCACACCACTTGTACAATGTGCCAGGGAGTAGTTGACCAGCTCGATAACTGTCAGCCACGTTAGGCATCTGCTGTAAAGGGTGCACACTCTACCCGGGTGTGCCTGGACCTGGAGTACCTAACTAGACACGAGCCCCTTGGAGGCACACAGCCTGTGAGCTATGACAGGACTGTGATGCCTTGCAGGCCCGCACTTGCTCACGTGCTGGCTTATCCCTAGTGTAGCCCTACTCCTAGTGTTGGCCTAAAGCTCCTTGGCCTCGGCACTCACCCACCTAAGCGGTTCTAGTGCAACCCTGATGCTCCTTGAAGCTGGGGGCCTGAGCTGCAGCTGGGACCACAGCCACAGAGACTGCTCCGGGCGTTGCAGGTCCGAGTTCGAGGCCATGTTGGCGGAAAACGCGGCCAAGCCAGAGTCAGAGCGCTTGCCCCGGAGTGCGTTTGAGATCGACCCAGGGCTGCGGGAGCTGGTGGAGCAGGTGCGCCCCGCAACCGCCAGCCAGCTACTTCCAATGCCACCTTAATCGGGGGCTGACGGGCAGCAGGCAGCCAGGAACGGTCTGACAACATTCCGGATACTTGGTACCAAGGGCCCATGCTCAGCACGCGCGTGTTGGGCATAGCAGGTGCGTGTGGGTGTGATATAGTGTGATGCGCGCTTGCCTGCAGGAGACACTTGCGCGGGAGGACGTGGCGCGACGCGAGCTGGCCTGGGAGACAGAGAAGCGGCGGCTGGCACTGGCCAAGCTCAAGGCCTTCTTCCTGGACGAGGCAAGGCCAGGGCTGGGATGTGTGTGACCCGCGTGAGGTCTTACTCACGGGCTGGTCAACCCCCCTTCATCACATGCCCCTCCTGCTGCTCCTTCTCCATCTCCACCACTGATGCAAGCTGCCAACACTCCAATGGCTAAACTACCTGGCCCGCATACTCCTGGCATACCAGTGCTTCCTGTTGCCCTGCCCTGGCCTTGCAGATAGAGGTTGAGCACATTGTATTATATGCGGTGCGAGGCAAGCACAGCGTGACTAGCTTCCGCACCGCCCGGCTCAGCCCCAAAATGCTGCAAGAGCTGGAGGCGGTCAAGCTTGTGAGTGGCTGGCCGACCTGCTGGGCCATCCAGCTTGCTTCTCCGTCACCTGGAGGTCATGCTTGGCTTCACCCTGGCAATAGCAATAACTGCGGCTGCTGAGGCCCTAGGCGTGTAGACGACCTGGTAATGCAACTCAAGTGATGCGACCCCGTTGTGTCTCCCGCTGCCTGGAGCAGGAGGAGGCCTCGCGCGCCGCTGCTGCCCAGGCTGCCCAGCGAGGACTTCCCGCGCCCTCCCTCAACTCTAGCTTGCGAGCCTCGTCGGGCCTGCCCGGCGGCCTAGCCAGCTCCGCGACACAGGGCACTGCGGCAACGAGCCAAGTCAGCGGGATTGGGATGTCGACTGTCGGCGGGGCGACAGAGGACACCAGCCGCATGACCAAGGCCGACTTGCGGCGGCTCGCCCGGAAAAAGCGAGAGGCGGAGTGGCGGGCCTTCAACGCTACACGGCCTGACAACACGTGGGTATCTAGTTGGGCTGTACGCCTCTGGCTCTGCTGGCCTTGCTGGCGTGTGGACGAGAGTTTGACGGTGCTCGCCTGTGTGATCCTAACCCGTTCGTGATGCGACCACATCCTTTTCCCCTCATAACTGCCGATCTGGACTGGTTTATGACGCAGGTACGAAGATCCTGCTGATGTGGCCGCGATCGCCTACGCCGAGCGCAACGTAGGCGATTTCAAGCTGAAGAGCGATCCGGCGTATGTAATCCCGGAGGAGGAGCGGATGACGCCGCAGCGCAAACGCGCACAGATGCTCCTGCTCGAGGAGGCCATGCACGGCGCGCGCATGACCTTCAACAACCGCTTCCTGGCCTTGCGGGAGGTGAAGCGGAAGGTGAGGCCAGGCGGTTAGGTGGTCCACAGAGAGGCGGCAACCAGTTGATGCCACGGCTGAGGCCAGGGTGTAAGGCAGGGCTGGGGAGCAGAGTGACCAGTTCGTTTGTACAGAAGTTCAGGTCTGCGCCCAAAGCCAGAAGCGTGAGGGCAGTGCTGGCGGTAGGTGTGCTGGCGGCACAAGCTGTAGTTATTGGCTGGCCCGGCTGGCCTGCATACCGTGACCTGAGCATGAGATCTCACACTCCTCATATGTTTTGCTGACTCTGTATCGTGCTGTATGCTGGCTGCAAGCCTTTCCTCCAGGACAGCTGACTTTACTCCATTTACACATGCAAGCATGTCATGCCTGTGTCCAGGTTCTGTCTGAGATCAACCACCGGGTTGCTGAGATGGCAGAGGTGACAGCACAGCTGGGTAAGCTAGTGCCCGTAGCCAGCCTTGCCAGCGGGCCTGGTGCTGGCACGCTGGGGGAGCAAGTCAACTGGCAACCCCTGGCCTTCCGCCCAGAAGAGGTGCCTGAGGACAGGGACAAGGTGAGGCGGGGTGGGCTTCAAAACGGGCATGTAACCACACAGCCACCTGGGAGGCAGGCATGTACTCACACGGCCCGCAGTGGTCTAGTCAATGTGGTTTAAGGCACACATGCGCTGCACGGTTGCTGTGTGCTGTGAATTGCCCTGTCACATGCTGCTGTGCTGATGTGCAGGTGACTGAGAAAGACATTGAGGATTACTTGGCAAGACAAGCAGAGGAAGAGCGCAAGGTGTGTCAGCTTGCTGGGCATGGTCGGTGCAACCGTTGTATGCAGGGCACAACCGTGGGTGGGGAGGGAGAAGGGGCTTTTCATTAGTTCGTGAACCGTTAGGTTGATGGGTCAGTATGGCCCAGGTCCCAAGGCATGCTTACACATTGACAGGGGCTCAAAGAGCTGTCATGCTGGTTGGCATGCGCTTGCAGGCGGCTGGCGCCAGCGCCTTGTCAGGTGGTTTCGCCACCGGCGGCGGTGCGGGAGCAGGTGCGGCGTCCGGGGCGAAGTCCACACCCGTGAAGAGCTCTCAGCGTCCTGGCGGCGGTCACACCGTATCGGATGCCGGGGTCGCGGTGTCAACTTCCAGCGCTGCGGAGGATGCGCTGACTCGCATGATGGCCGCTGTGCCATTGTCGGAGTTGGAGCGACATCTTCAAGCGCTGCAGCGACGTAAGCTGGAGTTCCGCAGGTCGCAGCTGCAAGCCGAGGTGACGGAGATGGCTGCGGCGTTTGACGAAGCGCTGATGGTTCTTCGCAAGGACAAGCTTGCATTGGAGGCGGACCTAAAGCTGTGCGAGATCCGACAGCTGGTGCACATGCAGGTCCGAAGATTCCTAGTGTGATGCGCACTGTGTCACACTTTTACACTAGCTGCAGTCATGTCGGTGCAATTAATAATGTCGAGCCTTGCTATGCTCCCTTGCATACATGCCATGCAAACCCCTGCTTGGTGTCGTCCCTCCTCGCGACTGCCTGTCACACTTGAGTCTGACATACCTGTCAGCGTTGTCTCTCACACCTCATTCCATACTCACACCATGCCATATGTCTGCCTGCCTGCCCGTCCCCCCAGGAGCTGTCCCTGCTCCGCGACTTTGACAAACGGGAGGTGGTGCTGATCCAAAAGCGGGAGGCCAAGATGGAGGATCGCAATGTAAGCTAAGGCAGTGGTGACCTGGCCCTCCCCGATACTTTTGCCCTCACTGTTAACCAAGCACTGCCCTCGCTGCCTCTTGGGCCCATGCTGGCTGCATGGGGTGCAGTGAGCATGCCATGGGGATGGCATTACCTGAGCCACCATAAGGGCATTGGGATTGCACAGCCAGGTATGGTTGCGGGCGTCTGGCATTGAACAAAGCAGCAAAGATATGCGCGCACAACCATTGTGACATGTATACACCCTCCACAGTTGTTTGGGCCATGGCTCATGGGTAGAGGTCAGCAACAGGTGAATAGCTGGCTGGGATGGAAAGCGAGGGTAAGGTCAAGCTGTCACAGTGGCTATGATGCTGTGGGGATGCTGTGGTGCTGTTAATATGACGTCACAATGTTTGCAGGAGATCCTGGACAAGATTGGGGAGTGCAACGGCAAGCTGGAAGCCAAGCGGGCTGAGCTGGAAGGCCTCCTCGCACGCAGGTCAGCACCCCGCTGCCACGCCCTCCAGCTCACCCAGTGCACCTGCGGCGACTGTGTCCGCACCTGCAGCATGATGCCGTTCGACCTGCAGCATGATCAAGCAATGAGTGCTTGATGTAATGTGGGACTTGTGGGCAGGCTGTGTGCGAGGAGGGCTGCGACAGGGAGCGGCCCTTGCCCCACAGCTCCGTCCCCTGCTGCCTCCGCTGACCGCCAGGGAGGTCATGGTCTGGGGTAGCCTCGCGCCTTACCTTGCCTGCTCGTTGCCCGCACCCCGCAGAGCGGCTGTGACTACTGAGTTTGATGCCGCGGTCCCCGAGTCGGACCCGTTCCGCGAGCAGCTGGCGCGCATTTTCCACCGCAAAATCAAGCGCAGCAAGAAGAAGGCGAGCTCCGGCAAGAAGGACGACGAAGACAGCGATGTGAGCGCACGCTTGCTGCTGGCTCGCTGGGTGCTGCAACTGCTGCTTGCCCCTTCGCACAGCCCTTTGCTCGGCTCTTCACATGCTTACCATCACATCAATGCATCCACAGGGCCACAGTCGTGTCCACCACTTGCTACTTTGTCAGCGCAGACTTTGTCCGTGCATTTCAGTGGGTTAAATTGCTTGTCAACGCAGACTTTGTTGCATGTCAGCGCAAACTCCCGGAGGCACATCTAGCCTTTCCCTTGCTCTCCCCATCCTCCCTGACTCTTCGGGTAGTGTTTTTGTGTGACCATGCGTGCGTCGTGTGGCGTGGTGTGACCTTCCTTCACCTCTTGGGCTTCCAGGACGATGACGATGATGGAGGTGATGAGGAGGACGGTGATGACGATGAAGACGATGGAGCAGAAGAGGTCTGCCCAGCAGGCTGCGACCATGGGCTGTACGAGCGGGTGAGTACAGCAGCAGCCAGCTGGTGCAGTGCAGCCTCTCCCTGGCCTATGTGTGGGTCTCGTGCCATCTCTGACAACTGACACTGGATGTATTAGAAACAGTTGTGTGTTACACACCATACCCACCATCGTCCTAAGACCCCCCATGCATGCTGCCATCACGGCCACAACCACCACAGCGACGGCACCCACAGCGACAGCCACCGCAGCTGTGATTGTGGCTTGACACAATTGGTGTCACTGGCAGCAGCTGCCGTGTACTGCCGTGTACAGCCATGCACTGCCTCGGAGCTGGCTGCTGCAGGTGTGTGAGTTGAGGGAGAAGCGGCTTGACGAGGAGGAGCTGGTGGCTGACTTCACCAAGACCATTGACGTGCTGCGCAAGGAGAAAGAGGGGCTGGCCAAGAAGCAGAAGCTGGTGGAGCAGGGCCTGGCACTGGTGAACCAGGTCAGGTCTTGGTTCATAGGCCCAGGCTAGCCTGCTCTGTGGCCAGCAGGCAGCCTTGCAGCTGCACCTGGGGAGGGCTGTTGCCCCTTCCTGGTTAAGGAGCTGGTAGGATGTAGCTGCAGCAGGAACGTGTTGAGGCAGAGACAGTGTGAAGCCGGCTGGAGGCTAAAGGTAACAGTCAGTGGGCTGCAGCCACTGTCATGAGGCCTGGGGCAGAGCAACCCAGCCCCGCCAGGAGGTCTGGGGAGCTGTGTGTCAGAGTGGAGCAGAGAAGCCCTCCATCGCAAGGTTGGAGCTGCATGTCAGCTGGAAGGGCAAAATCCCTTTTGCAGTGATGACGTGGTGTGAGTGTGCAGCAGCAATGCCTGTCATCCACCCGCCCTCTGTGCCTGCTGATCTCCCCTCGCTGCTGTTCCGCCCTCCCTCACTGTCTTCGTCCAGCACTGGGCTGCTACTTGATGCACCAGACTACCCCACTTCCTGTGTACTGCCTAGCCCTGGCTAGCCCTGGCATGTCGGGACGCATGTAACTGCATGTACCGTAGGCTGCTTGCTGGAGTGGTTGTCGTGTTTGCGCTCTGTGTGTGATGAAATCTCCAGGCATGTGACTGCATGTGTCATAGGGTCTAAGGCTGAGGTGCACTGGCAGTCGCACACCTGCCATGCCAGTGCTGTTGCCCAGCCCTTCCTGCCACTGTCCCCATGCTGCGGCCCCCTCCCCATCATGTCCTGCAGATGCTGTGTCCTGCTGCAGGACATCACGGAATTCCAAAAGGAGAAGCAGGGTGCTCTCAACCAGATCGACGTCGTGGTCAACCTGCGCATGCATCAGGTGACAAGCAGCAGCAGCAGCAGCAGCAGCTCCACGGCACCCACTGAGCAGAAACCTTGGTCTCATTGCCATCTATCACACAATGTACACACAATGTACACACACCACACTCCTGTTCACACATTTCTGCTCAATTCACACTACACGCCTTCTCCCCCATAAAGATGGCAGAGTCGAGTGCACTTGTACCAGCGACCCGTACAAGCCAGACAACATGATGGGAATTGAGAAACTGATGCCAGCTCCACATTGCAACTAACATAAGCCTGGTGCTGTGTGTCTTGCCTACCTCCCACCTACTGTTGAGAAGAGATCACAGCTAGTGTCGTCGTGTGCTGCCAGCACGGCTTGTTGGCCGCCACTGTCCGCTCATCAGGTGGAGTACCTGGTGGATGGTCGCCTGCCTGAGGACCTGAGCGCTGCGCTGGTGTTCAGCTCGCAAGAGCTGCAGCGCCTCAAGCAACGCATCGACGTAAGGCCATGGCTGCAGGGCCAGCGGGGCAGGCAGGCAGGGCAGGCAGGGCAGGCAGGCAGGCGGGGCAGGCAGGCAGGCGGGCAGGCAGGCAGGCGGGCAGGCAGGCGGCAGGCGGTGTAGGCCTAGGCCAGTGGGACAGGCAGGGGTTTGCAAGGGCAGGGTAGGCCAGCAGGTCTGTGCAGGGTCTTCAGTGCAAGGCCGGGCCCCTCTTAGTGCCTGGAGGACTGTGTCACCAGGCTCTTTCAATCTCTTGCACACGCCTGGGAGGACCCTGCCGCACCGCTGCTTAAGCGACCATGCCATGCCGCACACTTCAATGATATTGTACCAAGATGCTCCTATCCATATCCTTTTCATTATGCAAGGGAGTCGATGCACAATACTCAGTGTGGGGTTCTGGCCGCCTCTCTCCATGTCTGGTGCACTCACTCGCTGGTACCATGCTGGTTAGTCCCTCACTGAGCCCCGTTTAATATGCTCGTACACATCCCCTCAAGCAGAATCGCCTCTGCTTGCCTGCAGGAGCTGGATGAGGAGAAGGCAGAGCTGCGAGCCAAGCACCGGGGCTTGAAGAAGGAGCACCTCCAGCTGCTGAAGGTGTGACTGTGCCCTTGCCTGTGCTTAGATTGCATCGACCACCCAGTGACACTGTCTCAGGCACTACAATGATGGCCTGTGTAGGCCCCTGCCTGCCTTCACATGCACCTGCTGGTCTTGCTTACGGGCTTTCCTCTGCATCTTGAGCCCTTGCCATGCATGCATCTGCATGCTGAGGCCAGTACCCCCTGTCACGGCTGATGCACTCATCATGTCCTGCTGTCCTGCCCAGCCTCAAGCTCTTGCCATCTGAGTCTCACTCCTGCCACCTGTGCTGTTGCCCCCCTCTGTATGGCACCCTGGCTGGCCCCCTTCCAGGACAAGGCTGAGAAGGAGGCGAGGGTGAAGGAGCTGGAAGGCCGTGCCCATGACGTGCAGATGCTCAAGTTTGGCCAGGCAAGGCTAAGCTCAGCAGCACCTGCTGGGGCACTGCAGCCACAGCACCACCACATGGCCTTGTTCTCACCGATGCCTGTCCTGCAGCCATTCACCTCACAGGCCAGGCCAGGCAGGGCAGGGCGGACTAGGCCAGACTGGCGCAAGACCAGCCGATGCCATGCGGGGCTGGGCAGGTGGGCAAGTGCTGTGGCGTCAAATGGACGATGCCAATGGCAGGCGCTTGAGGACTCTTCCTCCCCGCCTCGCTTGGCTTCTTGATCACCGTAACATTGCCTGTCATCGCGGGTCGGGGCGCAGGTGATCGACATGGAGTTGTTGGACGCGTTGGGGGCCAGCCGCGGGAGTGAGGAGCTGAAGGAGGAAGTGCGACGACAGGAGAAGGCAGCGGTGCGGGAGTTGGCGGAGATGGACCGGAAGATCGCGGCCCGCATGGACGAACTGGTGGGAGATAGGGTGTGTCCGCTAATATTAGCTCCGAGCCAAAAGTGGCGCATTAGCTAATATTAGCGCTAATATTAGCTAAAACGGCGGGAGCTAGTACGGGGAGCTTAGATGAGCTGATTTGAGCTAGTATGAGCTGATATGAGCTATTGGGAGCTGGTATGAGCTGATCGGGAGCTGATATGAGCGAATATGGGCTAATATGAGCAAACCGGGAGCTAACCGGGAGCTATTATGAGCTATTATGAGAACTGATATTAGTTTGGGGGGGAACCACCCTAGTGGGAGAGCCTCTTGCCTGATTAAGGAACTGTTACTTTTCTCAGTTAGTTCTCTCGTTACGCTTGCTTTTCTCCCTTCACCCACTGCTGCTCATTCCAGTGCTAACCCCTGACCTGCCACCCTGCCCGCCCTGCAGATGGCCCTGACCCGTGAAAACACAGCCTCGCTGAACGCAGTCAGTAGCCTGACAGCGGCTCAGAGGGGTCTGGAAGCTGGCCTCACTGCCACCCGCAAGACCATGTTCTCTGACCCAGTGAGTTTAGTCAGCACCTGTGTGGTCGGCACACCACACCACAGCGCCACGTGCACCCTAACATGGGCAACCTGACACCATGCCATGTAACTGCCATGCCATGTAACCACTAGAGTCACCGTCAGCCCCGCATCAGCGGTTGCCAGGGTGCCACTAGCCGGCTTTCTGGGGAGTAGTAGTTTCTAGGCTAGTAGCGGGTAGTAGGCTTCGTCACAGCGGCCAGCAGCCTCCCTGGTGGCGAGGTGTGCGATTGCATGACGTCGCAGATTGTCGCACGGCGGCAGGAGGTGGAGGAGCGCGACGGGCTGGTGCAGCTAGTGAATGCGCAGGCTAAGGAGCTGGACCGACTAAAAGCACAAGTCATGGCGCTGCGCCGCAAAGACACCACCGTATACTCCTGACCCACTCCCTAGCCCAGCTATTCACACCCACAACCCTCAGCCTTTGCAGCAGCCACACCCACCTACAGCCTCTGCGGCTGTGTCGCCCTTGTGTAGCAGCTTCAGTGCCATCGCTTGGTCTTCATTGTGGCTGCGTGGCACCTGCAGACCAGCTGCGTGAGCTGCTGTGCCTGCATTGATGTCCCTTCACCTCGTAGCACATGCACGCAGCATTGTCGGCTGCTGTGCTCTCAGCCAGCACGTCCACTTCGTCGGACATTTTCCCCCCCGCCGATCCCGCCTCGATCGCGGACCGAATAGGGGGACCGACGCCGACTGATATCGGCCCAGTGTGTCGATGGGGTAAGCTGTCGATTCGATGGGGGTATCGATTTTTGTGATTTCGAGGCATGATCGAGGCATGTTCGAGTCATGTTCGAGGCATGTTTGAGTCATGTTCGAGGCATGTTTGAGGCAGTTTCGAGTTGGCTCCATCCATCGATTCGATGGGGGATCGATGCAGGAAACTCATCGATGTTACACTGGCTTATTGCCAAAGCACAAGACTCAAAGCCTGCTGGTCATGCCATGCAGTGCGGCACTAGTACCCTTGTGAGGTGCGCCCTGTGGGCTGTGGGCTCAGCTATAATCCCTAGCGCCCCGCAACACAACACCAACAATAACACCACCACCAAGGCCAACACAACACCACCACCACCAACAGCAACATGACCAACGCAACAACACCAACAACAAGCCATGTCGCACACCAAGCACGGACTGGCAACCACCCAAGTGCTTGGCTTGGCTTGGCTGTCCCACTGGCTTGGCTGTCCCATTGAGAGAGGGATGGGATGGGCATGGCATGGCATGGTTGTTGTGTGTGGGCATGGCATGGCTAGTGAGGGTTGTGTTGGCTGCTACTCCTAGCGCTGGCTCCAGGCTGCCTGATGGGGTTGGGGGGAAGTAGACGGGGTTGTGGACTGGTGGTGGTGGTGGGACAGCAGAGGGACGGAGGAAGAGGCCAAGGGGCAGGAGGCCAGCTGGGTTGGGTGTCAGCTACTTACCAGCAGGTGGTTAGCCACTTCTTAGAGTGGTAGCCACTTCTTAGATTGGGCAGGGAGAAGAGGGACAAGAGGGGGCTTTTTCCTGGCTGCTGCGTAGGGTAGAGTCGATGTCGGGGAAAAGTGAGGGGGAGGGGGGAAATGGGGGCGTAGGAGACTTGGAGGTGTTGGTGATGGGCCAGGGTAGAGTTAGGGGGAAGGAGCAAACGGGTTGGATTGTGACTGTTAGACCTGCAGCAAGCAAGGAGCATGCTTGTAATCAACAAACAAGGACATGCATGACTAGAGGTGGGCAGGCTGGTCAAACACCCCAACAACATTTGCACTCACCTTGGCTCTTGGCTGCTGGCATCCTCCTGCCCCAGTACGGCTGCCGCTTTTTCGCCTCCAAGCTACGACTTCTGGCTGCGTCTCTAGGCTGCGTTCCTTGGCTGCTTGTTGGCTCCTGGCTGCTGCTCCTGGCTGCACTTGGCTGCTGCTCTTCGCTGCAAGGTAGGGTAGAGAGATCAGCTGACTGCTGACTGTTTGCGCCCTTCCACAAATGCCACACACCTGGAGGGGAGGGGAGGGGAGGGGAGGGGAGGGGAGGGGAGGGGAGGGGAGGGGAGGGGAGGGGAGGGGAGGGGAGGGGAGGGGAGGGGAGGGGAGGGGAGGGGAGGGGAGGGGAGGGGAGGGGAGGGGAGGGGAGGGGAGGGGAGGGGAGGGGAGGGGAGGGGAGGGGAGGGGAGGGGAGGGGAGGGGAGGGGAGGGGAGGGGAGGGGAGGGGAGGGGAGGGGAGGGGAGGGGAGGGGAGGATGGGTATGGGGGAGGGGAGGGGAGGCTGGGCTGGGCGCAGGCAGGGGGTGGAAGTGTGTTGACAGGTTGAGAGGGGGTGGGTGTACAGGGAAGGGAAGGGGGAGGGGAGGTGCTGGTGGTAGTAGTGGGAAAGGGGATGGGTGTGACCATCAGAACCTGCAGAAAAACAAGGGCATGACAGCGGTCAGACTAGGTAAAAAAGCCACAAAGTTGGAAAGGCTAGCCACTCACCACTCAATGTGTGAGGGGGGAATGGGGTTGGGTGTGGGACGAGGGGGGTAGGTGCTGCTCATCGCTGCCGCTCATTGCTGCAACTCATCGATGCCGCTCATCGATGCCGCTTCCAACTGCTCCTGGCTGCCAAGCTGCTTCCCTTGGCTGCACTTCATGGCTTCCACTGGTCCTGCGCTCCAGGCTCCTTCAATTCACCTCCAATCCAGTTCACCTGCAAGCAACCCATGCCACACAGCTATTTCTTGATGATCATCGCACCTTTCCCGTGCTACTTGGCATAAGATGTGGAAGCAGGCCGCGCTCCAGGCGGACGCTCTACCGGAGAAATCTTCTTACTTCTCTTCTATCTGACTGCATTTCTTCTTCACCTACAAGGCACTCCACATGTGCCACAAAATCGATGAGCGCCACCTCGCACCTTTCCCTGGCTTCCCTGGCTTCCCATTTCTCTCCTCGCTGCCTCTTGCTCCTTTCGCTCGACCTGGTCGCATGCCTTCTATCGCTGGTGGCGTGTTTGGTCCGGGCTGCTGCTGGCTGCTCCTGGCTGCTAGCTCATCCTGGCTGCTAGCTCATCCTGGCTACTGTGTGCTGTCCTTTGCGATTCCTTCGCTTCCTTTGCGCTTCTCTTGCGAAACCTGCATGCAACCTGAAGGTACATAAATCCGTGTTATATAGATGGCCTGCTGGGTTCGCACCACCTCTAGTGTGTTTAATACGTTGCCTCAATAAGTGCCAGTGGCACTGTGGTTATGATGGTTGGGATATGGTGTGGTTATGATGGTTGAGATGCCTGTTGCCGGTCTCGCCCGTCTCAGCCCATCGGTCGGCAGCCTTCAACCAGCTTCAATCGCAATCGACCCTATTTCGATGACCCCATCGATTTTCCGACAATCGACAGGTTTCGATGACCCGGGGGGAGTCTCTGGCGGCCACCCATCGGTCGCTCGACATATTTCGATCAGCTTCGACCGCCTTCGATCCCAATCGATCCTATTTCGATGACCCCATCGATTTTGCATTATTCGACAGGTTTCGATGACCCGGGGGAAAATGTCCGACGTTAGAGCCAGCCGCTCCCATCACGCCATCGCACCCATCAGCCATTGCGCAACGCTGGAGTAAGCTGCATGCACAAGTCAATTCCAAGGCTGGAGGCAAGTCTACCATGATGGGCGTTTGAGCCCTGCCTGCTGCCATTTGCCGTGTGAGCCACTGCCTTATGCGCAATTGGTGATCAGGTGTAAGGCAGCGTCTGTAGCATGCCCCTAGCTTGCGTTTCTTATTCAGCGGCATCTCAGGGACTCAGTAACATTATCAAAGCGGAGAGGCCGTACTGGGGTGTGCATCAGGTCGCCATCCAGCCGGAGTGCCGGCAACAGGGGACCGGGGGGGGAAGGTGAGGTCAACATGGAAAGTACATGGATTCATCAGGTCCATGAATCGGGCGACCCCAACTAACAAAAAATGACAGGAAATGATAGGAAACCGACCCCTGGTAATCAAAACGCCGCCGCGTCTCAGCCACGTGGTTTCTATTTATGTTTCGCACATCCCTGGACAGAGGACTCTGTCAGCTATGCGGTGCAGCTTGTACCATTAAATATTGTGCACTGTGCTGAGTGCTATGGCGGCTCAAATCTTGACATTGGAATTCATGCCAGTTTTGCTCATGCGGGCCTCGCCGCAACCGACCGCCGCGACCGACGTGGCCCAGGAGCACCTGCACACAGTGAGGAACAGTCGCCACAGTCAAAACGATCACATGGCTCGCCAAACCGATGTAACGACGCCCCTCCACCCATGCTCGGAAGTATACAAGGCTGCTGCATTGCTTGACCGCTTCGTGAGTAGTACCTACTACCTGGCCACTCGGTGAGGCCACTCAAAGTGTGTAGGCCATTGCTACGTTACCTTGCTCGACATGTTGGGTCCGATCCCTCCCGCCCGCCCTCCGCTTGCGTGTCGAGCTTGCTGCTCAGCTGGAGGGGTGGGCAGCCCAGGGGCAGCACCAGCACCAGCTGCCTGCTGCTGCCAGGGGGGTGCAGCAGGAGGGGTGGGCAGCCCAGGGGCAGCACCAGCACCAGCTGCCTGCTGCTGCCAGGGGGGTGCAGCAGGAGGGGTGGGCAGCCCAGGGGCAGCACCAGCACCAGCTGCCTGCTGCTGCCAGGGGGGTGCAGCAGGAGGGGGGGGCAGGTCAGGGGCGGCACCAGCACCAGCTGCCTGCTGCTGCCAGGGGGGTGCAGCAGGAGGGGGGGGCAGGTCAGGGGCAGGGCGGGGCTGGGGTTGGGAGGGGGTGGGAGTGAGGATGGGAGGGCGGGGCTGGGGCTGGGAGGTAGTGGGAGGGAGGATGGGAGGGCGGGGCTGGGGCTGTAAGAGGGCAGGGTCCAGGCCGTCGGAGTAGGCTAGTCATTACTGCAAGGCAAAGGCATGTCGCGCCAAAGTCATTTGCAACAGGCCTGCTCAACAAAATGCGATGCTTTCTTCTCGAACAGCTGTGTCGTTGAGTAAGGAACAGAGTAATAGAGCCAGAACCTAGATACTCACTGTGGTCAGCTCACAACATGCCAGTTTGTGGAAAGGGGTCCCTTGTTCTGTGTGACTTGCTAGAGAGAAACGCACATTCTCCGCGTATCTTGCAATGTCGCTCTATTTCTTGCCCAACGATGGTCTTCCGACGCCGCCTGCACCAATGAAAGGCTCGTGATTCACGAGTCGTGAAGCAAGCCTGGCGGGCTGAAATGAGATTGTACTTCTGGCTCGATAACAGGCGCAGTTCCATCACTGATGCCGCTACATACCACTAGAACAATCGATGGTGAGCAGCTGAGGTGTATCCGCGCTCGCTTGCGCCGGCATGGCCTCACTCGCAAGAGGTAACGCGCCGCTTGCCAGTAGATGCGCATTAATTCGCAGGTGCCAATGTGACAAACGCTATCAGAAACGGTGCAGTATTGAAAGAGTATTTGCATGAAGATTACCAACCCCATGTTGGGACATCCCGACCTCAGGCCCTCCCAACATGGGGTTGGCAATATGCATGCGATTACTCCCTCAACACTGCACCGTTTTCAATAGCGTTTATCACATTGGCATTGGCGGTTTAGCCCGCGTTATCTGACCATCAGCGCTAGCCATTGGAGTCTTTGCTCGCGTACTGCCACATGTGCCCGCGAACAAATCACATCGGCGAGACGGGTCTCCTTGGCACGGTGAGCCACATCGCTGTGACCCCATCTACCTAGCGTAGTAAGCTGGTTGTGCACAAATGGAATGTCCGGCCAACACCCAACGCGATGTCTGCCGGGCGTGCAGGGCACCTTGACGACGTGTTTGGAACATATAGTTATACTCGCTTCCGCCGAATACACCATTTGGGTCGGCGCACACTAAGGTATCACCGGCTTACACCCCCCCTCCTCCACTGTGTCCTCCACTGTGTTGCACCCGCTGCACCCACAAGAAAATGGCTATAAAACGTTTGTTCTTGACTCATTGGCGCATCTATTGAAACAAACCGCACAACAAACAGCCCTGGCCTAGTTCAGTTTGACAGCTTCAAAGTTACATCATGTTCACCAGGCTGGTTCAAGTCAGGCGCCCCCAACATGGGGTTGGTGATATGCATGCGATTACTTCCTCAATACTGCACCGTTCTCGATAGCGTTTATCACATTGGCATCGGAGGTTTAGTCCGCGTTATCTGACCATCAGCGCTAGCCATTGGAGTCTTTGCTCGCGTACTGCCACATGTGCCCGCGAACAAATCACATCGGCGAGACGGGTCTCCTTGGCACGGTGAGCCACATCGCTGTGACCCCATCTACCTAGCGTAGTAAGCTGGTTGTGCACAAATGGAATGTCCGGCCGACACCCAACGCGATGCCTGCCGGGCGTGCAGGGCACCTGGACGGGGCAACTAAAACATCTGGTTGTATTCGCTTCCGCCGAATACATCATTTCGGTCGGCGCACACTAAGGTATCACCGGCTTACACCCCCCCCTCCTCCACTGTGTCCACCACTGTGTTGCACCCGTTGCACCTATAGGGAAATCGATACAAAGACCTTGTTCTTGACCCATTGGCCCATCTATTGAAACAAATTGCACATCAAACAGCCCAGGCCTCAATCAGTTTAACACTTTCAAAGTTACATCATGTTCACCAGGCAGGTTCAAGGCCACGGCATGCAACGACCCAGCATGCCCGCCCCCCCTCCACCCATCATTGCAGGAGCCCACCTCATCAAGCCTGCCCACCCCCTCCCAGCCCACCCCTCCCAGCCCAACCCCGCCCAGTCCACCCCCTCCCAGCCCAACCACTCCCAGCCCACCCCCTCCAATCCCAACCCCTCCCAGCCTTCCCATCCGCTCCCTTGCTCGCTGGGCTGCCCACCCCTCCTGCTGCCCCCCCCTGGCAGCAGCTGGCAGCTGGTGCTGGTGCCGCCCCTGGCATGCTCACCCCTTCATCTGAGCAGCAGGGGGCCACAGCGGAGCTGTACACGAGTAGCAAGATGACATGCTTTCTACTTTGCTACTTTGCATGCAGAGATGTTGAAGCAAGCCAAGGCGATACACTTGGCATTTGACGGATGCACAACCAAGCGCCATGGGAAGGTGCTCGTCATCAGGGTCACAGCAGCAGTCCCTAAGCCGCAGGGGCAGGAGGAGCAGCATGGGCAAGCAGCAGAGCAAGGGGGAGGGCAAGCTCAGCAGGAACCGGGGTCTGGGAAAGAGCCAGTGGGTCAGGGGCAACCGGGTCAAGAGGGGCAGGTGGAGCATGCGGTGCAGTCATGCTCAACTGCTGCCCCACGCCTCACCACCATCTTCACCGACGTCCTGGGTGTCATCCAGTTGGCCAGCGGCACAGCGGAGGCCCATGTGCGGGTCATCATGCGGCTGTTGGGTGACCTGGGCCTCGCAGGCATGAATATTGCCGGCATCTGCGCCGACAGCGCATCAGTGAACATGGGGGGATTCACAGGTGTCATTGCACGCATCAGCCAGCTGCTGCGGGAGGAGGGGCAGGTTGGGGTGACGCGGGCGCAGCCCTGTTACAGCCACGGCATCCACAACACCCTCCTCAAAGGTCTGGTGGTCCTGCCTGGCACCAGGGCAGCAATCACTGATCCACGAGACTTAGTTAGACAGCCCCCCAGCGCCAACTCAGGTTGTAAAGTGCGCAACAAAGGCTGTACCGGCCACCTCCCCCAACCACCTGCCAACCGCCTTCGAGCCACATTCCCGCAACCGTTTTCCGATCCGACTGCATCTGCCGATGCGCATGCTCGTGTAGAGCAACCTAAGCGGCGCGGGTGGTCGCAGCGATGACTGCATGCCCCGAACCGGCTCAAATTTGAATTACTAACTTTGATGCTTTGCTGTGCACGGCCTACTAACTGGATAATTATTCTGGATGGGTGATAGGTAGCTGGCTGGGTTGGCTACATACTGAGCCAGCTAGCATTAAATTTGGCGCAGCGAGTGCAGAGTTACAGCCATCCTACTACCAGGGGTCGGTTTACTGCCATTTTTTGAATGTTGGGGGCGCCTGAGTTCAAGGCCACGGCATGCAACGACTCACCATGCCCGCCCCCCCTCCACCCATCATTGCAGGAGCCCACCTTATTGTAGGAGCCCACCCCTCCCAGCCCAACCCCCTCCCAGTCCACCCCCGCCCAGCCCACCCCCTCCCAGCCCACCCCCTCCCAGCCTAAACCTCCCAGCCCACCCCCTCCCAGCCCACTTATCCGCTCCCTTGCTCGCTGCCTGCTCCGCTTCCCCCCCCGCCCCCTCCCAGCCCTAGCCACCACCATTACACTGGCTTATTGCCAAAGCACAAGACTCAAAGCCTGCTGGTCATGCCATGCAGTGCGGCACTAGTACCCTTGTGAGGTGCGCCCTGTGGGCTGTGGGCTCAGCTATAATCCCTAGCGCCCCGCAACACAACACCAACAATAACACCACCACCAAGGCCAACACAACACCACCACCACCAACAGCAACATGACCAACGCAACAACACCAACAACAAGCCATGTCGCACACCAAGCACGGACTGGCAACCACCCAAGTGCTTGGCTTGGCTTGGCTGTCCCACTGGCTTGGCTGTCCCATTGAGAGAGGGATGGGATGGGCATGGCATGGCATGGTTGTTGTGTGTGGGCATGGCATGGCTAGTGAGGGTTGTGTTGGCTGCTACTCCTAGCGCTGGCTCCAGGCTGCCTGATGGGGTTGGGGGGAAGTAGGCGGGGTTGTGGACTGGTGGTGGTGTTGGGACAGCAGAGGGACGGAGGAAGAGGCCAAGGGGCAGGAGGCCAGCTGGGTTGGGTGTCAGCTACTTACCAGCAGGTGGTTAGCCACTTCTTAGAGTGGTAGCCACTTCTTAGATTGGGCAGGGAGAAGAGGGACAAGAGGGGGCTTTTTCCTGGCTGCTGCGTAGGGTAGAGTCGATGTCGGGGAAAAGTGAGGGGGAGGGGGGAAATGGGGGCGTAGGAGACTTGGAGGTGTTGGTGATGGGCCAGGGTAGAGTTAGGGGGAAGGAGCAAAGGGGTTGGATTGTGACTGTTAGACCTGCAGCAAGCAAGGAGCATGCTTGTAATCAACAAACAAGGACATGCATGACTAGAGGTGGGCAGGCTGGTCAAACACCCCAACAACATTTGCACTCACCTTGGCTCTTGGCTGCTGGCATCCTCCTGCCCCAGTACGGCTGCCGCTTTTTCGCCTCCAAGCTACGACTTCTGGCTGCGTCTCTAGGCTGCGTTCCTTGGCTGCTTGTTGGCTCCTGGCTGCTGCTCCTGGCTGCACTTGGCTGCTGCTCTTCGCTGCAAGGTAGGGTAGAGAGATCAGCTGACTGCTGACTGTTTGCGCCCTTCCACAAATGCCACACACCTGGAGGGGAGGGGAGGGGAGGGGAGGGGAGGGGAGGGGAGGGGAGGGGAGGGGAGGGGAGGGGAGGGGAGGGGAGGGGAGGGGAGGGGAGGGGAGGGGAGGGGAGGGGAGGGGAGGGGAGGGGAGGGGAGGGGAGGGGAGGGGAGGGGAGGGGAGGGGAGGGGAGGGGAGGGGAGGGGAGGGGAGGGGAGGGGGAGGGGGAGGGGAGGGGAGGGGAGGGGAGGGGAGGGGAGGGGAGGGGAGGGGAGGGGAGGGGAGGGGAGGGGAGGGGAGGGGAGGGGAGGGGAGGGGAGGGGAGGATGGGTATGGGGGAGGGGAGGGGAGGATGGGCTGGGCGCAGGCAGGGGGTGGAAGTGTGTTGACAGGTTGAGAGGGGGTGGGTGTACAGGGAAGGGAAGGGGGAGGGGAGGTGCTGGTGGTAGTAGTGGGAAAGGGGATGGGTGTGACCATCAGAACCTGCAGAAAAACAAGGGCATGACAGCGGTCAGACTAGGTAAAAAAGCCACAAAGTTGGAAAGGCTAGCCACTCACCACTCAATGTGTGAGGGGGGAATGGGGTTGGGTGTGGGACGAGGGGGGTAGGTGCTGCTCATCGCTGCCGCTCATTGCTGCAACTCATCGATGCCGCTCATCGATGCCGCTTCCAACTGCTCCTGGCTGCCAAGCTGCTTCCCTTGGCTGCACTTCATGGCTTCCACTGGTCCTGCGCTCCAGGCTCCTTCAATTCACCTCCAATCCAGTTCACCTGCAAGCAACCCATGCCACACAGCTATTTCTTGATGATCATCGCACCTTTCCCGTGCTACTTGGCATAAGATGTGGAAGCAGGCCGCGCTCCAGGCGGACGCTCTACCGGAGAAATCTTCTTACTTCTCTTCTATCTGACTGCATTTCTTCTTCACCTACAAGGCACTCCACATGTGCCACAAAATCGATGAGCGCCACCTCGCACCTTTCCCTGGCTTCCCTGGCTTCCCATTTCTCTCCTCGCTGCCTCTTGCTCCTTTCGCTCGACCTGGTCGCATGCCTTCTATCGCTGGTGGCGTGTTTGGTCCGGGCTGCTGCTGGCTGCTCCTGGCTGCTAGCTCATCCTGGCTGCTAGCTCATCCTGGCTACTGTGTGCTGTCCTTTGCGATTCCTTCGCTTCCTTTGCGCTTCTCTTGCGAAACCTGCATGCAACCTGAAGGTACATAAATCCGTGTTATATAGATGGCCTGCTGGGTTCGCACCACCTCTAGTGTGTTTAATACGTTGCCTCAATAAGTGCCAGTGGCACTGTGGTTATGATGGTTGGGATATGGTGTGGTTATGATGGTTGAGATGCCTGTTGCCGGTCTCGCCCGTCTCAGCCCATCGGTCGGCAGCCTTCAACCAGCTTCAATCGCAATCGACCCTATTTCGATGACCCCATCGATTTTCCGACAATCGACAGGTTTCGATGACCCGGGGGGAGTCTCTGGCGGCCACCCATCGGTCGCTCGACATATTTCGATCAGCTTCGACCGCCTTCGATCCCAATCGATCCTATTTCGATGACCCCATCGATTTTGCATTATTCGACAGGTTTCGATGACCCGGGGGAAAATGTCCGACGTTAGAGCCAGCCGCTCCCATCACGCCATCGCACCCATCAGCCATTGCGCAACGCTGGAGTAAGCTGCATGCACAAGTCAATTCCAAGGCTGGAGGCAAGTCTACCATGATGGGCGTTTGAGCCCTGCCTGCTGCCATTTGCCGTGTGAGCCACTGCCTTATGCGCAATTGGTGATCAGGTGTAAGGCAGCGTCTGTAGCATGCCCCTAGCTTGCGTTTCTTATTCAGCGGCATCTCAGGGACTCAGTAACATTATCAAAGCGGAGAGGCCGTACTGGGGTGTGCATCAGGTCGCCATCCAGCCGGAGTGCCGGCAACAGGGGACCGGGGGGGGAAGGTGAGGTCAACATGGAAAGTACATGGATTCATCAGGTCCATGAATCGGGCGACCCCAACTAACAAAAAATGACAGGAAATGATAGGAAACCGACCCCTGGTAATCAAAACGCCGCCGCGTCTCAGCCACGTGGTTTCTATTTATGTTTCGCACATCCCTGGACAGAGGACTCTGTCAGCTATGCGGTGCAGCTTGTACCATTAAATATTGTGCACTGTGCTGAGTGCTATGGCGGCTCAAATCTTGACATTGGAATTCATGCCAGTTTTGCTCATGCGGGCCTCGCCGCAACCGACCGCCGCGACCGACGTGGCCCAGGAGCACCTGCACACAGTGAGGAACAGTCGCCACAGTCAAAACGATCACATGGCTCGCCAAACCGATGTAACGACGCCCCTCCACCCATGCTCGGAAGTATACAAGGCTGCTGCATTGCTTGACCGCTTCGTGAGTAGTACCTACTACCTGGCCACTCGGTGAGGCCACTCAAAGTGTGTAGGCCATTGCTACGTTACCTTGCTCGACATGTTGGGTCCGATCCCTCCCGCCCGCCCTCCGCTTGCGTGTCGAGCTTGCTGCTCAGCTGGAGGGGTGGGCAGCCCAGGGGCAGCACCAGCACCAGCTGCCTGCTGCTGCCAGGGGGGTGCAGCAGGAGGGGTGGGCAGCCCAGGGGCAGCACCAGCACCAGCTGCCTGCTGCTGCCAGGGGGGTGCAGCAGGAGGGGTGGGCAGCCCAGGGGCAGCACCAGCACCAGCTGCCTGCTGCTGCCAGGGGGGTGCAGCAGGAGGGGGGGGCAGGTCAGGGGCGGCACCAGCACCAGCTGCCTGCTGCTGCCAGGGGGGTGCAGCAGCAGGGGTGGGCAGCCCAGGGGCAGCACCAGCACCAGCTGCCTGCTGCTGCCAGGGGGGTGCAGCAGGAGGGGGGGGCAGGTCAGGGGCGGCACCAGCACCAGCTGCCTGCTGCTGCCAGGGGGGTGCAGCAGGAGGGGGGGGCAGGTCAGGGGCAGGGCGGGGCTGGGGTTGGGAGGGGGTGGGAGTGAGGATGGGAGGGCGGGGCTGGGGCTGGGAGGTAGTGGGAGGGAGGATGGGAGGGCGGGGCTGGGGCTGTAAGAGGGCAGGGTCCAGGCCGTCGGAGTAGGCTAGTCATTACTGCAAGGCAAAGGCATGTCGCGCCAAAGTCATTTGCAACAGGCCTGCTCAACAAAATGCGATGCTTTCTTCTCGAACAGCTGTGTCGTTGAGTAAGGAACAGAGTAATAGAGCCAGAACCTAGATACTCACTGTGGTCAGCTCACAACATGCCAGTTTGTGGAAAGGGGTCCCTTGTTCTGTGTGACTTGCTAGAGAGAAACGCACATTCTCCGCGTATCTTGCAATGTCGCTCTATTTCTTGCCCAACGATGGTCTTCCGACGCCGCCTGCACCAATGAAAGGCTCGTGATTCACGAGTCGTGAAGCAAGCCTGGCGGGCTGAAATGAGATTGTACTTCTGGCTCGATAACAGGCGCAGTTCCATCACTGATGCCGCTACATACCACTAGAACAATCGATGGTGAGCAGCTGAGGTGTATCCGCGCTCGCTTGCGCCGGCATGGCCTCACTCGCAAGAGGTAACGCGCCGCTTGCCAGTAGATGCGCATTAATTCGCAGGTGCCAATGTGACAAACGCTATCAGAAACGGTGCAGTATTGAAAGAGTATTTGCATGAAGATTACCAACCCCATGTTGGGACATCCCGACCTCAGGCCCTCCCAACATGGGGTTGGCAATATGCATGCGATTACTCCCTCAACACTGCACCGTTTTCAATAGCGTTTATCACATTGGCATTGGCGGTTTAGCCCGCGTTATCTGACCATCAGCGCTAGCCATTGGAGTCTTTGCTCGCGTACTGCCACATGTGCCCGCGAACAAATCACATCGGCGAGACGGGTCTCCTTGGCACGGTGAGCCACATCGCTGTGACCCCATCTACCTAGCGTAGTAAGCTGGTTGTGCACAAATGGAATGTCCGGCCAACACCCAACGCGATGTCTGCCGGGCGTGCAGGGCACCTTGACGACGTGTTTGGAACATATAGTTATACTCGCTTCCGCCGAATACACCATTTGGGTCGGCGCACACTAAGGTATCACCGGCTTACACCCCCCCTCCTCCACTGTGTCCTCCACTGTGTTGCACCCGCTGCACCCACAAGAAAATGGCTATAAAACGTTTGTTCTTGACTCATTGGCGCATCTATTGAAACAAACCGCACAACAAACAGCCCTGGCCTAGTTCAGTTTGACAGCTTCAAAGTTACATCATGTTCACCAGGCTGGTTCAAGTCAGGCGCCCCCAACATGGGGTTGGTGATATGCATGCGATTACTTCCTCAATACTGCACCGTTCTCGATAGCGTTTATCACATTGGCATCGGAGGTTTAGTCCGCGTTATCTGACCATCAGCGCTAGCCATTGGAGTCTTTGCTCGCGTACTGCCACATGTGCCCGCGAACAAATCACATCGGCGAGACGGGTCTCCTTGGCACGGTGAGCCACATCGCTGTGACCCCATCTACCTAGCGTAGTAAGCTGGTTGTGCACAAATGGAATGTCCGGCCGACACCCAACGCGATGCCTGCCGGGCGTGCAGGGCACCTGGACGGGGCAACTAAAACATCTGGTTGTATTCGCTTCCGCCGAATACATCATTTCGGTCGGCGCACACTAAGGTATCACCGGCTTACACCCCCCCCTCCTCCACTGTGTCCACCACTGTGTTGCACCCGTTGCACCTATAGGGAAATCGATACAAAGACCTTGTTCTTGACCCATTGGCCCATCTATTGAAACAAATTGCACATCAAACAGCCCAGGCCTCAATCAGTTTAACACTTTCAAAGTTACATCATGTTCACCAGGCAGGTTCAAGGCCACGGCATGCAACGACCCAGCATGCCCGCCCCCCCTCCACCCATCATTGCAGGAGCCCACCTCATCAAGCCTGCCCACCCCCTCCCAGCCCACCCCTCCCAGCCCAACCCCGCCCAGTCCACCCCCTCCCAGCCCAACCACTCCCAGCCCACCCCCTCCAATCCCAACCCCTCCCAGCCTTCCCATCCGCTCCCTTGCTCGCTGCCTGCTCCCCTTCCCCTCCCCCGCCCCCTCCCAGCCCTAGGCACCACCATGAGGGGTAAGAGGCTTAGCAAGAAGAAGCGCCAACACCTGCAAGAGCTGAATGCCTCACCCAAGGCAGGATATAAGTGTTGCCCCAATGGCTTAAAAGCTCAGAAGAAGAAGGCACACGTGGAGCCAAGTACCTGAAGAGCAAAACCCTTGGTGAGGCTGGGCTGGGCTGGGCTGGGCTGGGCTGGGCTGGGCTGGGCTGGGCTGGGCTGGGCTGGGCTGGGCTGGGCTGGGCTGGGCTGGGCTGGGCTGGGCTGGGCTGGGCTGGGCTGGGCTGGGCTGGGCTGGGCTGGGCTGGGCTGGGCTGGGCTGGGCTGGGCTGGGCTGGGCTGGCAGCCGTGGCGCTCCGGGCTGATCCTGCTTGGCATAGGCTGGCATGGGCTCGGCACCACCGCCATTGAGAGCAGTGGGTGGCACACAGCTGACACGCATGCAAGAGCTGCTTTCAGCTACCCGGCACGCAGTGGAAGCTCAGCATAGGCATCGCCAACGAGCTACAGACTCAGGCAGGGAAGGGGCTGGGGCTAGGACAGGGCTGTCCTCACCCAGGGCTAGGTGGTGGAGCAGGGCGCGCGCCAGGCGGAGCTGCTGCTAAGCAGGCCGGGCTGCAGGCCGGGTAGGCTGCTGCCTGGGTCTAGGGCTAGGTGCAGCAGCGCTGCAGCATGGAAGCTGGGCTGGCGCTTCATGGAGCTGCCTGCGCTGCTGGGCACATGGCCGCTGCACACGCTGGGACCACCCTCAACAGCGTTGCTGTGCATGACTTCACGCTACAGTGCCTAAGCTTCGCACTGGGTGCGGCTGAGGCTGGGCTGCAGCCTCAGCCAGGGCACCAGCCAGAGCCGCACGCAAAGCCACAGCAGCTGCTTGCTGTGTAGGGGGGGTTGTGGTGAATGTGGGGGACCATGCAAGCCAGCAGCGGGTGGGCAGCAGCTGCGCAGCAGGGTGCAGCCGAGTTGTGCCAGCAGTTGGACAGCCCACCCCCACAGCAGCCACCCCAGCAGCAGGGCCGGAGCTCGTGGGGCACAGCCCTAGAGGGGCAGATGCTGGCACCCCCCATTGCGTCGCCTCAGGGGCCTATTGCATCACCCGATTTACGGCACATGTATCAGCTGGCTCTAGCTGCAATCGCCACCCAAGGGCAGGCTGCTCCGGCTCAAGGTAGTGAGCTAGGTGCAGCAACGCCGGCTCCTGGCTTCACGCTACGCAAGCGTACCACACCTTCTGAGGGGCTGCCCAAGACAGCTGCAAAGCGCAAGGGGTGATCCACGAGACTTAGTTAGACAGCCCCCCAGCGCCAACTCAGGTTGTAAAGTGCGCAACAAAGGCTGTACCGGCCACCTCCCCCAACCACCTGCCAACCGCCTTCGAGCCACATTCCCGCAACCGTTTTCCGATCCGACTGCATCTGCCGATGCGCATGCTCGTGTAGAGCAACCTAAGCGGCGCGGGTGGTCGCAGCGATGACTGCATGCCCCGAACCGGCTCAAATTTGAATTACTAACTTTGATGCTTTGCTGTGCACGGCCTACTAACTGGATAATTATTCTGGATGGGTGAAAGGTAGCTGGCTGGGTTGGCTACATACTGAGCCAGCTAGCATTAAATTTGGCGCAGCGAGTGCAGAGTTACAGCCATCCTACTACCAGGGGTCGGTTTACTGCCATTTTTTGAATGTTGGGGGCGCCTGAGTTCAAGGCCACGTGTTGTGAATCATGCCCCGGTGCAGATCTTATCCTGCACCGGTGATAGGTCCAGCTGTCCAGCTTCTGAGTGACTCCGAGTGACAGTTGGTATTTAGCGTGGTGACAGGCATTCGTAGGCACCCTCGTCTGGTGTCTCGTCTGTCCCACGCTCTTCTACAGGTATGAGAGCCTGCCTCTGTGCCATGATCTAGGCTCTCGCTGTAATAACCCTCGTCTGGTGTCTCGTCTGTCCCACGCTCTTCTACAGGGTTATGGGCCCACAGCACAACTGCTGTGCGTGGATCTAAAAGACACCACGGCGTGCAACACGTAAGTTGCTCTAGGGTCAATCGCTGCCGCACTACTATGTCGGCCAGCACTAGCGCCAGCGTTAGTAGCGGTGCTCCCATTCCAGTCCTAGACAAGGACAACTATGCCATCTGGGCTATCAGGCTGCGGGGAATGATGGAAGAGGCTGGGGTTTACTATGTGGTAGAGAATGGCCTCGCCACTGCACCTCCAGCCCTTGCCAATGATGCTACCCCAGCGCAACATGCCGCCCACGCCTCTCAGCGCGCCAGAGTCGCAGCTGACAACGCTGCAAACCTCAAAGCCCGCGGCATTATCCTGCGCTATGTCAGCGATCATCATGCCCGTGCAGTCGCCGCAGTTCCAACAGCGCAGGAAGCCCGGGATCAGCTATCAGCCGAATTTGTGCAAGTCTCCATCGCACGACAGTCACAGCTGCAAATGCAACTGTCGCAGCTACGCATGCAGGCAGATGAAACTGTGGCAGGCTTCTTTGCCAGAACCATGCTGTTGCGTGATGAGCTCACCTCAGCTGGCTGTCCTCCTTCTGATCACTCTCTCATGCTGGCAGTCCTCAATGCCATGCCTCCTGAATTCAAGATTGCCACCCAGCTCCTCAGGTACCAGCTGACTGTTGGGAACGCCGACCTTGATGTGGTGAAGAAAGTCCTCCTACAGTCTGAAGCTGATTACCTACAGGACCAGTCCACTCAGTCCACTCAGCCTGCTTCCACCCTCTGGAGCTCATCCTTCACCTACTCCAGGGGTAGGGGTCAGCAGTCTGGGTCCAGGGGCAGGGGCAGCTCCCCTGCAAGGGGGATACTCAGGGGGGGGTACACGGCCGGTCGGGGGGGGGTCATTCCTACTGCTTCCAGGCCACCCTCCTCTCAGCAGCAAGGCAGATCCTCTCGGCCTGTCTGCCAGTACTGCAACTACCCTGGCCACGTTCTGTCTGAGTGCCGCAGATTTGCACGCGACCATGGGAGCTTCGCCAGACCAGCTAGCCCCAGCCTGGCCCAGGCTCAGTTCAGCCCCAGTCAGCCTCGAGGCAACAGCCCCAGCAGGGGCAGGGGGGATGGTGCAGGCGGCAGCAGCGCAGACCCAGCAGGCAACGGCAGGCAGCAACAGCCAGATGCTGAGCAGGCAAATGTCCTGTTCATGGTCAGAACTAACCAATTCCCTAAGCTGTCACGCACTGAGCCAGTTGCCACTCCTCTCCCAGGGCATCTGGTCCCTGAGAACATGTCTGATGAGGAGTTCCTGGACTTCTACGCCAGAATGCCACGCTGGGTCATTGACTCAGGTGCCAACAGGCACATCATGCCGTGGCGCTCCTGTCTCTCTGACTACCATGCCTTCGACCCCCCGATCCAGCTACAGCTGGGTGGCCAGGGGTCCTCCATCGATGTTCTGGGTGAGGGCACTACCTATCTCACCAACTCTGAGGGTGAGCAATGGGCAGTCTCGGGTGTGCTCCATGCGCCAGCAGCCGCCTACTGTTATCTCTCTGTCTCTGAGCTCACTCGTGCTGGTGTGACACTCCGCTTCCACGGTGATCACTGTGACCTGATTGGCCGGGGCAACCCACCTGAGTGGCAGATGACGATCAGGAAGGCCCCTCCTGGGGTCTACCTCTGGCACATCAGAGCCGTGGCAGAGGGGCGCCGTGTCATGGGCTATGGCAGTCAGCAGGATGATTCTCACCTGTACGATCTTGACAACATCTACAACCCTGCTCCCCATGCGCTCCACATGCAGCCCAACGAGCTTGATCCTCAGGTGTGGCATCAGCGCTGTGGACATGCCTCTTTCTCTGTCCTTACTCGCATGCAGCGTTAGGAGCGCTGGCACGGCACATGGCAGCACCTACACAGCAGCACTGGACAGCAGCTAAGGCAGTGCTCAGTTATCTCAAGGGCACAGCCAGCCAGGGGTTGGTCTTCGGGGGCAATGACAACCTGCAAGGGTACTGTGATGCTGACTATGCAGGAGACAAAGACACTGCACGTAGTACCACTGGGTATGTCTTCACCTTGCATGGTGCTGCCATCTCCTGGTCAAGCAGGTTGCAGCCCACCGTAGCCATGTCCACTGCAGAGGCAGAATACATGGCTGCATCAGGAGCCGTTAAGGAGGCAGTGTGGCTAAGGAAGCTCATGCAGGACCTAGGATTGCCTGGCACATGTGTTAACCTCATGTGTGACAACCAGGCTGCCCTGCAACTATTGAACAACCCTATGGCCTCAGCACGATCCAAGCACATCAGCGTTCATCACCACTTTGCCAGGGAGCGAGCAGCCCGGGGGGAAGTAATGTTCACCTACTGCAGCACATCAGAGATGGTGGCAGATGTCATGACCAAGCCGCTGGCAGCAGTAAAGCTCGGGTATGCCAAAGAGGGCTGCGGGATCAGCAGCATGTAGACAGACACAGGCATGAATGCCTGAAACAGTCTGTCTGTACCTAGCCTGCTGTGAGCATGGACTGGGGCTGTGTTGTTGAGTAAACTAGCACAGGCTTGTATGCCTGAAACAGCTAGATTCATATGAAGTTGAAGTTGTTTGCGCCTCAATAGCTGTACACCTGAGTGGGAGTGTTGTGAATCATGCCCCGGTGCAGATCTTATCCTGCACCGGTGATAGGTCCAGCTGTCCAGCTTCTGAGTGACTCCGAGTGACAGTTGGTATTTAGCGTGGTGACAGGCATTCGTAGGCACCCTCGTCTGGTGTCTCGTCTGTCCCACGCTCTTCTACAGGTATGAGAGCCTGCCTCTGTGCCATGATCTAGGCTCTCGCTGTAATAACCCTCGTCTGGTGTCTCGTCTGTCCCACGCTCTTCTACACCACGGCATGCAACGACTCACCATGCCCGCCCCCCCTCCACCCATCATTGCAGGAGCCCACCTTATTGTAGGAGCCCACCCCTCCCAGCCCAACCCCCTCCCAGTCCACCCCCGCCCAGCCCACCCCCTCCCAGCCCACCCCCTCCCAGCCTAAACCTCCCAGCCCACCCCCTCCCAGCCCACTTATCCGCTCCCTTGCTCGCTGCCTGCTCCGCTTCCCCCCCCGCCCCCTCCCAGCCCTAGCCACCACCATCGGGGGTAAAAGGCTGAGCCCGAAGAAGCGCCAGCACCTGCAAAAGTTGCATGCCTCACCCAAGGCGGGGTTTAAATGCTGCCTAGTGGCTTAAAGGCTCAGATGAAGAAGGCCCAGGGTGAGACTATGCAGTTACGGGCAGAAGTTGAGCGGCTCCACCAGCAGCTCGATGATGCGATGGCAGATTTCCAGCAGGTGCAGGCAGACATGGAGCAGCTGCAGGCAGCACACCAAGAGGTGCAGGGTGAGAATGAGTCATTGGAGCAGCTGGCTGAGGAGCGCACCTATGCAATCGCTACCCAAGGGCCTACTGCATCACCTGATTTAAGGCACATGTATCAGCTGGCTCTAGCTGCAATCGCTACCCAAGGGCAGGCTGCCCCAGCTCAAGGTAGCGAGCTAGGTGCAGCAGCGCCGGCTCCTGGCTTCACGCTACGCAAGCGTACCACACCTGCTGGGTTGGGGCTGCCCAAGACAGCTGCCAAGCGCAAGCGGTGACCCACGAGACATAGTTAGACAGGCCCCCAGCGCCACCTCAGGTTGTGAAGTGCGCAACAGAGGCTGTAGCGGTCACCTCTCCCAACCGCACCTGCCAACCGCCTTCGTGCCACATTCCCGCAATCGTTTTCCGATCCGACTGCTTCTGCCGATGCGCATGCTCGTGTAGAGCAACCTAAGCGGCGCGGGTGGTCGCAGCGATGACTGCATGCCCCGAACCGGCTCAAATTTGAATTACTAACTTTGATGCTTTGCTGTGCACGGCCTACTAACTGGATAATTGTTCTGGATGGGTGAAAGGTAGCTGGCTGGGTTGGCTACATACTGAGCCAGCTAGCATTAAATTTGGCGCAGCGAGTGCAGAGTTGCAGCCATCCTACTACCAGGGGTCGGTTTACTGCCATTTTTTTAATGTTGGGGGCGCCTGAGTTCAAGGCCACGTGTTGTGAATCATGCCCCGGTGCAGATCTTATCCTGCACCGGTGATAGGTCCAGCTGTCCAGCTTCTGAGTGACTCCGAGTGACAGTTGGTATTTAGCGTGGTGACAGGCATTCGTAGGCACCCTCGTCTGGTGTCTCGTCTGTCCCACGCTCTTCTACAGGTATGAGAGCCTGCCTCTGTGCCATGATCTAGGCTCTCGCTGTAATAACCCTCGTCTGGTGTCTCGTCTGTCCCACGCTCTTCTACAGGGTTATGGGCCCACAGCACAACTGCTGTGCGTGGATCTAAAAGACACCACGGCGTGCAACACGTAAGTTGCTCTAGGGTCAATCGCTGCCGCACTACTATGTCGGCCAGCACTAGCGCCAGCGTTAGTAGCGGTGCTCCCATTCCAGTCCTAGACAAGGACAACTATGCCATCTGGGCTATCAGGCTGCGGGGAATGATGGAAGAGGCTGGGGTTTACTATGTGGTAGAGAATGGCCTCGCCACTGCACCTCCAGCCCTTGCCAATGATGCTACCCCAGCGCAACATGCCGCCCACGCCTCTCAGCGCGCCAGAGTCGCAGCTGACAACGCTGCAAACCTCAAAGCCCGCGGCATTATCCTGCGCTATGTCAGCGATCATCATGCCCGTGCAGTCGCCGCAGTTCCAACAGCGCAGGAAGCCTGGGATCAGCTATCAGCCGAATTTGTGCAAGTCTCCATCGCACGACAGTCACAGCTGCAAATGCAACTGTCGCAGCTACGCATGCAGGCAGATGAAACTGTGGCAGGCTTCTTTGCCAGAACCATGCTGTTGCGTGATGAGCTCACCTCAGCTGGCTGTCCTCCTTCTGATCACTCTCTCATGCTGGCAGTCCTCAATGCCATGCCTCCTGAATTCAAGATTGCCACCCAGCTCCTCAGGTACCAGCTGACTGTTGGGAACGCCGACCTTGATGTGGTGAAGAAAGTCCTCCTACAGTCTGAAGCTGATTACCTACAGGACCAGTCCACTCAGTCCACTCAGCCTGCTTCCACCCTCTGGAGCTCATCCTTCACCTACTCCAGGGGTAGGGGTCAGCAGTCTGGGTCCAGGGGCAGGGGCAGCTCCCCTGCAAGGGGGATACTCAGGGGGGGGTACACGGCCGGTCGGGGGGGGGTCATTCCTACTGCTTCCAGGCCACCCTCCTCTCAGCAGCAAGGCAGATCCTCTCGGCCTGTCTGCCAGTACTGCAACTACCCTGGCCACGTTCTGTCTGAGTGCCGCAGATTTGCACGCGACCATGGGAGCTTCGCCAGACCAGCTAGCCCCAGCCTGGCCCAGGCTCAGTTCAGCCCCAGTCAGCCTCGAGGCAACAGCCCCAGCAGGGGCAGGGGGGATGGTGCAGGCGGCAGCAGCGCAGACCCAGCAGGCAACGGCAGGCAGCAACAGCCAGATGCTGAGCAGGCAAATGTCCTGTTCATGGTCAGAACTAACCAATTCCCTAAGCTGTCACGCACTGAGCCAGTTGCCACTCCTCTCCCAGGGCATCTGGTCCCTGAGAACATGTCTGATGAGGAGTTCCTGGACTTCTACGCCAGAATGCCACGCTGGGTCATTGACTCAGGTGCCAACAGGCACATCATGCCGTGGCGCTCCTGTCTCTCTGACTACCATGCCTTCGACCCCCCGATCCAGCTACAGCTGGGTGGCCAGGGGTCCTCCATCGATGTTCTGGGTGAGGGCACTACCTATCTCACCAACTCTGAGGGTGAGCAATGGGCAGTCTCGGGTGTGCTCCATGCGCCAGCAGCCGCCTACTGTTATCTCTCTGTCTCTGAGCTCACTCGTGCTGGTGTGACACTCCGCTTCCACGGTGATCACTGTGACCTGATTGGCCGGGGCAACCCACCTGAGTGGCAGATGACGATCAGGAAGGCCCCTCCTGGGGTCTACCTCTGGCACATCAGAGCCGTGGCAGAGGGGCGCCGTGTCATGGGCTATGGCAGTCAGCAGGATGATTCTCACCTGTACGATCTTGACAACATCTACAACCCTGCTCCCCATGCGCTCCACATGCAGCCCAACGAGCTTGATCCTCAGGTGTGGCATCAGCGCTGTGGACATGCCTCTTTCTCTGTCCTTACTCGCATGCAGCGTTAGGAGCGCTGGCACGGCACATGGCAGCACCTACACAGCAGCACTGGACAGCAGCTAAGGCAGTGCTCAGTTATCTCAAGGGCACAGCCAGCCAGGGGTTGGTCTTCGGGGGCAATGACAACCTGCAAGGGTACTGTGATGCTGACTATGCAGGAGACAAAGACACTGCACGTAGTACCACTGGGTATGTCTTCACCTTGCATGGTGCTGCCATCTCCTGGTCAAGCAGGTTGCAGCCCACCGTAGCCATGTCCACTGCAGAGGCAGAATACATGGCTGCATCAGGAGCCGTTAAGGAGGCAGTGTGGCTAAGGAAGCTCATGCAGGACCTAGGATTGCCTGGCACATGTGTTAACCTCATGTGTGACAACCAGGCTGCCCTGCAACTATTGAACAACCCTATGGCCTCAGCACGATCCAAGCACATCAGCGTTCATCACCACTTTGCCAGGGAGCGAGCAGCCCGGGGGGAAGTAATGTTCACCTACTGCAGCACATCAGAGATGGTGGCAGATGTCATGACCAAGCCGCTGGCAGCAGTAAAGCTCGGGTATGCCAAAGAGGGCTGCGGGATCAGCAGCATGTAGACAGACACAGGCATGAATGCCTGAAACAGTCTGTCTGTACCTAGCCTGCTGTGAGCATGGACTGGGGCTGTGTTGTTGAGTAAACTAGCACAGGCTTGTATGCCTGAAACAGCTAGATTCATATGAAGTTGAAGTTGTTTGCGCCTCAATAGCTGTACACCTGAGTGGGAGTGTTGTGAATCATGCCCCGGTGCAGATCTTATCCTGCACCGGTGATAGGTCCAGCTGTCCAGCTTCTGAGTGACTCCGAGTGACAGTTGGTATTTAGCGTGGTGACAGGCATTCGTAGGCACCCTCGTCTGGTGTCTCGTCTGTCCCACGCTCTTCTACAGGTATGAGAGCCTGCCTCTGTGCCATGATCTAGGCTCTCGCTGTAATAACCCTCGTCTGGTGTCTCGTCTGTCCCACGCTCTTCTACACCACGGCATGCAACGACTCACCATGCCCGCCCCCCCTCCACCCATCATTGCAGGAGCCCACCTTATTGTAGGAGCCCACCCCTCCCAGCCCAACCCCCTCCCAGTCCACCCCCGCCCAGCCCACCCCCTCCCAGCCCACCCCCTCCCAGCCTAAACCTCCCAGCCCACCCCCTCCCAGCCCACTTATCCGCTCCCTTGCTCGCTGCCTGCTCCGCTTCCCCCCCCGCCCCCTCCCAGCCCTAGCCACCACCATCGGGGGTAAAAGGCTGAGCCCGAAGAAGCGCCAGCACCTGCAAAAGTTGCATGCCTCACCCAAGGCGGGGTTTAAATGCTGCCTAGTGGCTTAAAGGCTCAGATGAAGAAGGCCCAGGGTGAGACTATGCAGTTACGGGCAGAAGTTGAGCGGCTCCACCAGCAGCTCGATGATGCGATGGCAGATTTCCAGCAGGTGCAGGCAGACATGGAGCAGCTGCAGGCAGCACACCAAGAGGTGCAGGGTGAGAATGAGTCATTGGAGCAGCTGGCTGAGGAGCGCACCTATGCAATCGCTACCCAAGGGCCTACTGCATCACCTGATTTAAGGCACATGTATCAGCTGGCTCTAGCTGCAATCGCTACCCAAGGGCAGGCTGCCCCAGCTCAAGGTAGCGAGCTAGGTGCAGCAGCGCCGGCTCCTGGCTTCACGCTACGCAAGCGTACCACACCTGCTGGGTTGGGGCTGCCCAAGACAGCTGCCAAGCGCAAGCGGTGACCCACGAGACATAGTTAGACAGGCCCCCAGCGCCACCTCAGGTTGTGAAGTGCGCAACAGAGGCTGTAGCGGTCACCTCTCCCAACCGCACCTGCCAACCGCCTTCGTGCCACATTCCCGCAATCGTTTTCCGATCCGACTGCTTCTGCCGATGCGCATGCTCGTGTAGAGCAACCTAAGCGGCGCGGGTGGTCGCAGCGATGACTGCATGCCCCGAACCGGCTCAAATTTGAATTACTAACTTTGATGCTTTGCTGTGCACGGCCTACTGACTGGATAATTATTCTGGATGGGTGAAAGATAGCTGGCTGGGTTGGCTACATACTGAGCCAGCTAGCATTAAATTTGGCGCAGCGAGTGCAGAGTTACAGCCGTTCTACTACCAGGGGTCGGTTTACTGTCATTTTTTGAATGTTGGGAGCGCCTGACCCGACCGTGAATACAGTCCATTACAATTTTAATCCCTACAGCCCTCATGCAACACCAAAATAGAGCATGAGTTGTAATTAAACACAGGCTGCGAGATCATTATTGTAAAGGCTACTGACGGTGTGCCTAATGCCCACTCCAGCTCAGCCTTCTGGTGTGTGTGCCTCCAGGCTACTACTAGCAAGAGCTCTACCCTACTCTATAGCTCTTACTCACACACATCCCCTTTGTAGGGGGTTTGGTATCTTGTTTTCTTGGGTTGTATTGCTGTAGCTGGCTATCGCCGCCACTTGCGCTGCCACTTGCGCAACAGGGCCTTGTCACGCAAGTACACCCACTCCTGGCCTGGCCTGCCTGACTTTGGCATGGCTGGGCGGCCATCCCAGCAGCACAGCTCAGTGGGGCGTGGGCCTGGGCCGACTGCACAACGGCGGATGTTCAGCGCGGCTGACACGTCCCGGTCATAGAACCTGCACATGGGTGTGGGAGGTGCATGAAGTCAAGTCATGTGTCATTTCATGTGGGGTATGTTGCGTCCATGCACATGTGCAGTGTCAGGCCAGTGCTTACCTGATGTTGTTGCTAGGAGGGAGGGTAGGGGGGTCGCCTCTTCCTTTGGCTTAATTGGTGGGAGCAGGCCGCGCCCCAGGCGGTAGCTCCTCCCTTAATGCACGCCGGTGAATACCGGAGTAGTCTTCTTCTTCTTCTTCTTCTTCTTCTTCTTCTTCTTCTTCTTCTGATGTTGTTGCTTGTTGAGCACATCAAGCCCCTGATTTGGGATCGCTTCGCCGAGCTGTACACTGGCCGCAGCCACCTGCATGGACACATGGGGCAATGCACATTTGTAAGGTTTTTCCTTACCTTCCCAATCTTGACCCTACCCAGCCACCTTGACTCCACCACCTCCCAGCACTACCCTGACCCTCCCCCACTGACCCTCTCACCTGAAGGACCTGAAAGCTGTCTCCAGCTGCTTCCCGACGTGGTCCACCATGTTGGTGTCTGAGGGGTGGCGAGGGATTGCTGCGAGGCGGGCGCGGAGGTCGGGGTGCGCGGCCAGCACGGCAGCCACTGCCGCGTTGGGCCGAGTGTGCGCGCCATTTCCGGGCAAGCCCCGGACCAGCTGCAGGTACAGGTTCCTGCAGCTGAGGTCCGGGATGGCTGCCTGGGAGACTGGGATGTCTGTGTACACGGGCTGGTCGTGCAGGCCGAGCGGGTCGGCTACGTGAATGGTAAACAAGCCGCGCACGGCAGCCACACCCGCTCGCTGATGGCCTCCACTCGTGGCTGCACCGCGTCGTCCAGGAAGGCATCCCAAAGTTCTTGCGGCAAGTGGTCGATGAGGTGGGCTATCTTACACTTCCTGCTGCTGTGTTATCCCTATCGCGGGCAGCACGGGCCTCTCCGGAAACCTTTCTATTTCGCTGCGCCTCGGTTAGGTCCGGCTGTAGTGCCTCGTCGCGGTCCTCAATGTCACTGTCCGGGTCCTCCGGCACTAGTCTAGGCACGGTTCGCCTTTTTTTCTTAGCCATAGAAAACAGCAACGTGAAGCCATCACAAATACTAGGAATTAGCGGTTTTGTTTGTTTGCATTATTGCATCCTGTCAGCAGCACACTAGCAACACACGCCCTGCTTGCATGCCATCCCGTAGATGGTTAACAACGACCCGACATGCACACACGGACAGTCCATTACAACCGGGTCTACACAATCTGCTGGGCAGACGACAACATTTCTTGCTGCCAACCAACACTCACCAGTAAATCATAAGCAGTGCTCGCGTGTTTCTCAGCAAAACTCATGTATGAGCAAAACTATGAGCAAAAGTCCTTTGTTTGTATGCTAACGTTTCCGCCAGGCAGCTGTCCGACCGTTCCATGATGAAGAAACTCGACTGCCCCGGGCGTAAGGTGTGACCTCACAGGGCTGTAGTCAGGGTGAGTCCCCTCACAACCTACTCCTGCCCACATCCAACCCCAGACCCTGTCTGGGTGGCGTAAACCCTGTACTTGACTCAGAGCTCGAGTCAGCGCCAGGTCTTGGAATGGGTTTTGGCCCTGCGCCTGCAAGTGCCCCTTGGACCCCTTCCCCTGACATGCCTCCCCTGAGCTGCTCCCTCCCGCAGCTGTTCTGCTGCACCGTTGCCCATGGCTTCACCTGTAGCTGGGCCCCAGCACAGGCGGCCGCTGCTGCTACAGCAGCGGGTAAGGGAACCAGTAGGCCATTGGGATCACGGGAGGAGCATCTACAGGGGCAGGTCGAGGCAGACGACGCTTGTCACGCAGGTGCGGATGGCGACGGCGCGGACGATGCCGTTACCTTGCTGCGGGTAGATGGTTTCATCGGGGCCGCAGCCCGGCCGTCGCCCTCACCTGCTGCTGTCGCCTTCAACACAGCCTTCGACGGAGTCTGGACCATGGCCGGATGATGTGTCGCATGCAGACGACGGCGCATGCATCGGCGCGGAGCACTCAGCGTGCTTGTTGGCCAGCCGCTCGGCTTTTGGAGTAGTCACACCCAACAGTTCTGCCTGGCGGGCCTTGAGCCGTGCAAACTCCTGACGTACCATTCCTGCGCGATGCAGCCACGGCCAGACCTTCGCAGTTTTTTCGCAACAGATGCTTGCGTGAGCAACACCACAAACACTTCATGTCATGGTGCATTCAACACTACATATTGTAAGCCGCTGCGAGCTTATGTTGTGGCAGGACAGGCCATTGCCTGTTGCAAATGGCATATGTAAGAACACCAGCCACATGGAGTGTAATGGATGCAGGAGGCAGAGCCTAGCACCATGTGCCTACTGTATACAGGCCGGCGACTGCAGCGACTGCTTCACAGCTACGCCTCCTTACTCTACCTTCCAGCTTGTCAGGGTAGCTGATGGCAGAGCCAGTTGCCAGCTCCCCTTGCGCCCACCTGCACCAGCAGCAGCTGCATCAGAACCGGCTGTACCCACTGCACAATGCTGGCGGCCACCACACAGACTGGACGCCATGCTGTCACTGTGTTGGGTGTTGGCTGTGCATGCCATATGGCTGGGAAGGGCGTGCCAGCAACCCTGACATCATGCGCTGTGTCCCAGCCTTGACAACGTGGACCATGTCGGACAGCAGCAAGTGAGTCTGGGTTGAGACAGCTGGACATCACACAGCCTCAGTAGAGCCTGAGAATTGCCTGGAAATTGCCTGAGACGAGCCTGATAACAGCCTGAGGAGTGCCTGAGACGAGCCTGGGACGCATTCCATACCAGCAGGGCAACACGAGCGATAGGCGGGCAGGGGGAGGTGGGGAATGGTAGTGCGTGTCTGAGGCCAGGGCTGGGTTGTGTGGCTTAGGCCAGGGATGGCCCCAGCCCACCTTTCTAGGACGACACGTGATGCGCTGACATGCGCCACTAGCTGCAGCAGCTGCGGCTCCAGGGCGACACCCTCCAGCAAGCTGAAGCCACCTTGCACAATGGCTGCGTGCCCCACAGCACATACACAGCGCGTCTGACCCTGACCCACATGCCAACAAGCCATGTCAGCACTGGGGGTGCCATCAGGAAGGGAAGCTGCAGCTCCAGCTAACACAGCACACCGTCCCTAGCCCTCAGCTTGCAGCATACACCTCGACCCACTGGAAAAGGACAGAAAGGACAGAAAAAGGACGCGTGCTGCCGTTGACGGTATGGCTGGGAAGGAGAATCAGCTCAGGCAGCCTGCAGCAGCCAACCCTGACCCTGACGCTGCCCCTGCCCCTGCCCCTGCCCCTGCCCCTGCCCCTGACGCTGCCCCTGCCCCTGCCCCTGCCCCTGCCCCTGCCCCTGCCCCTGCCCCTGCCGCTGCCCCTGCCCCTGTGCCCTGTGTCCTGCCCTTGACCCTGTCCCCGTGCCCAGCTTCACCTGCAGCGCGTTCGTTGAGTGGCTGCAGCACGGATGTCATCCACAGCCTGAAGGCATGCGCCTCAGGGCCATAGGGTCTGGCCAGCAGGGCGGACTGCAACGCCTGGCGGCTGCCGTCAGGGCTGCAGTGGCACCGCAGCGTGAGCAGCAGCAGGACAACTCACGTGGCCCAACAGCAGGCAGGCCCAACAGCAGGCAGGCCACTAGGCAGAGTGCCTAATGCCGGTAGTAAGCAGTCAGCAGCAGTAAGTGTAGGGCGTTGCCCAGATGGAGCCAGCAGGCGCTGCCTTGCTGCTGCTGCTCCCAGGGCATCTCAGCAAGGTCATCCGCTAGCCAGTGTGGTGGAGGCAGATGAAGAGTGTGCAGTGGCTGGTCAGTAGCCAGGGTGGCCAGCGTGGTGCAGCACAGGCTGCTGCGCTTGCCTGAGAGACCTGATTAGCCAGGCCAGCCCCAACAAGCCCTGGGAAGCCAGGCAGCCCAGCCCAGCCCAGCCCAGCATGCTCCCTCCGGCCATATACTAAGGGGCATGGAGCCAGCTAGAGCTGGGTTGCAGCAGGCAGGCAGGCAGGCAGGCAGGCGGGCCAACATCAACACCTTGGTTCAGAAACCCTGTCTTAAGCTAGACCAGGCCCCTGCCTGACCTGTGCTGTCGCACCATGGCTTCATAAGCTGACTTGGTAGCCGTCACGCACGCCAGCAGCGGCCCGTACAGGTCCTTCAGCTGCATGCAAGCACAGTCACGTTTCACTACCTGCTTTGCTGATGGTACCTGCTTTGCTGAAGGGCATCAGGTCATTGGACACACTTGTTGATGCAGCTTGTGACAGATAGCATGGGTGAGGAAGCAGCTGTGGCTTTCTAACCAGTCAGGCCCTGTAGCCAAATCAGGCTATAACCAGTCCAGGGCATAGGTCACACAGCAGCTATGCCAGCCCCCTCGCCCAGCCTGGCCTGGCATCACAGCCGAGGCAGTGATATGCGCTAGCTGGGAGAGCTAAGCAGCAGGCTGAAGAGCATTTACTTGGGGTGGAATTCCACACCTGCTGGTTGACCCGCTCCAGCCTAGCTTTACGCTGCTCTTGAACCTGGGCATTGTAGAACGTAAAGCAGTAGCCTGCGGTCCAGGCCGTTCGCCCACTCCTTACGACACAAAAAGGAACAGTGTGCAGCAGCAGCTCCTCACCAAGTATGGCCGCCCACAGGCCACCGCCAATTGCCATCGCGCCACGTCACTCAGCTTCCTTCATCGTCAGGTATCGTCCGGCGACCTCTGCCGCGCCTGAAAGGTTTGTTGCCGCATTGCATACCTCCGCATAAATTGAAAACAGGGGGCCTGTCAGGTAGCCCCAACATGGGATTGGTAATCTTCATGCAGTTACTCTCTCAAACCTGCACCATTTTCCGATAGCGTTTGTCATACTGGCAGCTGCGAAACAATGTGCGGCGTCCGACCTCCTGGCAAGCTAGGTAGGCAAGCTAGGTTAGCTAGTAGGCTAGGCTAGCTAGTAGGCAAGCTAGGTTACCTCTTGCGAGTGAGGCCATGCCGGCGCAAGCGTTCGCGGACACACCTCGGCTGCTCGCTATCGACTGTTCCAGGGTTGTGTAGCAGCATCAGTAAGTTAACTGGGCCTGCTATCGATCCAGAAGTACAATCACATTTCAGCCGCCTTCGCGAACCTCTCATTGGTGCAGGCGGTGTCGAAGGGCCATCGTTGGGCAAGTTACGCGTTGCAACGCGTGCATCCCACACAATCTTACGCGTAAGATTGTGTGGGAGGTGCATTTCTCTCTTGCCAGCCTCAAAGAGAATTTGACCCCCTTCCACACATTGGCATGCTGTGAGCTGACCACTGGAACACTGGTATGTGGCTACGTACCTTCGTTCCTGGCTCAACGACACAGCTGCTGGAAAAGAAAGCACGGCATTTCATCGATCAAGCCTGTTGGAAATAACGTTCACATATGGTCACCCCCGTCACCCCCGCCATGTTGGCGCGACCAGGCTTTGCCTTGCAGAAATGACTAGCCCACTCTGACGGCCTGGACCCTTCCCCCTCGCACCCCTCACACCCCCACGCACCCCCACCCCCTCCCAGACCCAGAATAGCCCTCCAACCTCCTCCCACCCCCTCTCAGCCCCAGCCCTAGCCCCGCCCTCCCACACCCCCTCGGGGCGGGGCGGGGCGGGGCGGGGCGGGGCGGGGCGGGGCGGCGGGGCGGGGCGGGGCGGGGCGGGGCGGGGCGGGGCGGGGCGGGGCGGGGCGGGGCGGGGCGGGGCGGGGCGGGGCGGGGCGGGGGCGGGGCGGGGCGGGGCGGGGCGGGGCGGGGCGGGGCGGGCGGGGCGGGGCGGGGCGGGGCGGGGCGGGGCGGGCGGGGCGGGGCGGGGCGGGGCGGGGCGGGGCGGGGCGGGGCGGGGGCGGGGCGGGGCGGGGCGGGGCGGGGCGGGGCGGGGCGGGGCGGGGCGGGGCGGGGCGGGGCGGGGCGGGGCGGGGCGGGGCGGGGCGGGGCGGGGCGGGGCGGGGCGGGGCGGGGCGGGGCGGGGCGGGGCGGGGCGGGGCGGGGCGGGGCGGGGCGGGGCGGGGCGGGGCGGGGCGGGGCGGGGCGGGGCGGGGCGGGGCGGGGCGGGGCGGGGCGGGGCGGGGCGGGGCGGGGCGGGGCGGGGCGGGGCGGGGCGGGGCGGGGCGGGGCGGGGCGGGGGGCGGGGCGGGGCGGGGCGGGGCGGGGCGGGGCGGGGCGGGCGGGGCGGGGCGGGGCGGGGCGGGGCGGGGCGGGGCGGGGCGGGGCGGGGCGGGGCGGGGCGGGGCGGGGCGGGGCGGGGCGGGGCGGGGCGGGGCGGGGCGGGGCGGGGCGGGGCGGGGCGGGGCGGGGCGGGGCGGGGCGGGGCGGGGCGGGGCGGGGCGGGGCGGGGCGGGGCGGGGCGGGGGCGGGGCGGGGCGGGGCGGGGCGGGGCGGGGCGGGGCGGGGCGGGGCGGGGCGGGGCGGGGCGGGGCGGGGCGGGGCGGGGCGGGGCGGGGCGGGGCGGGGCGGGGCGGGGCGGGGCGGGGCGGGGCGGGGCGGGGCGGGGCGGGGCGGGGCGGGGCGGGGCGGGCGGGGCGGGGCGGGGCGGGGCGGGGCGGGGCGGGGCGGGGCGGGGCGGGGCGGGGCGGGGCGGCGGGGCGGGGCGGGGCGGGGCGGGGCGGGCGGGGCGGGGCGGGGCGGGGCGGGGGGCGGGGCGGGCGGGGCGGGGCGGGGCGGGGCGGGGCGGGGCGGGGCGGGGCGGGGCGGGGCGGGGCGGGGCGGGGCGGGGCGGGGCGGGGCGGGGCGGGGCGGGGCGGGGCGGGGCGGGGCGGGGCGGGGCGGGGCGGGGCGGGGCGGGGCGGGGCGGGGCGGGGCGGGGCGGGGCGGGGCGGGGCGGGGCGGGGCGGGGCGGGGCGGGGCGGGGCGGGGCGGGGCGGGGCGGGGCGGGGCGGGGCGGGGCGGGGCGGGGCGGGGCGGGGCGGGGCGGGGCGGGGCGGGGCGGGGCGGGGCGGGGCGGGGCGGGGCGGGGCGGGGCGGGGCGGGGCGGGGCGGGGCGGGGCGGGGCGGGGCGGGGC
>JASKMD010000008.1:9230210-9376911 GCA_030144725.1 Haematococcus lacustris | reverse complement strand
TGCCTTAGTCCCCCCAGCCCAGCCTGCTGCCTGCCTGCCTGCCTGCCTTAGTCCCCCCAGCCCAGCCTGCTGCCTGCCTGCCTGCCTGCCTTAGTCCCCCCAGCCCAGCCTGCTGCCTGCCTGCCTGCCTGCCTTAGTCCCCCCAGCCCAGCCTGCTGCCTGCCTGCCTGCCTGCCTTAGTCCCCCCAGCCCAGCCTGCTGCCTGCCTGCCTGCCTGCCTTAGTCCCCCCAGCCCAGCCTGCTGCCTGCCTGCCTGCCTGCCTTAGTCCCCCCAGCCCAGCCTGCTGCCTGCCTGCCTGCCTGCCTTAGTCCCCCCAGCCCAGCCTGCTGCCTGCCTGCCTGCCTGCCTTAGTCCCCCCAGCCCAGCCTGCTGCCTGCCTGCCTGCCTGCCTTAGTCCCCCCAGCCCAGCCTGCTGCCTGCCTGCCTGCCTGCCTTAGTCCCCCCAGCCCAGCCTGCTGCCTGCCTGCCTGCCTGCCTTAGTCCCCCCAGCCCAGCCTGCTGCCTGCCTGCCTGCCTGCCTTAGTCCCCCCAGCCCAGCCTGCTGCCTGCCTGCCTGCCTGCCTTAGTCCCCCCAGCCCAGCCTGCTGCCTGCCTGCCTGCCTGCCTTAGTCCCCCCAGCCCAGCCTGCTGCCTGCCTGCCTGCCTGCCTTAGTCCCCCCAGCCCAGCCTGCTGCCTGCCTGCCTGCCTGCCTTAGTCCCCCCAGCCCAGCCTGCTGCCTGCCTGCCTGCCTGCCTTAGTCCCCCCAGCCCAGCCTGCTGCCTGCCTGCCTGCCTGCCTTAGTCCCCCCAGCCCAGCCTGCTGCCTGCCTGCCTGCCTGCCTTAGTCCCCCCAGCCCAGCCTGCTGCCTGCCTGCCTGCCTGCCTTAGTCCCCCCAGCCCAGCCTGCTGCCTGCCTGCCTGCCTGCCTTAGTCCCCCCAGCCCAGCCTGCTGCCTGCCTGCCTGCCTGCCTTAGTCCCCCCAGCCCAGCCTGCTGCCTGCCTGCCTGCCTGCCTTAGTCCCCCCAGCCCAGCCTGCTGCCTGCCTGCCTGCCTGCCTTAGTCCCCCCAGCCCAGCCTGCTGCCTGCCTGCCTGCCTGCCTTAGTCCCCCCAGCCCAGCCTGCTGCCTGCCTGCCTGCCTGCCTTAGTCCCCCCAGCCCAGCCTGCTGCCTGCCTGCCTGCCTGCCTTAGTCCCCCCAGCCCAGCCTGCTGCCTGCCTGCCTGCCTGCCTTAGTCCCCCCAGCCCAGCCTGCTGCCTGCCTGCCTGCCTGCCTTAGTCCCCCCAGCCCAGCCTGCTGCCTGCCTGCCTGCCTGCCTTAGTCCCCCCAGCCCAGCCTGCTGCCTGCCTGCCTGCCTGCCTTAGTCCCCCCAGCCCAGCCTGCTGCCTGCCTGCCTGCCTGCCTTAGTCCCCCCAGCCCAGCCTGCTGCCTGCCTGCCTGCCTGCCTTAGTCCCCCCAGCCCAGCCTGCTGCCTGCCTGCCTGCCTGCCTTAGTCCCCCCAGCCCAGCCTGCTGCCTGCCTGCCTGCCTGCCTTAGTCCCCCCAGCCCAGCCTGCTGCCTGCCTGCCTGCCTGCCTTAGTCCCCCCAGCCCAGCCTGCTGCCTGCCTGCCTGCCTGCCTTAGTCCCCCCAGCCCAGCCTGCTGCCTGCCTGCCTGCCTGCCTTAGTCCCCCCAGCCCAGCCTGCTGCCTGCCTGCCTGCCTGCCTTAGTCCCCCCAGCCCAGCCTGCTGCCTGCCTGCCTGCCTGCCTTAGTCCCCCCAGCCCAGCCTGCTGCCTGCCTGCCTGCCTGCCTTAGTCCCCCCAGCCCAGCCTGCTGCCTGCCTGCCTGCCTGCCTTAGTCCCCCCAGCCCAGCCTGCTGCCTGCCTGCCTGCCTGCCTTAGTCCCCCCAGCCCAGCCTGCTGCCTGCCTGCCTGCCTGCCTTAGTCCCCCCAGCCCAGCCTGCTGCCTGCCTGCCTGCCTGCCTTAGTCCCCCCAGCCCAGCCTGCTGCCTGCCTGCCTGCCTGCCTTAGTCCCCCCAGCCCAGCCTGCTGCCTGCCTGCCTGCCTGCCTTAGTCCCCCCAGCCCAGCCTGCTGCCTGCCTGCCTGCCTGCCTTAGTCCCCCCAGCCCAGCCTGCTGCCTGCCTGCCTGCCTGCCTTAGTCCCCCCAGCCCAGCCTGCTGCCTGCCTGCCTGCCTGCCTTAGTCCCCCCAGCCCAGCCTGCTGCCTGCCTGCCTGCCTGCCTTAGTCCCCCCAGCCCAGCCTGCTGCCTGCCTGCCTGCCTGCCTTAGTCCCCCCAGCCCAGCCTGCTGCCTGCCTGCCTGCCTGCCTTAGTCCCCCCAGCCCAGCCTGCTGCCTGCCTGCCTGCCTGCCTTAGTCCCCCCAGCCCAGCCTGCTGCCTGCCTGCCTGCCTGCCTTAGTCCCCCCAGCCCAGCCTGCTGCCTGCCTGCCTGCCTGCCTTAGTCCCCCCAGCCCAGCCTGCTGCCTGCCTGCCTGCCTGCCTTAGTCCCCCCAGCCCAGCCTGCTGCCTGCCTGCCTGCCTGCCTTAGTCCCCCCAGCCCAGCCTGCTGCCTGCCTGCCTGCCTGCCTTAGTCCCCCCAGCCCAGCCTGCTGCCTGCCTGCCTGCCTGCCTTAGTCCCCCCAGCCCAGCCTGCTGCCTGCCTGCCTGCCTGCCTTAGTCCCCCCAGCCCAGCCTGCTGCCTGCCTGCCTGCCTGCCTTAGTCCCCCCAGCCCAGCCTGCTGCCTGCCTGCCTGCCTGCCTTAGTCCCCCCAGCCCAGCCTGCTGCCTGCCTGCCTGCCTGCCTTAGTCCCCCCAGCCCAGCCTGCTGCCTGCCTGCCTGCCTGCCTTAGTCCCCCCAGCCCAGCCTGCTGCCTGCCTGCCTGCCTGCCTTAGTCCCCCCAGCCCAGCCTGCTGCCTGCCTGCCTGCCTGCCTTAGTCCCCCCAGCCCAGCCTGCTGCCTGCCTGCCTGCCTGCCTTAGTCCCCCCAGCCCAGCCTGCTGCCTGCCTGCCTGCCTGCCTTAGTCCCCCCAGCCCAGCCTGCTGCCTGCCTGCCTGCCTGCCTTAGTCCCCCCAGCCCAGCCTGCTGCCTGCCTGCCTGCCTGCCTTAGTCCCCCCAGCCCAGCCTGCTGCCTGCCTGCCTGCCTGCCTTAGTCCCCCCAGCCCAGCCTGCTGCCTGCCTGCCTGCCTGCCTTAGTCCCCCCAGCCCAGCCTGCTGCCTGCCTGCCTGCCTGCCTTAGTCCCCCCAGCCCAGCCTGCTGCCTGCCTGCCTGCCTGCCTTAGTCCCCCCAGCCCAGCCTGCTGCCTGCCTGCCTGCCTGCCTTAGTCCCCCCAGCCCAGCCTGCTGCCTGCCTGCCTGCCTGCCTTAGTCCCCCCAGCCCAGCCTGCTGCCTGCCTGCCTGCCTGCCTTAGTCCCCCCAGCCCAGCCTGCTGCCTGCCTGCCTGCCTGCCTTAGTCCCCCCAGCCCAGCCTGCTGCCTGCCTGCCTGCCTGCCTTAGTCCCCCCAGCCCAGCCTGCTGCCTGCCTGCCTGCCTGCCTTAGTCCCCCCAGCCCAGCCTGCTGCCTGCCTGCCTGCCTGCCTTAGTCCCCCCAGCCCAGCCTGCTGCCTGCCTGCCTGCCTGCCTTAGTCCCCCCAGCCCAGCCTGCTGCCTGCCTGCCTGCCTGCCTTAGTCCCCCCAGCCCAGCCTGCTGCCTGCCTGCCTGCCTGCCTTAGTCCCCCCAGCCCAGCCTGCTGCCTGCCTGCCTGCCTGCCTTAGTCCCCCCAGCCCAGCCTGCTGCCTGCCTGCCTGCCTGCCTTAGTCCCCCCAGCCCAGCCTGCTGCCTGCCTGCCTGCCTGCCTTAGTCCCCCCAGCCCAGCCTGCTGCCTGCCTGCCTGCCTGCCTTAGTCCCCCCAGCCCAGCCTGCTGCCTGCCTGCCTGCCTGCCTTAGTCCCCCCAGCCCAGCCTGCTGCCTGCCTGCCTGCCTGCCTTAGTCCCCCCAGCCCAGCCTGCTGCCTGCCTGCCTGCCTGCCTTAGTCCCCCCAGCCCAGCCTGCTGCCTGCCTGCCTGCCTGCCTTAGTCCCCCCAGCCCAGCCTGCTGCCTGCCTGCCTGCCTGCCTTAGTCCCCCCAGCCCAGCCTGCTGCCTGCCTGCCTGCCTGCCTTAGTCCCCCCAGCCCAGCCTGCTGCCTGCCTGCCTGCCTGCCTTAGTCCCCCCAGCCCAGCCTGCTGCCTGCCTGCCTGCCTGCCTTAGTCCCCCCAGCCCAGCCTGCTGCCTGCCTGCCTGCCTGCCTTAGTCCCCCCAGCCCAGCCTGCTGCCTGCCTGCCTGCCTGCCTTAGTCCCCCCAGCCCAGCCTGCTGCCTGCCTGCCTGCCTGCCTTAGTCCCCCCAGCCCAGCCTGCTGCCTGCCTGCCTGCCTGCCTTAGTCCCCCCAGCCCAGCCTGCTGCCTGCCTGCCTGCCTGCCTTAGTCCCCCCAGCCCAGCCTGCTGCCTGCCTGCCTGCCTGCCTTAGTCCCCCCAGCCCAGCCTGCTGCCTGCCTGCCTGCCTGCCTTAGTCCCCCCAGCCCAGCCTGCTGCCTGCCTGCCTGCCTGCCTTAGTCCCCCCAGCCCAGCCTGCTGCCTGCCTGCCTGCCTGCCTTAGTCCCCCCAGCCCAGCCTGCTGCCTGCCTGCCTGCCTGCCTTAGTCCCCCCAGCCCAGCCTGCTGCCTGCCTGCCTGCCTGCCTTAGTCCCCCCAGCCCAGCCTGCTGCCTGCCTGCCTGCCTGCCTTAGTCCCCCCAGCCCAGCCTGCTGCCTGCCTGCCTGCCTGCCTTAGTCCCCCCAGCCCAGCCTGCTGCCTGCCTGCCTGCCTGCCTTAGTCCCCCCAGCCCAGCCTGCTGCCTGCCTGCCTGCCTGCCTTAGTCCCCCCAGCCCAGCCTGCTGCCTGCCTGCCTGCCTGCCTTAGTCCCCCCAGCCCAGCCTGCTGCCTGCCTGCCTGCCTGCCTTAGTCCCCCCAGCCCAGCCTGCTGCCTGCCTGCCTGCCTGCCTTAGTCCCCCCAGCCCAGCCTGCTGCCTGCCTGCCTGCCTGCCTTAGTCCCCCCAGCCCAGCCTGCTGCCTGCCTGCCTGCCTGCCTTAGTCCCCCCAGCCCAGCCTGCTGCCTGCCTGCCTGCCTGCCTTAGTCCCCCCAGCCCAGCCTGCTGCCTGCCTGCCTGCCTGCCTTAGTCCCCCCAGCCCAGCCTGCTGCCTGCCTGCCTGCCTGCCTTAGTCCCCCCAGCCCAGCCTGCTGCCTGCCTGCCTGCCTGCCTTAGTCCCCCCAGCCCAGCCTGCTGCCTGCCTGCCTGCCTGCCTTAGTCCCCCCAGCCCAGCCTGCTGCCTGCCTGCCTGCCTGCCTTAGTCCCCCCAGCCCAGCCTGCTGCCTGCCTGCCTGCCTGCCTTAGTCCCCCCAGCCCAGCCTGCTGCCTGCCTGCCTGCCTGCCTTAGTCCCCCCAGCCCAGCCTGCTGCCTGCCTGCCTGCCTGCCTTAGTCCCCCCAGCCCAGCCTGCTGCCTGCCTGCCTGCCTGCCTTAGTCCCCCCAGCCCAGCCTGCTGCCTGCCTGCCTGCCTGCCTTAGTCCCCCCAGCCCAGCCTGCTGCCTGCCTGCCTGCCTGCCTTAGTCCCCCCAGCCCAGCCTGCTGCCTGCCTGCCTGCCTGCCTTAGTCCCCCCAGCCCAGCCTGCTGCCTGCCTGCCTGCCTGCCTTAGTCCCCCCAGCCCAGCCTGCTGCCTGCCTGCCTGCCTGCCTTAGTCCCCCCAGCCCAGCCTGCTGCCTGCCTGCCTGCCTGCCTTAGTCCCCCCAGCCCAGCCTGCTGCCTGCCTGCCTGCCTGCCTTAGTCCCCCCAGCCCAGCCTGCTGCCTGCCTGCCTGCCTGCCTTAGTCCCCCCAGCCCAGCCTGCTGCCTGCCTGCCTGCCTGCCTTAGTCCCCCCAGCCCAGCCTGCTGCCTGCCTGCCTGCCTGCCTTAGTCCCCCCAGCCCAGCCTGCTGCCTGCCTGCCTGCCTGCCTTAGTCCCCCCAGCCCAGCCTGCTGCCTGCCTGCCTGCCTGCCTTAGTCCCCCCAGCCCAGCCTGCTGCCTGCCTGCCTGCCTGCCTTAGTCCCCCCAGCCCAGCCTGCTGCCTGCCTGCCTGCCTGCCTTAGTCCCCCCAGCCCAGCCTGCTGCCTGCCTGCCTGCCTGCCTTAGTCCCCCCAGCCCAGCCTGCTGCCTGCCTGCCTGCCTGCCTTAGTCCCCCCAGCCCAGCCTGCTGCCTGCCTGCCTGCCTGCCTTAGTCCCCCCAGCCCAGCCTGCTGCCTGCCTGCCTGCCTGCCTTAGTCCCCCCAGCCCAGCCTGCTGCCTGCCTGCCTGCCTGCCTTAGTCCCCCCAGCCCAGCCTGCTGCCTGCCTGCCTGCCTGCCTTAGTCCCCCCAGCCCAGCCTGCTGCCTGCCTGCCTGCCTGCCTTAGTCCCCCCAGCCCAGCCTGCTGCCTGCCTGCCTGCCTGCCTTAGTCCCCCCAGCCCAGCCTGCTGCCTGCCTGCCTGCCTGCCTTAGTCCCCCCAGCCCAGCCTGCTGCCTGCCTGCCTGCCTGCCTTAGTCCCCCCAGCCCAGCCTGCTGCCTGCCTGCCTGCCTGCCTTAGTCCCCCCAGCCCAGCCTGCTGCCTGCCTGCCTGCCTGCCTTAGTCCCCCCAGCCCAGCCTGCTGCCTGCCTGCCTGCCTGCCTTAGTCCCCCCAGCCCAGCCTGCTGCCTGCCTGCCTGCCTGCCTTAGTCCCCCCAGCCCAGCCTGCTGCCTGCCTGCCTGCCTGCCTTAGTCCCCCCAGCCCAGCCTGCTGCCTGCCTGCCTGCCTGCCTTAGTCCCCCCAGCCCAGCCTGCTGCCTGCCTGCCTGCCTGCCTTAGTCCCCCCAGCCCAGCCTGCTGCCTGCCTGCCTGCCTGCCTTAGTCCCCCCAGCCCAGCCTGCTGCCTGCCTGCCTGCCTGCCTTAGTCCCCCCAGCCCAGCCTGCTGCCTGCCTGCCTGCCTGCCTTAGTCCCCCCAGCCCAGCCTGCTGCCTGCCTGCCTGCCTGCCTTAGTCCCCCCAGCCCAGCCTGCTGCCTGCCTGCCTGCCTGCCTTAGTCCCCCCAGCCCAGCCTGCTGCCTGCCTGCCTGCCTGCCTTAGTCCCCCCAGCCCAGCCTGCTGCCTGCCTGCCTGCCTGCCTTAGTCCCCCCAGCCCAGCCTGCTGCCTGCCTGCCTGCCTGCCTTAGTCCCCCCAGCCCAGCCTGCTGCCTGCCTGCCTGCCTGCCTTAGTCCCCCCAGCCCAGCCTGCTGCCTGCCTGCCTGCCTGCCTTAGTCCCCCCAGCCCAGCCTGCTGCCTGCCTGCCTGCCTGCCTTAGTCCCCCCAGCCCAGCCTGCTGCCTGCCTGCCTGCCTGCCTTAGTCCCCCCAGCCCAGCCTGCTGCCTGCCTGCCTGCCTGCCTTAGTCCCCCCAGCCCAGCCTGCTGCCTGCCTGCCTGCCTGCCTTAGTCCCCCCAGCCCAGCCTGCTGCCTGCCTGCCTGCCTGCCTTAGTCCCCCCAGCCCAGCCTGCTGCCTGCCTGCCTGCCTGCCTTAGTCCCCCCAGCCCAGCCTGCTGCCTGCCTGCCTGCCTGCCTTAGTCCCCCCAGCCCAGCCTGCTGCCTGCCTGCCTGCCTGCCTTAGTCCCCCCAGCCCAGCCTGCTGCCTGCCTGCCTGCCTGCCTTAGTCCCCCCAGCCCAGCCTGCTGCCTGCCTGCCTGCCTGCCTTAGTCCCCCCAGCCCAGCCTGCTGCCTGCCTGCCTGCCTGCCTTAGTCCCCCCAGCCCAGCCTGCTGCCTGCCTGCCTGCCTGCCTTAGTCCCCCCAGCCCAGCCTGCTGCCTGCCTGCCTGCCTGCCTTAGTCCCCCCAGCCCAGCCTGCTGCCTGCCTGCCTGCCTGCCTTAGTCCCCCCAGCCCAGCCTGCTGCCTGCCTGCCTGCCTGCCTTAGTCCCCCCAGCCCAGCCTGCTGCCTGCCTGCCTGCCTGCCTTAGTCCCCCCAGCCCAGCCTGCTGCCTGCCTGCCTGCCTGCCTTAGTCCCCCCAGCCCAGCCTGCTGCCTGCCTGCCTGCCTGCCTTAGTCCCCCCAGCCCAGCCTGCTGCCTGCCTGCCTGCCTGCCTTAGTCCCCCCAGCCCAGCCTGCTGCCTGCCTGCCTGCCTGCCTTAGTCCCCCCAGCCCAGCCTGCTGCCTGCCTGCCTGCCTGCCTTAGTCCCCCCAGCCCAGCCTGCTGCCTGCCTGCCTGCCTGCCTTAGTCCCCCCAGCCCAGCCTGCTGCCTGCCTGCCTGCCTGCCTTAGTCCCCCCAGCCCAGCCTGCTGCCTGCCTGCCTGCCTGCCTTAGTCCCCCCAGCCCAGCCTGCTGCCTGCCTGCCTGCCTGCCTTAGTCCCCCCAGCCCAGCCTGCTGCCTGCCTGCCTGCCTGCCTTAGTCCCCCCAGCCCAGCCTGCTGCCTGCCTGCCTGCCTGCCTTAGTCCCCCCAGCCCAGCCTGCTGCCTGCCTGCCTGCCTGCCTTAGTCCCCCCAGCCCAGCCTGCTGCCTGCCTGCCTGCCTGCCTTAGTCCCCCCAGCCCAGCCTGCTGCCTGCCTGCCTGCCTGCCTTAGTCCCCCCAGCCCAGCCTGCTGCCTGCCTGCCTGCCTGCCTTAGTCCCCCCAGCCCAGCCTGCTGCCTGCCTGCCTGCCTGCCTTAGTCCCCCCAGCCCAGCCTGCTGCCTGCCTGCCTGCCTGCCTTAGTCCCCCCAGCCCAGCCTGCTGCCTGCCTGCCTGCCTGCCTTAGTCCCCCCAGCCCAGCCTGCTGCCTGCCTGCCTGCCTGCCTTAGTCCCCCCAGCCCAGCCTGCTGCCTGCCTGCCTGCCTGCCTTAGTCCCCCCAGCCCAGCCTGCTGCCTGCCTGCCTGCCTGCCTTAGTCCCCCCAGCCCAGCCTGCTGCCTGCCTGCCTGCCTGCCTTAGTCCCCCCAGCCCAGCCTGCTGCCTGCCTGCCTGCCTGCCTTAGTCCCCCCAGCCCAGCCTGCTGCCTGCCTGCCTGCCTGCCTTAGTCCCCCCAGCCCAGCCTGCTGCCTGCCTGCCTGCCTGCCTTAGTCCCCCCAGCCCAGCCTGCTGCCTGCCTGCCTGCCTGCCTTAGTCCCCCCAGCCCAGCCTGCTGCCTGCCTGCCTGCCTGCCTTAGTCCCCCCAGCCCAGCCTGCTGCCTGCCTGCCTGCCTGCCTTAGTCCCCCCAGCCCAGCCTGCTGCCTGCCTGCCTGCCTGCCTTAGTCCCCCCAGCCCAGCCTGCTGCCTGCCTGCCTGCCTGCCTTAGTCCCCCCAGCCCAGCCTGCTGCCTGCCTGCCTGCCTGCCTTAGTCCCCCCAGCCCAGCCTGCTGCCTGCCTGCCTGCCTGCCTTAGTCCCCCCAGCCCAGCCTGCTGCCTGCCTGCCTGCCTGCCTTAGTCCCCCCAGCCCAGCCTGCTGCCTGCCTGCCTGCCTGCCTTAGTCCCCCCAGCCCAGCCTGCTGCCTGCCTGCCTGCCTGCCTTAGTCCCCCCAGCCCAGCCTGCTGCCTGCCTGCCTGCCTGCCTTAGTCCCCCCAGCCCAGCCTGCTGCCTGCCTGCCTGCCTGCCTTAGTCCCCCCAGCCCAGCCTGCTGCCTGCCTGCCTGCCTGCCTTAGTCCCCCCAGCCCAGCCTGCTGCCTGCCTGCCTGCCTGCCTTAGTCCCCCCAGCCCAGCCTGCTGCCTGCCTGCCTGCCTGCCTTAGTCCCCCCAGCCCAGCCTGCTGCCTGCCTGCCTGCCTGCCTTAGTCCCCCCAGCCCAGCCTGCTGCCTGCCTGCCTGCCTGCCTTAGTCCCCCCAGCCCAGCCTGCTGCCTGCCTGCCTGCCTGCCTTAGTCCCCCCAGCCCAGCCTGCTGCCTGCCTGCCTGCCTGCCTTAGTCCCCCCAGCCCAGCCTGCTGCCTGCCTGCCTGCCTGCCTTAGTCCCCCCAGCCCAGCCTGCTGCCTGCCTGCCTGCCTGCCTTAGTCCCCCCAGCCCAGCCTGCTGCCTGCCTGCCTGCCTGCCTTAGTCCCCCCAGCCCAGCCTGCTGCCTGCCTGCCTGCCTGCCTTAGTCCCCCCAGCCCAGCCTGCTGCCTGCCTGCCTGCCTGCCTTAGTCCCCCCAGCCCAGCCTGCTGCCTGCCTGCCTGCCTGCCTTAGTCCCCCCAGCCCAGCCTGCTGCCTGCCTGCCTGCCTGCCTTAGTCCCCCCAGCCCAGCCTGCTGCCTGCCTGCCTGCCTGCCTTAGTCCCCCCAGCCCAGCCTGCTGCCTGCCTGCCTGCCTGCCTTAGTCCCCCCAGCCCAGCCTGCTGCCTGCCTGCCTGCCTGCCTTAGTCCCCCCAGCCCAGCCTGCTGCCTGCCTGCCTGCCTGCCTTAGTCCCCCCAGCCCAGCCTGCTGCCTGCCTGCCTGCCTGCCTTAGTCCCCCCAGCCCAGCCTGCTGCCTGCCTGCCTGCCTGCCTTAGTCCCCCCAGCCCAGCCTGCTGCCTGCCTGCCTGCCTGCCTTAGTCCCCCCAGCCCAGCCTGCTGCCTGCCTGCCTGCCTGCCTTAGTCCCCCCAGCCCAGCCTGCTGCCTGCCTGCCTGCCTGCCTTAGTCCCCCCAGCCCAGCCTGCTGCCTGCCTGCCTGCCTGCCTTAGTCCCCCCAGCCCAGCCTGCTGCCTGCCTGCCTGCCTGCCTTAGTCCCCCCAGCCCAGCCTGCTGCCTGCCTGCCTGCCTGCCTTAGTCCCCCCAGCCCAGCCTGCTGCCTGCCTGCCTGCCTGCCTTAGTCCCCCCAGCCCAGCCTGCTGCCTGCCTGCCTGCCTGCCTTAGTCCCCCCAGCCCAGCCTGCTGCCTGCCTGCCTGCCTGCCTTAGTCCCCCCAGCCCAGCCTGCTGCCTGCCTGCCTGCCTGCCTTAGTCCCCCCAGCCCAGCCTGCTGCCTGCCTGCCTGCCTGCCTTAGTCCCCCCAGCCCAGCCTGCTGCCTGCCTGCCTGCCTGCCTTAGTCCCCCCAGCCCAGCCTGCTGCCTGCCTGCCTGCCTGCCTTAGTCCCCCCAGCCCAGCCTGCTGCCTGCCTGCCTGCCTGCCTTAGTCCCCCCAGCCCAGCCTGCTGCCTGCCTGCCTGCCTGCCTTAGTCCCCCCAGCCCAGCCTGCTGCCTGCCTGCCTGCCTGCCTTAGTCCCCCCAGCCCAGCCTGCTGCCTGCCTGCCTGCCTGCCTTAGTCCCCCCAGCCCAGCCTGCTGCCTGCCTGCCTGCCTGCCTTAGTCCCCCCAGCCCAGCCTGCTGCCTGCCTGCCTGCCTGCCTTAGTCCCCCCAGCCCAGCCTGCTGCCTGCCTGCCTGCCTGCCTTAGTCCCCCCAGCCCAGCCTGCTGCCTGCCTGCCTGCCTGCCTTAGTCCCCCCAGCCCAGCCTGCTGCCTGCCTGCCTGGCTGTGTGCTGCAGGGCATGGTGCACATGGTCACCAAGCTGCGCCAGCTGGTGGGCGACTGGACCTTTGCGGAGGCCTACGAGCGCTCAGGTGGGCCGGGGCAGCCCCAGGGCCGGGGCACCTCCAGACTAGCCAGCCAGCAGTGGGCAGACTTTGCAACGCCAGGCTGGGAGGGTGCTCCAGCCCCAGGCCACCACCAGACCACCCCCAGGCCACCTCCAGACTAGCTAGCCAGCAGCAGGCAGACAGGGCAGCGCCAGGCAGCCTGGGCAGCCTGGCTAAACACTGGGGGTGGGGTGGCTGTAGTGGTGTCTGGCCCGGCTGCTGCCTAGGGGTGCTGGGCCCCGCTGCCTTCGACAGCCCTGCCCTACCTCTCCCCCTTACACACCCTAACCCTAACCCTAACCCTAACCCTGCACAGCACCACACGGCCGGCAACTTTGCCACACTCTGCAGAGTATGATTTTGCAGGCAAGGTGGTGGCATACAGCTAGTGGCAGGCAGCGCAGGTGGGGGGGGCAGCAGGGGGGGGGGCAGCGCAGGTGGGGGGGGCAGCAGGGGGGGGGGCAGCTGGCTGCACCCCTCTGACTGCAAACTAACCTCGACCTCTCCCTGACCCTCTCCCCCTCTCCCCCCACCCCCCCCAGCCTCTTCAAGCCTCCTCCCCCTCCCCCCTGCCGGGCCGCAGGCCGTATCCTCAACGTCACGGTCTGCCCCGCTGACACCAACGAGCCGCCCCGCTTGCTCAACTACATGACCGCCCCCCAGGCCCTGGTGTGGTCAGCAGTGGCCGCCTCCTCCTCATTCCCGGGACTGTACCCGCCGCAGAACATCGTGGGGCGCAACACACGCGGCGAGCACTACAAGTGAGGCCAGGGGGGGGGCAAGGGGGTTAGGGGCAAGGGGGGCCAGGCTCCCCCACCAGCCGCCTGCCCACCCACCCACACTTTCCCTCAGCGACTTTGTTGAGGTGGACCACATCCCCCCAGGTGCTCAGGGTCAGGGGTTAGGTCAGGGCTGCACGAGGCACCCCCCACCAGCTGCCTGCACAGCCAGCCAGCCTGCCTGCCAGCTTTCCCGCCTGCCCACCCTGCTCGACATGATTGCCTGCCTTGCTGACCAGGGCATCCACTCTTGGCTGCGTTAGGGGTCAGTTTAGGGGCAGGGAACAAGTGAGCCTGCCTGCCTGCAAGCTTGCCCGCCCACCACCTCATCCACGTCGGGGCCCACATGGCCTGCCCCATCCACCTGCCTAGGTCGCAGCTGGATCCCCCCTGCCCCCCACTGCTGACTCGGCCCCCCTGCCCTCCCCTGCCCCCCACTGCTGACTCGGCCCCCCTGCCCTCCCCTGCCCCCCCTGCTGACTCGGCCCCCCTGCCCTCCCCTGCCCCCCCTGCTGACTCGGCCCCCCTGCCCCCCCTGCCCCCCCCCCCTCCAGGCTGCATGCGTACGGTGGGTCTGACAGCCTGCAGCGCCGCTGGCGTGACGGCTCCCTGGAGTTTGACCTGCCGGTGCAAGCACTGGGCGAGATGTTCAACTGCAACCACTTCCTGGTCAGCCAGACCAACCCGCACATCGTGCCGCTGCTCAACTTCAAGTCCCTGTTCCCGCACAAGTGGGCGTCCATCATGGAGGCGGAGCTCAAGCACAGGTGGGAGGGGGGGAGGGGGGCAAGGGCAAGGAGGGAGGGAGGGGGGCAAGGTGGGAGGGGGGGAGGGGGGCAAGGTGGGAGGGGGGGAGGGGGGCAAGGTGGGAGGGGGGGAGGGGGGCAAGGTGGGAGGGGGGGAGGGGGGCAAGGTGGGAGGGGGGGAGGGGGGCAAGGGCAAGGTGAGAGGGGGGGGGTCCTAGGTGCTGCAGCGGGTTCAGGGTCCAGGCTGCGTCAGGGGCAAGAGGGGGCAGGGGGGGTCAAGGGGGGACAAGGGGGGACACAGGCCAGGGGGGCGGAGGGTGAGCAGGCCAGGGGGGCGGTGGGTGGATCCCTTAAGGTAGTGTCCCTGAAACCCGAAGGTGCTGTCCCACCCGACCCTTCCGCCCTGTCCTTGTGCAAAGGGGTGGGAGGTGCAGGCAGAGGCTGGGTCCAGGGCAGGGCATTGAGGCCGCCCCCCGTTGACAAGGCTGCTGCCCTATCCTTGTGTTGGAGTGGCAGCTGAGCCTCCTCCCTCCCCCCCCTTTTTGGAGTCGCAGCCAAGCCCCCTCTCCCCCCCTTTGACTGTGTGCGTGTGCTGGCTGCTGGCTGCAGGCTGCAGGTGGTGCAGTGGATGCTGCCGGAGTGGCGCGTGTCCAAGTACCTCACGCTGTTCACGCAGCCCTGGGAGGGCGACATCACCTTCACGCTGCCCAGCGCGCTGTGGAACCTGAGCAAGACCATCATGAACCCAACACAGGTCAGGCTAGGCCAGGGCCACACCAAGATCACACTAGGGTTTTCAACCAAAGCGTGGGGGTGAGGTTTTGAACTGCACTGCTGCATGGCTGCCTGCCTGCTGCATGGCCTGAATGACTGACTGACTGCTGCATGGCTATATGCCTGGGATGCCCCGCTGCTCCTCATGTTTGGTGCTGTTCCTCATGCCGCCCCTGACGCTGCCCCTGCCTCCCTGCCCCTGCTGCTGCTGCCCCCGGTGCCGCAGTCTGACCTGATGCGTGCGGTGCGTGTTGGCGAGCTGGCCTGCTGGGAGCGCATGGCCGCCATTGAGTGCAACTGCACGCTGGAGGCGACACTGGACACATGCCTGCACCAGCTGCAGGAGCGGGTGAGCGGGCCCCGGGGGGAAGGGGGGGCAGACGGCAGGTGAGGAGGGAGGGGGGCGGAGGGAAGGCGGGCAGAGGGCAGGCAGGGAGGGGAGTACGAGGTGGAGGGGGGGCCTAACCCTATGCAGGATGCCCCACCCCCCCTCCCCTTCCTAGCCTCCTCACTCCTCACTCCTTCACTTGCTGCTCACTTGCTGCCCCCTGCTGCCCCCTGCTGCCGCAGCACAACCTGAGCAGTGCTCAGCGTCGCCACTCCATGACTGCCCTGGGCAGCAAGGTGCCTAGCTGGCTGCACCTTCCGCCCCTGCCCACCCACCTCAGCTCCTGGGGCGACAACGTGGCTGAGACCGACTTGTCACACGTCACATCATGGGGCGACTTCCGAGCAGCTGCCGCCGCCGCCGCTGCCGCTGCAGCCGGATCCAATACCGCCCATTCAGGCCACCTCACTCCTTCTGCCGCAAATTCTGATGCTGACTTGCATGGGGGCATGGGGCTGCAAGGGGGGGCGCATGGGGGCCGTCACGGCGGCGCCACCCGCTCCTCCCCCTCCCATCGCCCAGGTCTAGGCAACAACCTGTACCGCAGCTCCTACTCCCACACCGACCTGCTGCTGGACTCCGCCACCTTGAACCACCACAACAACCTGCTCATGGCCGCAAATGCCAGCAACAGCCACAGCCAGGGGGGGGGGCCCACCCTCCCCTGCCGCCCTCCTACAGCAGCAGCAGCACCACCACCTCACCCAGGGGGTGGCAGCAGCAGCAGGCGGCCACGGCCAGGACAGCAGCGGGGTCCAGGGGGTGCCTGGGGGGCTGGGGGGTCTGGGGTCCGCCCCCCATCACACCCATGTGCATGACTACCTCCCCCCAGCCAGCGCCCCACCCCACTCCTCTGGCCTGCCCAGCTGCGACCACTTGAGGTCTGTGGGCCGCCTGCCGCCCATCCCCTCCTCCCGCTCCTCCCTGGAAGACGAGGCCGGCTCTGCCTTTGACTCAGCCAGCTCCGTGGCTGTGGGGGGTGTGCCTGGTGCCAACGGGGGCGCCGCCAGCAGCAGCACTGGCCTGCACAGCCGGCTGAGGAGCAGCAGCAGCCGGCCTGGCAGTGCAGGCATCAGCCGCCGCGGCAGCTGCATCTCGGGCCTGCATGCGCTGGCTGGTCCTGAGCATGATGACCTGGTGCTGGGGGGGCAGGCGGGGGGCCCCTTGCCCCGGCGCTCCGCGTCCAGCAGCGGCAAGCAGCTGACCTGCAGCGCCCCTGGGCCTGCGGGAGAGCTGCAGGGCTCGCTGTCGGGCTCGGTGTCAGACCCTGCGCAGGGCACCAGCGCCAGCAGCAGCGGCTGCCCCACACCGGCCACAGGCGGCAGCAGCTTGCGCAGCAGCCTCAGCCTCAGGCGCTCAGCCCAGGCCAGCCCCCCCTGTGGGGTAGGACCAGGGCACAGGGCAGCAGCCATGGACCCCAATGCTGGCAGGGGGCTAGCAGGGGGAGCCCGTCACCCCAACCTTGAGCAGGGCCAGGCACAGGGCAAGCACAACACGCCTGCCGGGTGCACCACAGCTGCCCCAGTCGGGGCTATCCCCTTGGGCCCAGAAGCCCCTCCCGCCAGCCTTACCGCACCCCACCCCACCCAGCTGCCCGGCAGCTTCCCCCCTGCTGCCCCCCCTCCCCCCAGACCTCGCCCCACCCCCCACACACCCCTCGTCCACCACGCCCAACACCTTTGCGGCCAGCGTGTGCGGCAGCGCCAGCTCCAGCGTGGCGTCCTTCCTCTTCGGCCGCGGCGCCTCCCTCCCTGCCTCCACCTCCACCGCCACCCCTCAGGGCAGCCACGACGAGGTGGACGTGATTGCACTGGCACAGATGGACTGCACCGACACCTCAGTCGACAAGGGAGACTTCTGGGGCGCGCTGCTGCCGCTGGCGAATCGCGTGGAGCGGTTGGCAGCGGCACACGCGGTGGCATCCAGTGGTCAGGCAGCGCCCTATGGTGGCGTGACGGTGGCCCTGGATGCCAGTGAGGAGCAGGATGTGTGCGCCTACTGAGCGCCACCGGCCCCCTCGCATGGCCTCGTGTATCGCCTGTTCCCTTGGCCCCTGGTCCTCTTGCCCACGACCCTGAAGCTGAAGTGAAGTCGGGTCTGTGCAACGGTGGGCTGGGGTGGGCAGTGTGGGGGTGTGGTATGCTGACGCAGTGCCAGCTGCAGAGGCCAGGCAGGACCAACTCTCCAGGTTCAATCAGATCAGGACCAAGCAGGGCAGGGTAGGGCAGGGTAGGGTTATGAGTGAAGCAGCCATCCACTTTTGGGTTAGGCAGGGCAGTGTGGGGTAGCCCAAGGCTGGGCCAAGCACCCTCCCAGCCATGCTGCTGCTGCCCAGCCTGGTCAGGCTGCCACCCCTCCCAGGTCCCACCCCACCTTGGGCACTCCCTCCAACAGCCCATGAGCAGCCAGGGCCACACAGCTGTGCCGCCCTCATGCCAGGCCATGACACACTAGTCCCTCGCACCTTGTGCATATACACTGCTGGACACACCACTCTTGTTACACCTCCTCCTGTGGTGTGGAGCTCAAACGACAGATATGCCCAAATTGCCCAAAGAGGAATGCTCAGACATCTCAGCGTTTCACTATGAAGACGGAGCTTACAGCACCTGCCTTCCTTCCCCATGGCGGCAGCCGCACAGCTCGCAGCGCACGGCCGAGTATGAGGAGAGAGTGAGGAGTGTGATGCCTCGATTCAGGCCGCGCCCGAGGCAACGCATGTTCGGAGGTTAGGCAGAATGTTGCGGCATCACACACGGCTTGGAGTGACACGTCGCTAGATGGTTTATGAGGCTTTGGGTAGGGTCGCGTCGCGTTTTGAGGGATCGCAATGGTCGTAGTCTAGGTCATCGCATGTGTTTCGTCATAGTTGTGCAGCTGCGTCCACGCCAAGCCGCCTTAGGAGGTCAACATCCTCCAGAAAGTGTCCTGCATGACGGTGCTGTGCAGCTGTGCTTGGCTGGCGGTTGACATGCAGTAGCGGTTAGGTGTTCGTGGTCCGTCCCTGTCGGTGGTCTGCCGTATCTTGCCATGGTCACTATCCACATGGCCATAGAAGCGTTTTTGCAGGTCAGTTGTCACCTGGTAATAAGCTTGAAGTGCACAGTATAACCGGACATAGATGCTGAGGGTCCTGTCGCCAACAGTTGTTTGCTTTACATCCGTCAACAGTTCGGCTGCAAAGTATCCAGGCGCTGATGTACTTCTCAATGCGTTTGCAGCTTAGTTATCTGGCTATCACACATGCTGACGGGATAGGGTGTGGGTCCAATCAATCCTCCCGGTAAAATGTCAACCAACCTCAGTCGACATTTTGTCACGGAGTTATGTTGACATTTGCAACAGGCACCAAACAGCCAATGCTGCATCAACGCTGCATTCTCTCAGTATTCGCGTGCCGACTGTAGGCCAAATACTGCGATCGACACAGCCACCCAAATATGTGACCGCTCATTCCGTGCCAGGCCGGACTTGGGCCCCTGTTGCAGTTGATGTGTGGGGGCAGGGCAGGGGGTGGGGCAGGGCTGGGAGGGGGCAGGGCTGGGAGGGGGTGGGGCAGGGCTGGGCAGGGAGGGGCAAAGCATGGCTGGGAGGGGGTGGGGCATGGCTGGGAGGGGGTGGGGAAGGGCTGGGAGGGGGTGGGGTGGGGCAGGGCTGGGCAGGGAGGGGACGGGCAACGCAAGGCTGGGAGGGGGTGGGGCAGGGATGGGATGGGGTGGGGCAGGGCTGGGAGGGGGTGGGGCAGGGCTGGGCAGGGAGGGGAGGGGCAATGCAAGGCTGGGAGGGGTTGGGGCAGGGCTGGGAGGGGGTGGGGCTGGGCTGGGCTGGGCTGGGAGGGGCATACCTGGGCTGGTGAGCATGGCAGGGGACAAGCCAGGGGGCTGCTGCTGCTGCTGCTTCAGCCCTAGAACTGGTCCAAGGGCAGGGCAGGGGGCTCCTGCTGTTGCAGCCCCGTCTCAATGTAATGGGCATTAAGGTTTAATGGGCGAGTCTGGGAGGGGATGGAGTCCAGGATGCTGCACTGGCGGTTTCTTCACCCGTTTCTTTGCTGCACTCTTTCCTGGCCTTCTGGGCATTTGGCCTGCAAAGAAGAACATGATATCATGATGGTGTGCTGAATGAGGGTGCTTGTCTGTGATTCCAGCTGGAACCTGCTAGCTGTGGTGCTGGGTCAGAGTCGTTACCGCCTGCTGGGTCGTCCGCTCAGTCGTCTTCTGCTAGCCGCTAACTAGCCTCGCTAAGACTCAAAGCTCTGCGAACTGGAGGAATTCGGCCTATTCGCTTGCTTTGGAGACGGGCCTGGTGCGTTTGGATTCACGTTAAGTCTTTCCATCAACACACATCAACTGCAACAGGGGCCCAAGTCCGGCCTGGCAGGGAATGAGCGGTCACATATTTGGGTGGCTGCGTCGATCGCAGTATTTGGCCTACAGTCGGCACGCGAATACTGAGAGAATGCAGCGTTGATGCAGCATTGGCTGTTTGGTGCCTGTTGCAAATGTCAACATAACTCCGTGACAAAATGTCGATTGAGGTCGGTTGACATTTTACCGAGAGGATTGATTGGTGGGTCAGGCCCTCCCAACATGGGGTTGGCAATATGCATGCGATTACTCCCTCAACACTGCACCGTTTTCAATAGCGTTTATCACATTGGCATTGGCGGTTTAGCCCGCGTTATCTGACCATCAGCGCTAGCCATTGGAGTCTTTGCTCGCGTACTGCCACATGTGCCCGCGAACAAATCACATCGGCGAGACGGGTCTCCTTGGCACGGTGAACCACATCGCTGTGACCCCATCTACCTAGCGTAGTAAGCTGGTTGTGCACAAATGGAATGTCCGGCCAACACCCAACGCGATGTCTGCCGGGCGTGCAGGGCACCTTGACGAGGTGTTTGGAACATATAGTTATACTCGCTTCCGCCGAATACACCATTTGGGTCGGCGCACACTAAGGTATCACCGGCTTACACCCCCCCTCCTCCACTGTGTCCTCCACTGTGTTGCACCCGCTGCACCCACAAGAAAATGGCTATAAAACGTTTGTTCTTGACTCATTGGCGTATCTATTGAAACAAACCGCACAACAAACAGCCCTGGCCTAGTTCAGTTTGACAGCTTCAAAGTTACATCATGTTCACCAGGCTGGTTCAAGGCCACGGCATGCAACGACTCACCATGCCCGCCCCCCCTCCACCCATCATTGCAGGAGCCCACCTTATTGTAGGAGCCCACCCCTCCCAGCCCAACCCCCTCCCAGTCCACCCCCGCCCAGCCCACCCCCTCCCAGCCCACCCCCTCCCAGCCTAAACCTCCCAGCCCACCCCCTCCCAGCCCACTTATCCGCTCCCTTGCTCGCTGCCTGCTCCGCTTCCCCCCCCCGCCCCCTCCCAGCCCTAGCCACCACCATGGGGGGTAAAAGGCTGAGCCCGAAGAAGCGCCAGCACCTGCAAAAGCTGCATGCCTCACCCCCTGGGCTGGGCTGGGCTGGGCTGGGCTGGGCTGGGCTGGGCTGGGCTGGGCTGGGCTGGGCTGGGCTGGGCTGGGCTGGGCTGGGCTGGGCTGGGCTGGGCTGGGCTGGGCTGGGCTGGGCTGGGCTGGGCTGGGCTGGGCTGGCTGGGCTGGGCTGGGCTGGGCTGGGCTGGGCTGGGCTGGGCTGGGCTGGGCTGGGCTGGGCTGGGCTGGGCTGGGCTGGGCTGGGCTGGGCTGGGCTGGGCTGGGCTGGGCTGGGCTGGGCTGGGCTGGGCTGGGCTGGGCTGGGCTGGGCTGGGCTGGGCTGGGCTGGGCTGGGCTGGGCTGGGCTGGGCTGGGCTGGGCTGGGCTGGGCTGGGCTGGGCTGGGCTGGGCTGGGCTGGGCTGGGCTGGGCTGGGCTGGGCTGGGCTGGGCTGGGCTGGGCTGGGCTGGGCTGGGCTGGGCTGGGCTGGGCTGGGCTGGGCTGGGCTGGGCTGGGCTGGGCTGGGCTGGGCTGGGCTGGGCTGGGCTGGGCTGGGCTGGGCTGGGCTGGGCTGGGCGATAGTGGTCTGGGAGGTGGTGGATGAATGAGGGGCTGAGTCAGATATGACAAGATGACATGCTTTCTACTTTGCTACTTTGCATGCAGAGATGTTGAAGCAAGCCAAGGCGATACACTTGGCATTTGACGGATGCACAACCAAGCGCCATGGGAAGGTGCTCGTCATCAGGGTCACAGCAGCAGTCCCTAAGCCGCAGGGGCAGGAGGAGCAGCATGGGCTCGTGAGCTCTGCAAGCACTTGCAAGACTCTGATCTGCTGCTGAAGGTTACTGTTGTGGCAGTGGTGGGCCAGACTTACCTCATGCCTGAGCTGCTGTAGGGGGGGTTGTGGTGAATGTGGGGGACCATGCAAGCCAGCAACGGGTGGCAGCAGCAGCAGCAGCAGGGTGCAACCGAGTTGTGCCAGCAGGTGTACAACCCCCCCCACAGCAGCCACCCCAGCAGCAGGGCCGGAGCTCGTGGGGCACAGCCCTTGGGGGGCAGATGCTTGCACCCCCTGTTGAGTCACCTCAAGGGCCTACTGCATCACCTGATTTAAGGCACATGTATCAGCTGGCTCTAGCTGCAATCGCTACCCAAGGGCAGGCTGCCCCAGCTCAAGGTAGCGAGCTAGGTGCAGCAGCGCCGGCTCCTGGCTTCACGCTACGCAAGCGTACCACACCTGCTGGGTTGGGGCTGCCCAAGACAGCTGCCAAGCGCAAGCGGTGACCCACGAGACATAGTTAGACAGGCCCCCAGCGCCAACTCAGGTTGTGAAGTGCGCAACAGAGGCTGTAGCGGTCACCTCTCCCAACCGCACCTGCCAACCGCCTTCGTGCCACATTCCCGCAATCGTTTTCCGATGCGACTGCTTCTGCCGATGCGCATGCTCGTGTAGAGCAACCTAAGCGGCGCGGGTGGTCGCAGCGATGACAGCATGCCCCGAACCGGCTCAAATTTGAATTACCAACTTTCATGCTTTGCTGTGCACGGCCTACTGACTGGATAATTATTCTGGATGGGTGAAAGATAGCTGGCTGGGTTGGCTACATACTGAGCCAGCTAGCATTAAATTTGGCGCAGAGAGTGCAGAGTTACAGCCGTTCTACTACCAGGGGTCGGTTTACTGTCATTTTTTGAATGTTGGGAGCGCCTGACCTCGCGTCCTATTTCCTTCGCGCAGGTCAGGAGTCACTGACAAGCGGACCTTCAGCCACATCAGTGGCAGCCGGAGCAGTGGCAGCCGGAGCGTGCAAGTGACTGCAGGCGCAGCCGCAGCAATATCCATAGCAGGAGACAGCAACGCGGCCCCGACTTCTACTCAGCCACGTCGAAACCGATTACCGTGGTGAATGTGATGCATGTGCTGTGTCTGTGTTGAGCTATATTGCTTTGAGATGTGCAATGTCGCATGTTTGCATCATTGCAGGCTGCCATGAAGGAGTTCTGTTGCCATTGTCAAGTGTGCATGCATCAAGGTGGGTTCCTGGAGGAGGGTGGGATGAGCAGGGAGGGCATTAGATAGCAGGAGTTGACAGGCAGGTAGACAGATAGGCAGGTGGGTATATGGGGAAGTGGGTTACCTTCAGTCCAAGCAACGCTCTAGCATACACCATGCACTTGCTGTCCCTTGCCTCGGTGTTGAGCACTTCAGGTATGTACAACAACACCTTTCCCCTCCCCACATCAACAGCCATGAGCATCTGCCAAGAGAGGGGACGCAGCCAAGCGGTGCAGGCATAGGCCAGCAGCAATAGTGGGGCAAGAGGACGCAAGCAGGTGAGTGCACATGCTGCTGGGGAGTCAGCCCAGCCTGCCCTATTGTGGTTATGCATGTCCTTGTTCATCTGCCTGCAGAGCCTTAGCTGGCTGATGCTTGCTTGCAGATGGAGACAGCTGGAACATGAGAGGTGTAGCATGGCTTGGTGATTGCAAGCAAGGCGGCAGGGGAGTAGAGCAGCTGCCAACAAGGAGCCAGCAAGGAGCCATTATTGTAGTGTCTTTGTCAGGTGTTGCGAATAAACGTCCAGACACGTACTTTGCAGTTGACTTGTGCAAGTAACCTGTAACCAGTAACAAGAATCCACAGATTCACAGCTGAGTCACCTCCAATACGGCACGGAGTCACAACTAAGTCACCTCTGATTTACCACTAAATCACAGCTGGGTCACCTCCAATTTGCCACTGAGTCACAGCTAAATCGCCACAGATTAAGAGCCCTATGAATCAGCTATGAATTCCCACAGATACATAGCTTTATAGGCTCAACTTTAGCAATGATTTAGACCCCTCTAAACTACCTATGAATTAGACTGAATTTAGGGGTCAGGCAACCGGTCATTCCTTTTGTCATTGCTCGCATATCAGAGGTACCCCGAACCTATCAGTCACTGCCCAGTAAGAGGCTCTGATAAGTCGCGTTTTAGGGGTCGCGAAGAGGTCCGAAACTTTCCGACGTTGGTGCGACTATGTGACTGGAAGCTGAGCGGTATCCCATGAGCGATGATTGACATGGTGTGGTGGAGTTTTGTTAAGGATCTAGATGCCCTAATGCCTCTAGCTTCTGCTGTGGCTGTTCACTTCTTTATGTTCATTGAGGCTCCGACTTGTTCTCCATCTAGAGATCTTGTTCTCCATCTAGAGATCGTCCCATCTACGTAGATCTACGTAGATCTAACTGATAGATTAGATGTAACAAGCCAATCTTACGTTAGCCCGTCCAGTCTAGTCTAACGTTAGATGGGTCGGGATGATCCCTGCTGATTAGGCACAAAAACAGTCCCGGCCCGTCCTGCCCATCTGTATAGCCAAGTGCGGCGTTGCCCTGGTCACACTGCACAATGACGGATGTTGGGCATGGCCGCCTGCTTATAGAAGGTCTGCTGATAGTCACAGCGTGCTGTCCAGTCTCCCTTGGCCTGTGGCCTGTCCTACACTGCCCCACTAAGCAGGCCAATCCCGGTATAACCCAGCACCCTCGCCCGCCCCGGCACAGGTGAACATCAGCCCGAGCAGCCCGCTAGCCTCGCGCTGGTGGGCTGCACCGCCCTGCGCAAGGATCGCTGAAAAACTCGTAAAGATTAGTCAGATAGTTATCAGGGGCGCCGCCGACCAGGGGTAAAGGCGGCTAGTTCAAAGCCTTCCCCATTTCCACCGAGTAGCTGACCACAAACACCTTGTCCGACAACAGTGATCAAGCTTGACTGCTGGTCAAACACAAGCCAAGCAGCCTCTCGTAACCTAGCTGACCGTCGTGTACCTAACTGCTCATTGCCTTACACCCAGCTGACTGCTACAGCAATGCCTGCAGTGTGCCATACATGGCACTAGTACACATGGTGTGTTAGAAACAAAGCAGTGCAACAGGCCTCCCACTAAGCTGCCTGAACTATGCAACGCTGCACAGCACAGACCCTTGTCGTCATGTGCCAAGGCATGGCTATTCACCCACTACACTCATGCCTTGCTGTCCATGGCGCTGTCCAGCGCGCTGTACAGCTCCACTGCTGTTCGGTTCACCGCTGCCTCGTAGTCGTCTGCTGCAGATGCACCCATAGCTGATGCCAGGGCTGATTTCACCGCTGCGGCATCCACCTGGTCCAATGTCACTGCCTCCACAGCCTGGATGTCCGTGACACCATTGGGGTGCACGTATGCCCAGCCACCACTGATGAAGAACTTCTCAACATCTGCGCCTGAGTGGAGCTCTACAATGCCGGGCTTGAGCTGGGAGATGACTGGGACGTGATTCGCCTTCACGCCAAACACACCCTCCATCCCTGGGAGAATGACGGTGTCTCTCTGCACAGCAAGCAGCGAGCGAAGCTGACAGATCAAGGGGCATGCAGGCACATAGGGATGGCTCTGGCGCAAATGCTGCAGGCTGCCTCGCGCAAGCAACCGCGTGAGCTTGCGATGCGATGTACCTGCTTGGCTTGACAAAGGATGCTGTGGGGCGTGAAAAAATTGACGGGGAACAGATCGCCCTGGACCTTGCTCTCGCCCGGCTTGCCGTCGTCGGGCAAGAAGTTAGACGGGAACTCTGGCACAGACAGAGTGCTGGGGGCTTTCTTATTCCATAGGGCCGTGAAGTCCTTCACGCCAGCAGCAGTCTGAGCTGTCTCATCAAGGCGCGCCTGCATCGTTCGCAATTGTTCCAACTTTGCTTGCTTCCTGACATGTGAGCGAGCTGCGAGCTAATGCGCTTCCATCACAGCGCACCGCAGAGGTGGCGATGCTGCGCAGGCAGCCCGCCCCGCTGCTCAAGAGCCGGCTTGCAGAGAGCATCATCGCTGATGTCTGCTACGCTAACTGCTATATCAGCACGAGTGGAATCAATACGGCTGTGCATAATTGCATGGTTATCGGTGATACCATGCATTCATGGCCAGGCTTACCACTGCCTTGCCAGATCAGAACGTAACGGACAGTCTACATTCAGATCTGACTTAAATCAGCAGCAGAGGTCGGACCCTGGTTTCGCCTTGCAGCAGCCCCTTTACCGGTTAGTGGTTGGCCGGCGATAAATCTCGGAGCACGTGCACCACATTGGCCACTGCTCTTGTGTAGCTCGCATCGCGCAGCTATCGCAGTGGACTCGCGGGTTTGGGCAGGATGCTTACGGTCTACGATATTGTGAAGCAGGCTGTCGTTCTGATCCTTGGGATCGTCCTAGCCGTCGGGTTTGGGCCCATCGCGCTCCCCTTGCCTGGCTTGCCCCATGTCAAGATTGTCGACCTCAAGGAAGCTCTGAGGGCGCCCGAGCCTCTGCCCCTCGAGGTATTGTGTGCGACGTCCTTGCTGAGGTATTCTTGAAATAGCCCAGCAGTAACTCAATCTGTCAATGTTGGTCAAACTAATTACCTGATGTAACTGATGTGCTGGCCTGGCCTTGCCCATCTGCGATCCCATCACTAGCCTCTGACACAAATCGTGTTAGAATTGAAGGGACCCATGTAGCACCTGAGCTCTTGTCAGCTCCCGCACGCAGGGTGTGCTGGAGCCCAACAATGCTCTGGAGGCTGCAGTGGTGCTGTTCAACAACACGCTGCAGAGCTCAGGTCAGGAGCACTTCAGCCTGTATCCTGTATCCTGAAGCCAGCTTAACAGCCAGGCGGCTCATCACCTGGCTTTGGCGTCCTGTTCAACCGGCTTCCGCCAAGATGACCAGTTCTAGCATGACGAGAGTCTGGCACAGCAGACCACAGACCTCAGCAAGGTCTCGTCACTATCATGACGTCTGCCATGGCTGGTGCTAGGCAAGCTCAGCCCAACCCGCAGCAATGCCTCCTGCCCTTGACCCAAGATGTGACAGCTTTGTCTGCCACTGCCCCAGCCTCTGCTGCCACTGCTTCCATTCAGCACAAGCGGTAGCTGTGCAACACACCACAAGCATAGCAGCTGGCCTGCCCTGCGCTTCCATGACCTTGGCCTTCCCTGCACCATGCTGCCCGCCTCTGCCCTGACCCACCCAGAGTCAGTGCTGGTGGAGCCTGACGGCAGCGTGGTGCTGCTGGACAAGTACGGTGCGCTGCTGACCGCCGCCCCCAACGCCAGCGCCCCAGGGGGCTACCAGCTGGACCCCGTGCCCAAGGCCTGGCTGGGCCCCTCCCGGCCCCTGGGCTTCAAGAGGGACGCGCAGGGCGACCTCATCGTCTGCAACACAGCCCTGGTGGGAGGTGGCAGCTGCAGCAGCGGGCAGCTGTAGAACCATGGCCACATGGCCACTGGCATGGTACAGCTTCCCGCACATGTTGGCGCATCATGGAGCGCCACAGCAGGAGCTATTCCCCTGGTGCTGTGACAGGCAGTGTGAGGCTGTGCAGCCAGCTGTGCAGCATCCTTTGCAAGCTGGGCCCTGTCGCAGGTCTGCACACTGGCATAGCTTCACCTGGCTCACCTAACCTGCTGTGCTTTGTACCTGATCTGATCTGATGCATCGCGGTATGACTGGATTTGCTTACGGTTGGCATGCACACTGTGTGCTGGGTGGTTGGTGTCTACCCCTACCTGAGGCCAGGTGCCTGAGTCTGTCCCATGTCATTGCAACAGGCCACCAGCACTGCAACACCAGCACCTCAGTCCTAGACACGTCTCACTGCTGGCATGGCACAGCTCAGCTGGGTGCAGCCCAATGCTGCCTGCTGTTCCCAGTGCAATGGATGCCGCTGCACAATGGCTGGCGCACATCAGCTGACAGGCCGGCGTGTCAGCCAACTGCGGTGCCAGTGCAGCTGGGGTGTGGCACCGCCCCGTACCACCGCTGAGGCGCTGCTGTGCTGCTGTGCTGCTGTGGGGCTCTGGGGGCTGCAGGGCCTGGTCAAGGTGGTGGGCAGCAGTGTGGTGCTGCTGGGGCAGCGCGTCAGCGACTCCTCCCCTCTGGATCCCGGCTCACCCATCCTGTGAGTCTAGGCACACCCACCCTCTTTGGCTTACCCTGTGCAGCCTATAACCTGCAGCCCAGGGCTTAGCCTGAGCTAGCTTGATGAGAGGTTTGGTCATGTAGGCGTGGGGCAGGCAGGCATGCTAGGGTTAGGCCCAGGAGCACACCTGGCCAGGCTTTTGCTACTCACTGCTGCCCCTTGACCTTCCCACCTTTGGCCTGATGCATTGCCGCTGGCAGCCAGCTGTGGCAGGCTGGGTCTCATCAGGCAACTCACCACTTCCTCGCTGCCCGCCGCACTCCTGACCTGCCCCTGCTGCCCCCCCTGCAGCTATGCCAACACCCTGGACATCTCCCCCACAACAGGCGTGGTCTACTTCTCTGACAGCCAGATGATCCCAGTCACACCAAACTATGTGGGTCACACAACAATGTACAGCGTACTACCAATCACACATCAGCATGGGCTGTGCATGTGCTGTTGCTCGCATGAGCGAGATGCTTGCCAGCATGCCTGGCAGCTTGCCTGCCTCAAATGTGGGGACCATGCATATTTGTCTGCAGCCAATGATGAGAGTCATGCATGCAAGCATGTTGATATTTGCAGGGAGTGCTGCGAGCAAGGCCATGGTACGACACGCTGGGCTCTTACCTGCGTGGCGTGTACTCAGTGGGTCCCAGCTCTGCCACTGCTTGCCTGCCAGCAGCATGGTTCTCACACTCACAGCACACCCAACTCACCCCATCCCACCCCACCCCACCCCACCCCACCCCACCCCACCCCACCCCACCCCACCCCACCCCACCCCACCCCACCCCACCCCACCCCACCCCACCCCACCCCACCCCACCCCACCCCACCCCACCCCACCCCACCCCACCCCACCCCACCCCACCCCACCCCACCCCACCCCACCCCACCCCACCCCACCCCACCCCATCCCACCCCATCCCACCCCACGCTGCCTTGCCCCGCCCTGCTTCACCTGTGCTTCACCTGACCTCACATCCGCAGTCATGCCGTGTCACCCCTGACCGTGGTGCTGCAGGGTCAGGCCACAGGCCGCGTGATGGCCTACTTCCCCAACAACGGCAGCATCCACGTGCTGGCCAAGGGCATGTGGTGAGCTAGCAGACCCATGACCCCGTCACACCACCAGCTGCTGTGCAGCTTCCGTACATGATGCCACACATCATCAGAACCCTTCAGCCATGCTGCTGCTACAGCTGCTGCCAGCACATTGCAGTGCCTCTGGCCCTGATGGGCTGGGCCTTGCTGTGCGCCAGAGTGCTGGTGAGAGAGGCATGGGCTGCTCTGCAGGTTCTCCAATGGCGTGGCGCTGTCTGCTGACGAGTCCTTCCTCCTGGTGGCTGAGACCAACATGTTCAGGCTGCTCAAGCTCTGGCTCAAGGGGCCCAAGGTGGGCGGGGCGGGGCAAGGAGGGCAGCCAGGGTGGGGCGGGTGGGAGCTGGTATGGAGCTGGTTGGGTGGAGCCGATGCAGCTGTTTGGGTGGCATGAGGGGCAGCAGGCTGGGCCTAGTGCCGGCAGTCCATGCCCTGCATCCCTCAGACCTCACATCTGGTACCCTACCCAGCCTGCCAGCACACATGCCTGGCTCGTGTCACTCTTTCACCGCCTCCGGGCACACCCTTGCTGTAACGGGACTCGGAGGCTCTTACATTCTTGATATCTCCTGGTTCACTACTCGAGTTCCGAGGAAAGCTCAGAATATGACCTAAATAGCTGACTCAACCTTATCCTCACTCTTATCCAAACACGGGGATCAGCCCTACTGATCCCCTACACTTGCTGCATGGGACCCCTGCCTGACATCACAGGCTGGCATGCTGGAGTTGGCAGTGGACCGCCTGCCTGGCTTCCCTGACGGCGTTACGCGCTCCCATGACGGGGGCTTCTGGGTGGCGCTGCCCAGCCCCCGCAACCAGCTGTTCCAGATGCTGCAGTACAGGTAGGGCTGGGCTCAGGGCAGGCCCAGGGACTGCTGTGCTCCTAGGCTGCTGAGAGCTGCTCATGCTGCTAAGGCACCCCCCACACTCCATGCCACTGAGAACCACTGCCATGCCATGCCATGCCATCACACACAGCTTTCCCACTGGCAGCGTGAGCACATACAGGTTCCTGGCCTGCTCACCCAGTTATTGCGCCCGTGGCAAGCGTCCAAACAGTGTCATCAGGGACTCTAGTGTTCTCCAGCTTCCCTATCAGCGCTGCCCTGCCTCACGCGATGCTGACCTCATTGGGGCACCCAACTGCCAGTGTCCGCCTGTCTGCTCACTGTGGTGCTGCCGCTTTGCATGAGCAGGAGCATTCGCACCCTGATGGCCTACCTGCCCGCCTCCATGCGCCCGCCCCTGCCCATGTGGGGCGCTGTCATCAAGGTCTGCTGCTGCTCAGCTGCACAGCAGGGCCAGCACCAGGCAGCAGTGGGAGCCCCGGGCAGTGGGGCCGTCACCCAAGCAGCTTGCACAGGGGAGCAGGCCACCAGACCACCATTCTGCCACAGCAGTCTGATTGAGCTGACTGCAGCCTTGCTGCCAGCACCAGGGTCGTGAGGTCCACCAGCGTTGATCCCTCCAGGCCTTCTGCACTAAGGCATAAACAGCAAACAACGACCTCACGTCCTAGCAATGCGCGATCCTAGCAACAACGCGCGGTCCTGCGTTTCTCTTACCGGTCTCACATCAGAGGTTGCTCTTTGCGTATCGACGCAGGTGGACGCTGACGGGAAGATCACCCGCTTCCTAGCGGACATGTCCGGTCGCCATGTCGCGTTCATTGCCGCCGTTGACGAGCAAGTGTTGGAGGACGGCAGTATTCGGCTATGGCTGGGTAACGTAGCGAAGCACTACATCGCGTACATCGACATTTGAGCAGTGCCAGCGCACTAACAGCGGCCCGTCTGTTGACATCCCGCATGAGGGCCAGCATTGTGGTGGATGCTGGTGGTGACGGCCTGTTCCCGCGCTCCATACCTGGTCTGCGTGAGAGCACAGTTTAGGGGAGCGCCGGTGTTGGTAATGGAGCACGACAGGAGCCGGTTGCATGTCATGGAAACTGGACTTCACTGGCACGGGAACGTGTCCACCGACCTGCGTGCGGGTGCCTTACCGACCTCACTGTCTAGACAAGTGCATGCCTCAACGATGTCATGATGGCTTATACCGCTGAACCCAAGGCCTTCGCTGTGAGCCCATTGTGCACGTGGCTTTGCACCTTGCTAGAAGATAAAGAGCTTGGACGAAAGAGAAGGGAGGTACCAGGTGTGGACAACCATGTCACCATGTCGTGATAGCATGGTCATTGACATCACTAGTGTGCTCCAAAGCCGCGAGGCCGAACACATCTGCTGGGTTCGCCAAACTGCACTGCGGCTCCCGTTTTATTGGTTGCATTGAGTGGGTTCTCAGGTTTGCTGCCAGGGTACGTAGCTCAGTGTCAGTCAGGATGTCCCAACATGGGGTTGGTAATCTTCATGCAAGTACTCGCTACATCGTGCACCGATTTCGGTAGCGTTTGTTGCATTGGCACCTGCGAAGTACTCCGCATCTACTGGCAAGCGGCGAGTTAATCCTTGCATCAGAGCCCATGCCGGCGCAAGCGAGCGCGGACACACCTCAGCTGCTCACAACCGATTGTTCTAGTGGTGAGTAATGGCACCAATGAGCGAACTCCGCCTGGCATCCAGCCGGAAGTACAATCACAGCACAGCCCGCCAGGCTCGCTCCGCGAGCCTTTTGTTGGTGCAGGCGGTGTTGGAGGGCCATCGTGGGGCTAGTAATGACTCGACATTGCAGCGAGGTGCGAATGGATATAGGTTTCTCTAGCCAGCCACACAGAAAAAGGGACCCCCTTGCACAAATCGGCATGTTGTGAGCTGACCACTCTGAGTTATTATGGTTTCGAGTCATTACTCTGTTCGTAACTCTACGACACAGCTGCTGGAATAGAAAGCACGGCAATCCATCAACCAGGCGCGCCTCCTCACCCTTTGGCGTGACCCGACTCTGCCTTGCAGAATTGACTAGCCTACTCCGACCGCCTGGACCCTGCCCCCTCGCACCCCCTTGCAGCCCCACCACCCCCTTGCAGCCCCACCACCTCCCAGGCCCCGCAGAAGCCTCCCACCCCCTCCCACCCCCGCACTGCCCCCTCACTGCCCCGCCAACCTTTCCCACCCCCTCCCACCCCTTCCCACCCCTTCCCAGCCCCTCCCACCCCCGCCACCCCCTCCCACCCCCTCCCACCCCTGACCACCCCTTCCCACTCCGACCTGAGCAGCAGGGGGTCAGGGCGGAGCTGGACACAAGCTCGACACGCAAGCGGAGGGCGGGCGGGAGGGATCGGACTCAGGCGACCCCAACTAGCAAAAAATGACAGGAAATGATAAGAAACCGACCCCTGGTAATCAAAACGACGCCGCGTCTCAGCCACGTGGTTTCTATTTGTGTTGCGCCCATCCCTGGATAGAGGACTCTATCAGCTACGCGGTGCAGCTTGTAACATTAAATATTGTGCACTGTGCTGAGTGCTATGGCGGCTAAAATCTTGACATTCAAATTCATGCCAGTTTTGCTCATGCGGGCCTCGCCGCGACCGAGCGCCGCGACCGACGTGGCCCAGTAGCCTCAGCACACAGTCAGGGACAGTCGTCGCAGTCAAAAACAATTCACATGGCACGCCAAACCGATGTAACGACGCCCCTCCACCCATGCTCGGAAGTATACAAGGCTGCTGCATTGCTTGACCGCTTCGTGAGTAGTACCTACTACCTGGCCACTCGGTAAGGCCACTCAAGGTGTGTAGGCCATTGCTACGTTACCTTGCTCGACATGTTGGGTCCGATCCCTCCCGCCCGCCCTCCGCTTGCGTGTCGAGCTTGTGTTCAGCTCCGCCCTGACCCCCTGCTGCTCAGCTGGAGGGGTGGGCAGCCCAGGGGCAGCACCAGCACCAGCTGCCTGCTGCTGCCAGGGGGGTGCAGCAGGAGGGGTGGGCAGGTCAGGGGCGGCACCAGCACCAGCTGCCTGCTGCTGCCAGGGGGGTGCAGCAGGAGGGGTGGGCAGGTCAGGGGCAGCACCAGCACCAGCTGCCTGCTGCTGCCGGGGGGGTGCATCAGGAGGGGGGGGCAGGTCAGGGGCAGCACCAGCACCAGCTGCCTGCTGCTGCCAGGGGGGTGCAGCAGGAGGGGTGGGCAGGTCAGGGGCAGCACCAGCACCAGCTGCCTGCTGCTGCCAGGGGGGTGCAGCAGGAGGGGTGGGCAGGTCAGGGGCAGCACCAGCACCAGCTGCCTGCTGCTGCCAGAAGAAGAAGAAGAAGAAGAAGAAGAAGAAGAAGACTACTCCGGTATTCACCGGCGTGCATTAAGGGAGGAGCTACCGCCTGGGGCGCGGCCTGCTCCCACCATTCGAGCCAAGGAAGAGGCGACCCCCCTTACCCTCCCTCCCTCTTAGTAGCCCTGAGTCTGTAGCTTGTGCTGCTGCCAGGGGGGTGCAGCAGGAGGGGGTAGTAGGTCAGGGGCGGCACCAGCACCAGCTGCCTGCTGCTGCCAGGGGGGTGCAGCAGGAGGGGGTAGTAGGTCAGGGGCGGCACCAGCACCGGCTTGCAATTGTAATAGCCAGGTTGCACTGCTCGATGACTGCCTAAAGAGACTCGATCTCAGCTGCCTGTGTGCTGCCTGTAGGTGCTGGTGCTTCTCCTCAAGGTCGTGCATTTTGGCAGCAAGGACCTCCTCAATGGCTTGATGTAATTCAGCCTCAGTCATCAGCAGCTCATTCTCGGCCTGCACCTCTTGGGCAATGTCATTTGCCCTCCTTGCTGTGGCTTTTAGGCCGTTAGGGCTGTGCAGATAACCAGCTCTTGGTGAGTTTACAAGGGTTTGGAGCTGAGCACGCCGCAGGCTGCGCCCCATGTGGGTGGGCAGGAGTTGCTAGGGATGGGAAGGGAGGGAAGGAGGGAGGGAGGGGTGGGAGGGGGGTGGGAGGGCGGGGCCGGGGGTGGGAGGGGGTAGCGGGGGTGGGAGGGCAGTGAGGGGGCTGGGAGGGGGTGTTGGGGGGGGTGGGAGGGCGGGGCCGGGGTTGGGAGGGGGCAGCAGGGGTGGGAGGGCAGTGAGGGGGCTGGGAGGGGGTGGGGTGGGGGGGAGGGAGGGCGTGGCTAGGGTTGGGAGGGGGTAGGAGGAGGTAGGAAGGCTATGCTGGGCTGGGGAGGGGGTGGGGGTGCAAGGGGGTGCGAGGGGGCACGGTCCGGGCGGTCGGAGTAGGCTAGTCATTCCTGCAAGGCAAAGTCGGGTCACGCCAATGTCATTTGGAGCAGGCCTGGTCCTCTAATTGCCATGCTTTCTTCTCCAGCAGCTGTGACGTTGAGTAAGGAACAGAGTTACTAGTCGAAAGTCTGGAAACGCACAATGGTCAGCTCACAACATGCCATTTTGTGGATGGGGGTCTCCATTCCTGAGAGAGAGACGCACGTTTCACGCGTATGCAACAATGTCGAGTAGTAACTTGCCCAACGATGGCCCTCCAACACCGCCTGCACCAATAAGAGGCTCGCGGAGCGACCCTGGCGGGCTGAAATGTGATTGTACTTCCGGCTCAATGCCAAGCGCAGTTCGCTCATTGGTGCCTCTACTCACCACTAGACCAATCGATAGTGAGCAGCTGAGGTGTGTCCGCGCTCGCTTGCGCCGGCATGGACTCTGATGCAAGGATAAACTCGCCGCTTGCCAGTAGATGCGGAGTAATTCGCAGGTGCCAATGCAACAAACGCTATCGCACTCGGTGCACTTTGTAGCGAGTACTTGCTTGAAGAGTACCAACCCCATGTTGGGGACTCCTGAATCGGACCCAACATGTCGAGCAAGGTAATGTAGCAATGTCCTACACACCTTGAGTGGCCTTACCGAGTGGCCAGGTAGTAGGTACTACTCACGAAGCGGTCAAGCAATGCAGCAGCCTTGTATACTTCCGAGCATGGGTGGAGGGGCGTCGTTACATCGGTTTTGCGTGCCATGTGCATTGTTTTGATTGCGGCGACTGTCCCTGACTGTTTGCAGAGGCTACTGTGCCACGTCGGTCGCGGCGGTCGGTCGCGGCGAGGCCCGCATGAGCAAAACTGGCATGCATTTGAATGTCAAGATTTGAGCCGCCATAGCACTCAGCACACTGCACAATATTTAATGTTACAAGCTTCACCGCATAGCTGACAGAGTCCTCTAACCAGGGATGTGCGAATCATAAATAGAAACCACGTGGCTGAGACGCGGCGTCGTTTTGATTACCAGGGGTCGGTTTCCTATCATTTCCTGCCATTTTTTGTTAGTTGGGGTCGCCTGAGTGTCAGGCCTGATGGTGATGCATGAGTTGGGGCAGCTGCCTCTCCAACTTTACTGGCTAAGGGCTGCATGCAAGTTCTGGAACACTGCCAAACTTTCCCACAGTGCCCTGCTAATGAGGGTCATCAAGGCAGATGTGGAGTTAGGCAGGAGGTGTCAGGCCAGCTGGAGTGCTCAGTTCCAGCATGCCGCCAGAGAGCTGATGGGGGGTGAGTTTACCTTGAGCCCGGACATGGTCCTAGGCACCAAGGCTATGGAAGTCAAGTGGCTCGAGAGGTGGGGGAGGCGTTGGGTTGGGTTTGAGGGAGACCCTAGACTGCCTGAGACGGTGCATCGGGAGAGATGTTCGTATGCTGCATGGTTCAAGCATGGGGACGGCATTGGCATTAATCACATGGCACCACACCTGCTGAACAGACAACTCTCTACAGAAGTTCGCACGAGCCTGACTAGGTTCAGGTTAGGCAACAGCGGTCTGGGGGTGGAAAAGGCTCGGTTTGAGGGGGTAACTTTCATTGATCGCACATGCACCAGATGCACAGAGGGGGTAGTGGATGACGCCATGCATTTCATCTTTGAGTGCACTGCCACGAGTTCCATCAGGGAGCAGCCGGAGTTTGCCTTGACTTTACAGAACAACAATGAGAACTTGGATGACTTCATGTTGAGCCCATGTGCACCGCTGTCGCGTTGTAAGCATGCGCTGTGGCCTGGTGCTTAGTTTCATCCCGTCTTCAAGCGGCAGGAGTCTCAGCAAGCCCATGTAAGAAGGGATCCGTGTGAATTGCGTCCACGACATCCCTGTCCCATCAGCTGCCAGCTCTCCTGGCCCAGCTCGGTGGGGCGAACACGCCGCTTTCTCAAGCTACCGCAGCCATCTCAGCTAGCCCTCAAATGCCCTCAAGCGTTCACTATGCGTTCGCATGCAATCTAGGGTTCTTCCCATGCAAACGTTCGCAGCAACTGTCATTCAGCTGTGACACGCCTGATAAAATGCTCGCATGGGTCAGTTTGGGTCACACAGGCCACCTCAGGACATCGCGTTTGCACCAGCCCGCTCTATAGCTCAAGCCGTGTCTGTGTCGCTGGCCTCTAGTTCGGCCGCGATGGTGGTGGGCGAAGATGTTTCCCCGCGGATGAGCCTATAGTAGTGGTCTCTATCACTGGGCATCGCGATTATTGTCCCAGCGACGAGTTTTAAAATCACGTGACTGTCCAGTCGAGCGCAACAGGAGCCGGAGGTGCATCTATAGTCCTAGGTTGCTCAGGTACGTGGCGTAATACCAATAAACGCGACATGCCCCATGTCTTGACTGACCAGATTTCGGTGTTTCTATGACTGGCGCCAGGCACTAGCCAGGGCTCCATCCGCGACCGTTGGCGCACACCAGTGTTTTTTTTTTCATTTGGCCTCTTTCCAATTTCATAGCACAAAGTGTCATGGCTCAGATTGGGACTGTCATGTTCATAGCGCGACCCTATTGGGCCCCATAGCGCACAACAAAAATGTCAAATTGAAGCAATAGGCCCTATCAAAGGCGGTAGCGCCCACGCACAGCAGCGTTATCCAGCCACTTGCTAATGGCACGCTCATCTGGGAATGTGTCCAAATCAAATTGATTGCTGCTGAAGACACGGGCGCACACATTCAAGTGGCACTCTTGCAGCCTGTTGCGGGTGTCATCTTTGAGGTAAGCCATGGCTGAGAACATGCGCTCCTCCTGCACTGAGCCTGGTGTCATGACCAGAGCAAGCTCTGCCAGCTTGATGTACTCCAAGATGTCAGCCTTAGTGATGGGTTGGCCAGCCAGGTAGCGCCACAGCTTGGTGGTCTCCTTGGCTGGGTTGCCTGCTGCTGAGCTCCACACTGCTGCTGAGCTCCACACGGTGTTCAGCTTGGCAGCGCATGACTTCTACAAATGCTGATTGCTGGGCAGATAGCTTTTGCTGGTCCAACAAGGCTGGCGCCAATTGGCCGTCAGCCAGGGTCGCGTCCATGCAGGGTTGCGTCCATGCAACCAGGGTCGCTTCCATGCTGTGGCTGCAATGCCAAATGGCCAGAGCCGTTGTACACCAGGCAGCTGCCAGGTCCTGCCACATTGGTGAAGGCTGTCAGCTCAGGAAAGTCCAGTGCAGAGAAGGAGGAGGGGCCTGAGTACATGTCAGTGATCTTGTTGGTTTGTAAGCCACAGTGGGCGATCGCCAGTGAGCCAGCTGTCCTGAAACCTGTTGCTGTTACCGTGTGCCCTGGCTTGTAAGTAGGCACCATCGCTATACCCTCGGCGGGCACGGCCCTCAGCCATCGGGACTGCGGCGCTTATCCAAATTGCGGCTCTTAGCCGAGCTGCGGCTGCAGTACAAAGTTCACTTTTTATAACGCGATGCGCTATAGCGCAGTCCGCAAGGGGTCCAATTCATAGCGCACGGAGCCCTCTGAAATGTCGCTTTTTATAGCGATCGCTATATATAGCGTTAAAAAAAAAACACTGGCGCACACATGTGTCCGTAGCAAGCACATCTACACAACAGGTAAGGTTACTGCAACATGCAAGTGAGGTGTGAGTGACAGCGTCTCAGCAAGCCCATGGCACGCCCAGCCATGCCACAGCCATGAGAACTAATAAAATGGTATGCCTCTTAGCTTGTGGCCTGTTTGCACCCAAATGAAAGTACAGCCCAAGTTTAATGTGGCACTGACGATTCGTTTAGCACTAACATGGGTATGCAACCCCACAACCTCATGTCCTCTCACTACCACCATGTGCCATCCTATTCGGCTGCAGGAAGGCATGCCAAGGTTCCAGCACCCCAACCAGTAGCAGTGAGGGGCAGGGAGGGGCAAGGCTGCAGGGGCAGGGGGTTGGGCTGGCGCATGTGGCTGCAGGTCCTGCCCGGCGTCCTTCCACCATCCTGGCAGCTAGCAGTGCCACATGAAACTTGGGCTGTAGTTTCATTGGGGTGATAACAGGCCACTAGCAAAGTGGCATAAGATTTTATTAGTTCTCATGGCTGTGGCATGGCTGGGCGTGCCATGGGCTTGCTGAGACGCTGTCACTCACACCTCACTTGCATGTTGCAGTAACCTTACCTATTGTGTAGATGTGCTGGCTACGGACACATGTGTGTGACAATGGTCGCGGATGGAGCCCTGGCTAGTGCCTGGCGCTAGTCAGAGGAACACCGATTTTTGGCAAGTCGAGGCATGGGGCATATCGCTCTTAATGGTGCTGCGCCACTTAGTAGATATAACTAGGACTATAGATGCACCTCCCGCCAGCGTCGCGCTCGACTGGACAGTCACGTGATGCTGCTCGGTGTTGCGATATGCATTCAGACCCGTACGACCTTACAACAACTAGCACCCAATAGCAAGCTTGCGTCTTAAGCACATCTATTGTGGAGGGCGCCACAGGCTTCAGGCCAGGCACAACCATCAGCGGGATACAGCGCAATAGTACGATTGCAAGGCACCAGGCGCAATCGCTATCCGTGGCCTATGGGCTCCGTTCGTCAAAATTTGAATTTTCCTCAGGGCGTGTCACAGCTGACTGTCATGTCGGCCTCATGCAACACCTCAACAATTCAACTTTGGCTTCAAAAGCAAGCCTTGCTAGGTAATTGTCATCACGCATTATGTCAAGTGACGCATTGTGTTGTGACACCTTTGTTTGTGCACCTTGCTATGAAGTGCGTTACAGAAAGTCCCGAACCCCTTGAGGGGGAGGGCGGCCTAGCAGCCTAACGGCTGACGGCTTAAGCGGTGTAAGCCACATCATACAAGAGATGCAGGAAGAGCATGCATGGGAGAAGCAAGACTGGCAGCAGCCGCAAACAGGCAAAGTCCACCGGCATTTTAGGCAAAGTCCACCGCACATGTTATGAGATAGGAGGGTTCGGAGCTGGAGTTTGTGATTGCGGGGCATTACTAACATTCACAGCTTTGCGGGAGCTAGGAAGCCGAGCTACCCAGTACAACCGACTGAACGGACATGGCTAGCGAGAGAGACGGGCCCCGGCCTTAGACTTTATACGTATGTATGTAGCTTCCTACAGCGACCTTGTTGCGTGGACACAACTTTAGGCCCAAACAACCATGTTCAGCCTGCGGGCCTGCGCTTCAACGCCGCTAACTTTTCTAGCACGCTGAAGCTAGCGGGGCAACCGCGGTAGTAAATGGTGGTCTGGATAGCATGGTAGAACAGCATGGTACCCAATTTTCCCCTTGCTTGTCTAACCTGACTTAACACCTTGCTGGAACGTAAAGAGCTTGAACAAAAGAGAAGGGAGGTACCAGGTGTGGGCAACCATGCCACCATGTCGTGATAGCATGGTCATTGGCATCATTAGTGTGCTCTAACGCGGTGAGGCCAAACTAAGGCCGTGAGGTTGCAGTGAATGGTTTCAATCCGTTCCAGTCTGTCTCATCCAAGATGGACTCAGCTTCAAGCATTCTGCACGATCACACTGGTCACGCGCGTGCATCGAGCCTCATTGGCTACCAGCAGCTACTACAGTCGCCGCCTCCACAGCTTACACTGGCACCGTCAGCACCTACCTAGCGGCCAAGCACAGGCACAACGTCATCACCTTGGCCACACCGCTGTCATGTTGTGAGCATGCGAGGTGGCCTGGAACTCAGTACATACACACTTGGAGGGCCTACCTCTCAACCTACATTTGAGGGGCAGCATCCCAGGCTATGCAGTGGAGCAGTGAGCCCTGGGGACGGGTTGTGCTGACAAAATAGAACGCATCTCCAAAATTGTAGGGGAACTAAGCGCCGGCAGAATTTTGTGAAGGAACAGGGAGCAGCCGAAGAAGAGGTGGTAGATTGGAAGGTGGTGGGGACCCCTAGGTGGGGCAGGCAGTACGCAGGAAGCCTGCACCTGTAGTGTCAAGGACGCCGTTGTGCAGTCCTTGCCATGCACAAATCCTTCAAGGCTGCCGGCAGTGAGGCATTGCTGGGTGGGGCTGAGTGAGGCAGGCAGCCACTGTAGGACTGGCAAGCAGGGGTGAGAAGCCAGCAGATGAGGGTGAGCAACTCAAGCGCCATGACATGGAGAGTGTGCCCATGGGATGTGTGATCTTCCCACCCCCTCACCCATGCACGTGTACTGAAGCAGGTAGGCTGCCACGACCATACACATGCTGGCATGGCGAGTCCTTCAGATAAAGAGGAGTGTTGGCAGCAGGGAGGGAGCCCATGGGGTCTGACCTTGGCACGATTCAGTGACGGGGCCATGCCACCGGCACAAACAAGCTGCTGGCTAGGATAGCCGGTCACACAGGCGAGGGTAGCGCTGCCGGTGTGATGGTGTCATGCGTGCCATGCACAGTCTGGGATGGCAAACAGCCTGATGATCCTGGTCCAGCGGTAAGCGTGGAAGATAGTCTTCAATGAACATTGATGGTGGGCATATGCGTCAGGGAGCAGCTCAGCTGGTCAGTGTGCCACAGCTGCAGCTTGGCAGTTCACGGCAGCTTGGCCAGGACCTGCAGGACTGGCTTGCAGCACACGGGGCAGGCGGTGCTGGCGGCAGTGGCACGCTGGGCAGCGCACCCCTCACACAGGCTCTTGTGCGCAGTGTCCTCATGCTGCAGGCAGGCAGCCAGGCACCAATCAGCCAGAATGTCAGAAGGTAAGCAGGCAGGCAAAAGTGCTGATGTACTGGTGGAAAAACGTAAGCATATGGATTCCTAGCAACACCAGCAGTTGATGTAGTCACACACTGGCCTAGTCAGCGCTGAGTCAATGGCGAGACAGCTGTGCTCAAGCCTACCAACGGGCCACTCACCACCAGCCAGGCCACACTAGGGGCCTTCTGGCAGACCACACAGCAGCCATGGGCAGGAGGAGGTGTTTCTACAGCATGCAGGCAGACAGGGCAGGGGCTGACATCACTGCAGTGTGGGTTGGCAGGTACGATACGTAAGTGCTAGGGGTAGGGGTAGGAGGTGTAGGGGTAAGGGTAGGAGGTGTAGGGGTAGGGGTAGGAGGGGTAGGGGTAAGGGTAGGGGTAAGGGTAGGGGTAGGGGTAGGAGGGGTAGGGGTAAGGGTAGGGGTAGGGGTAGGGGTAGGAGGGGTAGGGGTAGGAGGGGTAGGAGGGGTAGGGTTAAGGGTAGGTGGGGGAGGTGGGGGAGGCGGGGGAGGGCGGGGGCGGGGGCGGGGGCGGGGGGAAGGGGCGGGGGCGGGGACGGGGGGAAGGGGAGGGGGAGGGGGAGGGGGAGGGGGAGGGGGAGGGGGAGGGGGAGGGGGAGGGGGAGGGGGAGGGGGAGGGGGAGGGGGAGGGGGAGGGGGAGGGGGCGGGGGCGGGGGCGGGGGCGGGGGCGGGGGCGGGGGCGGGGGCGGGGGCGGGGGCGGGGGCGGGGGCGGGGGCGGGGGCGGGGGATTATTCATAAATGACGTCAGGCAGGTGATGTAGAGCTTAGCATCACCACACATATGTGGGACTCCATGACATTTGATCAGGCAGCATCATGGCGGCCCTGACAGCCCCACAACCACAGTGAGCCAGCCAGCAGGGCTGACGCGTGCCAGCCCCACCGCTACCACCGCAGGTGGTAGCACCCATTTGAGTGCATGTCTTATCGGTTCACGGACCTCGCTCATCTGTTCCCTGACCTCACTCAACCGATTTAACCACCTTAACGTATCTGTTCACCAACCTTTCCAACCAACATGATTGTGTGGGACCTGTGACCAGGCAGGACTGCTGCTGGCTGAAGCCTTGCCATGTCTGCAGCCATGCCTGCAGCCTTGCCAGCCCCACCACTACAACCACAGTTGGTAGCAGTTGGTAGCGCCAATTTGAGTCCATGTCTTACTGGTTTACCAACCTCACTCATCTGTACACCGACCTCACTCAATCAACGTCATACCAACCTTTCCAGAAGGAGGGGTGGAAGGGGATGCGACGGCGTGATGTCGGTGGCAGGCAGGCTGTATCCAGGGCGGTCCTTAGTGCAGCCAGATCCGCCCCATCACGTGATGCTGGCCGCAGCACCAGCTTCAGCTGCCCGCCCTCAGCCTGGCTCATGCAGCTCTCCAGCTCAGGGGCAAGATGCTGGGGTCGCTCGCTGGGCAAAACTTGCAGCAGCACAGGGACAACGGTAAGCACCAGCCATAGGGTGTACATCACTGATCACTTTTCTACAGCCATGCAGCAGGTTTTATTGAATATCCATGCAGCCTGACTTGTTTAATGGCTTCAATACCACTACTTCACTCTTAGGCAACATTGTGGCACCCTACAGGGAATAAGATGTTGCCTGTGGATAATCCTACTGAGCTACAATTCAACTGTAGCGTCCTCAGTTGCACTCTTGATAGTCACAAACCCCACACCGGTGGCACACTCCCTAAATGCTAACAAGACCAACAGCCTCACAAATAAGCAACCAAAGCTAGCTAGCTAGTACAGACTTGCGCGGACCTGTACGGACCTGTCAGACCTGTACAGGCTGTACAGCAGCAGAGCACCAGCAGTGAGACCCACTCCCGCACATGTCTCATGGCACTTTTGTACAGCTGCACAGCCTTGCTGAATGGCTGACAGGGTATAGAAGTCAGTGTGTTCACTTGGTGCAAGTCGCAGAGTTGTGTAGTGCTGGACACTCATGTGGCCGTCTGACACCAGCTACCAGCTGACCCTAGCAGCTGACAGAGCTCACCAGGGTCATGTTCTCCGTCCAGAGGCACTTTGCACCATCGCCTGTGCACACGCTGCCCGTGCCCCACTGCCCAAACAGGAGCTCGCCCTCTGGGCCTTCTTTGTATATGTACAGCTGCGACCAGGCAACGGGGCTGAGGCACACTGAGCTGAGGCACACTGGCTAACCTCACAACCTGGACGACTTCAAGGCCGTGAGATAGAGCCAACCCAGTATGCCTGGACACTGCGCTGCACTGCCAATCCTACCCCTTGTGCTGGGCAGCACAGAATGCCGTCCCCATTAACATCACTAGCTTTTGATGCAAGCCTGGGTTAGCATGCCACAGAACATTGACCCTGGGACTAATCCTAACCCAAACCTCAACCCTACCCTTACCCATGCTGTCATGTTGTCATGTTGTACCTTCTTGCCGGCTGGCTCGAAGTAGGTGTGCTCGCTTTCAAAGTGCGGCACCACTGCCATGCAGCGGGTCAGATATCCCGGCACGCCATCCTTAGCAACCTGCAGTGCAGCATTCCTTTTCAGTGCATCAGGCATTGTGCACAAGAACTCAGCAGGTGCTGCTGATGACCTGCAGTGCATCAGACCTCCAGGTGCATCAGACCTTATGTACATGAATCCAGCAGGTGCTGCAGCACCTCTTATAGACAGACTACTCCCTTTGCAGGGACAGACTACTCCCATTGCAGGGAAGGTGGTGGCAAAAAGGCGGAAGCTGCATTCTCACGCCATGCTGGGCATGCTGGCAATGCTGGCCATGTGGTGGGGCCATGATTGCTGGCACTGGTCTGGGCTGTCTGGGGCACTGACCTTGAGGGCCACCTTGCCTTGCCACAATGCTCCCTTACTCATCAGCTTTGCGCTATATGGATGAGGAGGGCGTTTGACCTAAAGTGGCATACATCGGCGAAGCAAAACATGCAGCCAGCAGCACAGCATATCAGAGCGGGGTTAGCCCGCAGTAGCTCAGCACCTTGGTAACCTACTGTGTCACAGTGCTCAGGTTCAGGTGCTGAGCCACTGCCAACACACTGCTACCCTGCAAGCACCCTCAACTGGCAGCTGCTGAGATGTGCCACCCCAATGGCTGTTGTCAATGTAACTGTTGCCAATGTAAGTTTCGTGATAGTGGATAGTACCATCTAGAGTCGCGAAGTAGTAGTAGTAGAGTCGCTAGAGTTAGGGTTAGGGTAGTAGAGTTGATAGAGTCTATCCATCTAATACAGAGCGCGATAAAGGGCAAGAAGCGCAAGGGCGCGGATGAGCCCAAACAGCTCAATCCCAAGGTCCCCAAGCCAAAGCGCAAGGACAAGCCTGACACAGTGGGCTGGGTGCCCATGCCCCCAGTTCTGCCAAGGATGTCATCTGCATTGTGTGCCGTGTGTGCCATGCAGTTGGAGGAGGAAGCAGCCAGCGTGTCCCAGAAGGAGTGGGGGACCCGCAAGCAGCTGGTGGTGTTCTTTGGCAACGCAGGCATTGGTACCCGGGGTGGGTGGGGGGCCAAGGCTGTGCTTCAGGCCTGCCGCAAGGTGGTGGAGAGGCCCAACAGCGGCAAGCCAACCGACAGGGTGCCAGGCAGGGTGGTGACAGTGGATGAGTTCCGCACCAGCAGGGTCAGCTCTATCTTGAACAGCCCCCAGCCCTGTCAAGAGGGGCTGGACAGCAGCAAGCCCACCAGGCCTGAGGACTGGAAGCCCAAGCCGGGTCAGGTGTAGAACCGCTTGTTGCGGTCAGCCTGGAGCAAGCGGTTTGAGGCGCCAGTGCGGGGGCTCATGTGGTGCCCTTGGCTGGCCAGGCCACCCCTGGGGACCTTGGCAAATGGGTGGACAGGGACTGCAACGCAGCCCTCAACCTCCAGCGGGCAGGGGAGAGCAAGTGGCGCCCACTGGAGCTGTGCAGGTGGCCACACCAAGGAAGGCTTCCGGCCCAGGGCAAGGAGTACCCAGCATTGGGCTTCAAGAAGCTGCGAGACCAAGCCCCCAAGGCCTAAGCCTAGCAGCCTGTAGCTCAGTAGCATGTGTGCACCGCGCAATGCTGAAGCTGTTGCTTACATCAGAGCATGTGTTTCATGCCAACATAGGTTTCCTGGCCTTCGCAAGCGGGTTGGGGTAGTGAATCAGGTATTGGTACCGGCTGTAGGTCGCAGTTACCCAGTTTGGACAACAGATAACACTTCCCCTGCCCTTAAGAGTAGGGGAATGTGCTGAGATGTGCCCTCATGACAATGGCATGACAATGGCATGACAATGGCTTACTACTGACTGGCACTGCAGTTCTATGCTGTGTGGATGCAGAGAATCAACTCGGATGCCTTTGTGAGGCAACAGCAGCAGCAGGGTCGCTTATATTATGCTAGCAAAGGCAAGGACAGCAGGCAAGGCAAGGAACTAGGTGCAAGGACAGCAGCAGCAGGCTCGTCAGGCATAGAAGAGATGTGACAATGATGCATACAAACACATGCCTACCTGCGGTAAACAAATGTCCTCCTCCTCTTCATCTCCCTTGTTTACTCTTGGGTACACAAAGCAATCCAGGGGAGTCCTCCCCTCAGCATTGCCAATGAAGGGGCTGGCACCGTGATCCAGCAGCAGCTCGACACACGACATATCGCGCCCCAATGCCGTTCCCTCAGCTGCCATGTGAAGTGCAGTACCGTGTGTGCCAGACTCCATATAACCCCAGGAGTGGACATCAGCACCGTTTCTCAAGAACTGCGAGTGTACATGAGTGCAAAGTGACAATTGCACAGTGCGTAATGAGAGTGTCAATGCACGTGGTACCTGCACATGCGCACCATATCTGCGCAGCGCTTGTTGTCCTCTTCGATGTAAGCAAACAGTACGGCATTGTCAATCGCTTGCCACTCGCCCACATATTGCGCAACTGGTAGGCTGTGGAGTAGCACCCCCAGACCAGCAGCATCAGGGAGCTGAAAAGCATCGGCGGCGGCGGCAGCAGCAGCAGGGTTGTAGAACCATGGCATGCATATGGACCCATACTTGTGTGTATACCATCTTGCCAGCCATCCCCACTAGCACACTCGGCAATGGCGGCAGCCAATGACTGAATGGCTCATATTCTCAGCCCATCACCCAGTTCGCCCCATGCTTTGCAGCTTCCCACCTGGCAGTCACCCTTTGGGCAGCTACCCCACGTCCAGCCACCCTCCTGCCAGCTACCCGGCAACAAGCTACCTTCATGCCAGCTACCCTCCTGCCAGCTACCCACCAGATAGCTATCCGTCGTCTAGCTATCCTCCGGGCAGCTACCCGCCAGGCAGCTTCCTAGCACCAGCCAGCCAGGTGACCGAGCTGGCAGCGATGTTGTTTACATGCTTGTTCTCTCACCATTACCTCACCATAGTATGACGTTCTCTCCGTGACCAACGGTTTAAATGCCGGCTTTTGTCAGCAAGTTCCTGCAGCCGCAGCCACCACCTTGGCCCTGCATCCCAACACCCTGGATTGATCCCCAAGTGGCGCAACACCTTCAAGGCCTTCATGCCCATGAGGCAGCTGGCAAGGCGCTGCCCATGAGGCTCTTGGCAGCCGCAATCTAGTAAAAACCTATGGTTCATCTACATGTCTTGCGGATAACGGTTCTTACCTTCCCATAATGAATATGAATGCCTACGTACTCGTCATTTTCTGCACTCACTTTGACTTGACCTTGCACATTACAAGCCACTTTGATTGACTTCAACACAGCTGCCAACACGTCACGGTTGTCTGATGGGGACGGACCGTCGAATCTCAGGCTGAACTTCGTTCTGCAATTCTCCTAGGGTATCAGAGGACATTGCATAGCACAGCTGAGAACATAGCATTGAGATTGAAGCTCGCAGCCAGGCAGCTATACCAAGATGCGGTGCTGCCTGCTGGCTTGTACCTCACCACATGCAGCTTGTCATAACTCGTTTGCTCCCACTTCCATGAGTCCCATCCAAGCTCCAGCCTTCTCCCGACCATGTCTCGCTCATCCTTGTATGCCACCAGCTGCACCATTTGAGCAGCAGTGGCCTAGTCAAAGATCATTAGCCAATAGTGTGAGGTGTTTGGTATGTGTGGAACAACAGGGGACTCGACAAAAATTGTGAGGGTGTTGGTGTGCGTAAGGAGCTTGTAAACGAGCACCTGGTAGTGGCCACCAATATCTGAGCAAGGGTAGAATATGGGCTCAAGCACCACCAGGCTCTTTGTCAGCTCTTCTTCTTCTTCTTCTTCTTCTTCTTCTTCCTTCCACCCACCCACAATGTGGACCTGTCAGATGACATTACGCATGCCACCAGGGATAATAGTTTTGATGCATACCCACGAAGTAGTCCTGTGCAGATATGTGATTGCCTGGTCTGAGCTGTATAGCTGGCATATGATGCATGTTTGTATGACTGATACAAAGCCCATATGCGTGGCAACCAAGCATAGCTTCTTGCACAGCTCCAAGTGGCACTGTTAGCTGACAGGGCCTCTCACCTTGACGTCAACTATGCCTGACCATGGGGCCATCTGGCGTATGATGTCCACTATATCGTACATGTGCTCAGCCATGGCCTCGTCTACTGGGGTGCGTTCAATAGCATTTTGCACAAAGGGGTTAGCTGCATTTGCTAGCAGCAGCTTAATTATGCTGGTATGGCAAGAACCCTTGCATATGGCGTAGTGCAGGGCAGTGCCATCCTCGCCCTGGCACGTCACGTCCGCCTTGTTCGCCAACAGCTACAGCCGTCAAATATGTATTGGCATCAGTTACATGCACATGTATGTCGCCCAGCAAGCAGCACCCACCATCTCGACACATTGCTCGTGGTTCTTGAGAGCTGCGATGATGAGGGGTGTGCGGCCTTCTTTGTCCCGCCACTCTAGTAGCCGAGGTTTGCCGAGCTCCGCGCTGCTGCGCAGTAGACCCTGCATAAAAGGATAGGGGTACATGGAAACCTGCACGGGGTGTCGAAACCAAATCCAACATGTCAGGCGCTGCGGCGCTGCGAGGCTACCTCAAGGGTCTCAGCATCTCCAGTGGCAGCTGCATCATAAACACGCTTCTGCAAACTGGCCTCCATCGCGGTTTCCTACGCTGGACAGGTTGACAATTTGGCAACCTGGCAAACTTGGCAATGCATGATGACGGCGCAGATGATATCTCCATGTTTGCAAATGTAACGGCTCCGTAATACAGGTGGTTAGGATTATCTGTAGACTGGCTGGAGACGTGTCAGGAGGGGAGACTATCCTTGCGCTTGTCGCTGCACACGTCCGTCACCGCCGTGCAAAATGGACTAGTGACCGCGCATGTCTAGCGACGGCTAGATGGCATCGGGGCGGAGCGAAGCCCTTGCGCTGGGGTCGCCACTTACTGCCTACACTCTTCCACTGAATGTCCCGGCACCAGGGCAGTGACTAGCACAATGTTTCTGCTGCATACCAGTCATTGGTGGTGAGGCAGCGCGGCAGTATTCGGCTGCACATGCACCACGACTACCCCCTCATTGCCGGGCTCCACAAAGTGTCTGAACTTTGACGCTTTGAGCTCTGCCATGACTGCAGCGCGAATCTGTGCGACGTTGCCAACACTGTGAGCGCCACGCCCAGTGATGATCTGCAGGTGCATGCCAGGCATTGTCATCCATTGGCTGCCGCAGCACCACCTGGTGCATCCCCTGCTCACTGCACATCAACCCCTTCTGCGGCTTACCCTCCTGGCCCTGCAGTCTGTTTGGCTCCACTGCCCGCTGGCAGTATACATGATGTTTCAGCTGCCACAGTGAGAACATGCGCAGCCTGAACCCCTTCAGCCATGAGGCTGCCAGCACCTTGAGCAGCACGCCCTCAGGGAAGACCAGGCGGGACAGGGCGTCCAGCTGGCGGCCCACCAGGTCCAGGGCCTCGTCCACATGCATGCCGTGCAGGTCCATGGTGAAGCTGTTGCGGATGCCCAGGTTGCTGGCCTTGTACGCCTGCGCACAGGCAGCAGGAGAAGCAGGAACATCTGGCATGCAGTACCAGCACCAACGCCAGATTCAGCGGTGTGCAGCCACAGCAGCAAGTGCAGATAGCAAGTGAGGGGTTGGAGTTCGTCCACGCTGCATGCGACAGAAGCTTAGCTGATGGCATGGGGTGTCTGCATAAGGAAGAAGTCGTGTGAGGGAAAGAGTGGTAGTAGTAGCAGTGGGTGAGGCTGCCTTGCAGTGTGTAAGGGTGAGGCTGCTGCATTCTCCTGGTGTTTCTCCTGCACCCTCACCTGCTCATGTAAACCACTGTCACCAGGTCATTGATTACCTCACCCACCTGATCATTCACCACCTGGCGGTACTTCCTGGCCAGCTCGCCAAACTCCCTGCCCTTGCGGGAGAACAGTGCAGCTGACTTGCCATCACCTGCATCATACGCCTGCAGGGAGGGGTGCAGCGTAGGGACGGCATGCAAAGGAGGTGGCACGGCCATGCAGTGTGGAGGGGCTGCGTCACAAGTGGGTTGCATTGGCAATTATGGTGTTGTTCAAGACACTGTAGGCTTTGATCAAGGCACTGGCATGGGCCCTTGCCTGCGCTGCCTGCTGGAAGAACAGGTTGCGGGCATCATAGTAGATCTGCGCGATGTTCCGCGCCTTGTCAGTCTCAAGCCTGGGCAGTGCAGCGGGCAGCAAGAAGGACACTGTAGGCAGCAGACAAGCTGGTGGTAGGGATTGGGTGGCACTGGTGCAACCTGAGAGAGATGTCTGGGCACTCCTCCTGGTTGCTGCTGCTGCTCCTGCTGCTGCTGTTGCTCAACTCACCTCCTCTTGAGCTTTGCAGCAGGGACGTCAAAGGGCTGCTGGGGCCCAGACGCTGGCTGCGCTGCTGCTGCGGCTGCGGCACTAGGGGAAGGCACCGTCTGCCACTCCGCAGCCTTTGCTCCTGCTGAGACCGCAGCCATGCCCTGCACACTGCCGCCAGCGCTAGCCAGGGCCTGTCGTGGGGCTGCAGGAGGGGCCGAGGCCAGGCCACTGAGGGCAGTGGAGGAGCGTGGCCTGCTGCGCAGCACCTTGATGCTCCCGCTGCCACTGGAGTCCTCATCGCTGCCGCCACCCAGCCTCACTGCGGCTGCTGCGGCATAGCCCGGGTTGGCCAGGGCGGCCAGGCGGGCAGCGTCTGCTGACTGGGCATCACGGGCTGCGGTCACACTGTTGTGAGCGGACAAGCTGTCAGTGAGGAAGGTGATGGCGGCCTGGAGGTCTCCATTGCCAGCACTGAGAGCAAACGTTGCCATGTCCACATCCAAGCCCTGAATGCCAGCAACAGCACCACCAGCACCAAGTCATGGCCACTGGCATGGCACAGCTTTCCGCATGTTGAACATGTTGGCGCATCATGGAGCACCACAGCAGGAGCTAGGTGCTGTGATAGGCAGTGTGAGGCCGTGCAGCCAGCTGTGCAGCATCCTTTGCAAGCTGTGCCCTGTCCCAGGCTTGACCGCACCTCAAACAGATCTCTCAAGTACGCCGCCTTGGCGGGCAAGGCTTGGGACGCATTCAGCATGCGCAGCTTGTCCTCCCTGTTAGCATTGCGCCTGGCAGCTGCAGCTTGCAGCCAGGCGGCATGTGGCTTGATGGGCGTGAGCTGTAGCCCTTGGGGGGAGGGGGAGGTGGGCTGTGGCGGCGCTGCCCCACCCTCCACCCGCCCTGGTTCCTCAGCAGCTACTCTGTGGCGCGGCTCCCCTAGGCCAGGAGCAGCAGGCAAGGCACTGGTCTGCAGCCTGGAGGGGTAGCTGGGGGCGGCATCTTGGTGGCTGCTGGGGGTGTGCAGGGGGCTGCTGCTGCGGCTGCTGTGAGCCGGCTGGGCAGCCAGGTAGCCCACGCTGGGGTCTCCTGCCCCTGCCCCGGACCCAGTGCCAGGGTCCGAGCTGGGGCCAGAAGGCGCTCCTGCCACTAGGAGGGACTCGATGGCTCCGGTCACATCTCCTGGGGCCAGGGGAAGGGCGCCAGGTAAGGGTGAGAGGGAGGGCTGGGGCTGAGAGCAGAAAGGCCACGTGTAGGCAGGTGGGGTGGGGTGGTGGGTTGGGGGGCTCGGTGGGGAGGTGGGGGGGGGAGGTGGGGGGGGGGGCCTAGGTGGGGAGGTGGGGTGGGGGCCTAGGTGGGGAGGTGGGGTGGGGAGGCCCTCCTATCCTCAGTATTGGTTGGCAGCAAGATGGCAGGAAGGAGGGTGTAAGGGTAGTGCGAGGTAGTAGGAAAGGAGTTGTGAGAATCAGGCGGAGCATAACAGGAGGCATGGTGGAGCAGGGAGGAGGAGGAGGCAAGAAGAGAAGGAAGCATGCAGAGAGGTGGGCTGGACCTAGTCAGGCATGCTGGTCTGGGGCCATGTTGGGCTGTGTGCCACCTGATGCGAGCAGCAGGTGCTGCACCAGGGTGCGGTTGTCTACTGCAGGGAACAGCTGCTTGAGCGCCTCAGCGTCCCTGAGCAGGCAGGCAAAGCAGGCGGGCAGACAGAGGAGGGGGGTCAGGACCGGCTGGGTGGGGCGGCATGGGTGCTCTCGAGGGCAGAGAGGCACAGCAAGGATGCAGCAGCAGCCAGGGTGAGTAATGTACCAGCCAAAGATGTGGAGTGCTCGTGTTAGCAAGTCTGACACTGAATCTTGGCAAACTGACTGGCTGACTGTATTGATTCAGCCCACACCGCACCAGACGATGGAATGCATCATCACCAAACCCACACCAGGCAATGGAACATATGTTACTGGCACCAGCTTATGACATGTCCAGGCACAGGTCATGCCAGTCTGACGGTGCTTCAAGCCAAGCACAGCCGAGCAGGTGATGCAAGCTCAGGTGTGTCAGGCAGCGCTCACTTCAGGTTCAGGCCAGCATTGCCTGCCAAGCTAGCCAGGCTGTCAGTGTTGCGCAACAGCTTGAGCTTAGGCGGGGCGTTGCCCGCACCCCTGATGGGGCAGAAGGTTCCTTGGAAGGGGGTGCCTGCAGTCAGGAGCACACAGCCATAACCTCCTCCTGCACCTGCTCTGCCTCAACCTCAACGTGGACGTTCGCCTCGACCTGTGCCTGCCTGGTCTTGTCTTGTCTACACACATGCACCACTGGATGGAAAAAATAAGCTGCTGCTGCCGCCGCCGCCGCCGCTTCTGTTGCTGATTGTTGCTGCACATGTTAGCTGTCAGGCTGTCTGGCAGCAGGCCCTTGGCCAGGCTCATGGACAACAGATGCATGCACAGGTATCTCCCGGTGGCTGGCAGACAGCAGCACAGCAACAGGGAGGACATCACGAGGTGCAATAGCTGGCTGGGGCTGGCAAGCTGCCTATGGTGCCCACTCTACACGCGAACAAACCTTCCTTTGGCGGCGCAGCATGTCCATTAGCAGGGCCCAAGGAGGGGAAGCTGGCGGGGTCGTCCTTGAGCCCACCCAGCCCCTGAGGACGGCCAGAGCTGCCTGCGGGCAGGCAGGGCACGGAACTTAGCTGCAGCACACATCAGATGCGATGCTGCAATGCGTCGTGCCCAGACAGGATAGACAAGGTTGCAGGCAGGGGCTGGGCAGCATGGAGCATGGACAGCATGGAGCCGGAGCTGGAGCCACGGGTTCGGGTCAGGTTATCGTCAGAGCCAGACAGGTCGCCTACACAGGCAGGGTCTCTACCTGGCCTGGTGAAGGTGATATTGGTGCCGGGCCGTGCTCCCATGCCACTTGCGTTGCGGCGAGCCCTGCGCAGCCAGGAGCAAGCACGGTCCATTCAGGCAGCCCTGCACCATGTTGGCGGCCTGCTGCTACAGGGCACCCTGACTGGACACAAGCCTGGGCTGGGTCATCAGTTGATGAGACCAAAACTCAAACCCACCCCTCTGACACGCAGCAGGCTAGCAGCTTGACCACCACCTGGCACCGCCTAGCACCACTCAGACTCAGCCCCTTCTCAGCCCCTGACCTAAGTTGCCCTGACCTGACTTGAAGTCACTCCGGCCCTGCCCTGACCTGACCTGAAATGACTCTGGCCCTGACCTGCCACTGCTGTGCAATGCCTTACACCAGGTAGCGTCTCTCCCACCATCTCACCTGACCTTGCTGACCACACACTGACTCAACCTCCCACCAAAGACATCAAAGACCTCTTGCATTCATATGGCACCACCCTTCCAGATGCCACAGGTCACATTTCCGTGACCAGCTGGTCCCTTACTTTGCATGCAGCCTCCTTTCATGTTTTTGCTGGCAAATCAGTACGTTTCAGGGCAGGGTGTGCACTCACGCAGCCTGTGCAGCTCGCTCCTGCCGTGCCCGCTCCTCCTCAGCAGCAGCGGCAGCAGCAGCAGCGGCGTTCGCTGCCTCCAGACGCTCTATGCTGCGGTTGACGATGCTGGTCAGCAGGTCCGGCAGGTTGTCCACATCCTGCAGCCAGCAAGCAGAGCATGTGGGCTGCACACTAAATCGGGAAAAGATATTTTCACTTATAATTTCTATGCTTGCAACCCATGGCATAAGTGCACCCAAAGGACATCAGGCTGCTTTGCTGGCTTTCATGACACAGTCTCTCATTAGCTACTTTCCCACCCAGGTTCAACTCCTGGTAATGTCCTACTCTTTCTCTTCTACTATCCTACTGACCTACATGTCCTTCGCTTCACTGCCTGGCATGCTGCTTGCTAGCCACCTATTAGGCCTCAGGCTCTCTACAGCCTTCATGGCTACACCAGCCATTGGCATAGCCTGACCTGACCTGCTGCCCTAGCCTGACCTGACCTGCTGCCTGACTTGCTGCTTCCTGAGAGGTCTCAGCCTTTCCAAAGCCTCTTTTGCTACAACAGCCATCAGCAAAGCCTGACCTGCAGCCCTACCCTGAGCTGACCTGCAGCACAGCGATGGCCCGGCTGAGGCATCCCCCGCAATCCTCCAGGATGGCGTGTGTGATGGACTCTCCGTACACGCGCTGCATGGACTGCCACAGCGCCAGCTGGGCTGCGGCTGCAAAGGTAGGCGGCAGCAGCAGCAGCAACAGTGCCACCAGGGTTAGGCAGGATGCCAGGCCGTTGGTCACAGCAAGCACATAATCATTCAGAGCAGGGATTAGGCAAAGGCAGATGCTGGGGGCCTGCATCCAGCGACTGTGCCTGCCCCAACCCTAAAGCCTTACATGACAGTCCTGCTGAAGCCAGCTCTGAATGCATATTGCTGTCCTGCTGATGAGTGGGTTGCTCCAAGGAGGGGTGCAGCGAAGGGCCCTTAGCCGTCACCCGGACCAGCAGGGTTCCCAACATGACTGCCCACAGCCACTGTTGAGCTCAGCACCACCACGCTCACCATCCTCCTCCTCTGCAGGCTGCCCCAGCTTGCTTCCTCTGCCTTTACCGCCGACGCCCTTCCCTTGCTTGGCCTTGACCTTTGGCACAGCTCCATCTTTTGTGGCCAGTCCCGCCGCCCTGATGACTTTAATGCCACCAACAGCTTTAGAATCTGACCTGCCAGCTGCTGGTGCAACTGCTGCCGGCTCCTTTTGCCCTAAGGGAGCAGTAAGGCTGGCGGGAGTTGCCTTTTGCGTGCCAGCAGGTCGGGCAGCCGGGCTGGGAAGGCCCAAGGTGGGCCATGCCTGCTGATTCTGCCGATGCTGGGGGTTCACCACCCGCCTGCAGTGCATGGCGCAAGCAGGGCATGCAGGTGACATGCACCTATGACCATGTGCACGCCAGCTGAGTCTATGCGTGCACGTGTCGTGATGCAAGGCTGCTGCAAGTGTGATGAGGGGGTCACAAACTGGTGAGCTGAAGTATAGCACACATGTGCTAAGAGTTCACCTTGTAAGAGTGACAAGGACCTATCCTACTAAGATTGAGATTGGGTTAATCCTAGCCCAGGCTGTAGCCACCACACCTGACGTGGCCCAAAGTGTTGTCCTCCAGCCGCACCAGCACCCCTTGCGGCTGAAACATGTCATCCACCACAAGCTCATCCACCACTCCCTGCAACCAGAGACACCCCCAGCAGCTCACGCCAACCTCCGTTGATGCCAGCTGCTACGTCCTACCTTGGTGCACACCAGTGTTATTTTGTGGTTCGCTATGAAATGCCATATCTCAAAGGTTGCCTTGCACTGGAAAATGGCCACTTTGAGTAATCTTTGTTGAACTATTGACCTGAGCCAGGTGTGCAAGTAAGAGCTGCTAGAGCCCCCAGGGTCTGGTCAGTAGGGCAGCTGTTTGGCACCCACAGCATCACACCGCTAGGGCTGGTTGAACCATGTCAAGTTTGTGCTTGATGAGGCACTGGGTTCTTAACTAGGCAAGGCGCGGCTGCAGCGTGGTTGACATGGCCTCAGTCTAGCTCCATTGTGGAGGAGGCTGGGTACTGACCTGCACACAGGTGTTGATGTCATCGCCACTGGAGCCAGCGGAGTTGGTTGAGGCAGTTGCCACAGCCAGCGGCAGCACCTCAGCCAGGTCCCCCACAGCCACCTCTGACACCCACTGCACCACACCCGCCCCGGGTGGTGCTGCCACTGGCTTGCTGGCCAGGTTGCCTAACAAGGCAGCGGAAGGCAGTGCTGCAGCCTGCTTGCCTGCGGTTGTTTGCCAGGGACCAGGCAGGAGCCTGGAGGCTGAGAGGGCCCTCAGCAGATACCTGTCTCTTCTCTCTGTGCTCCTCCCTGCCACGATGGCCTGACTGATTGCTTGCGTGACTCATGAGAACTGAAGGTCACCCTCCATACGCTACCGTGACCCCTACCCCTACACCATCCCTAGGTTACACCTAGGGTGAAGGTTACACCTAGGGTGAAGGGTACACCTAAGGTTCAGGTTACGCCTAAGACTAAGGTTACGCCTACCACTCCTACACTGTCATGCTCACTGACCTGCTGCCACAGCCCGCAGATCTTCTTCGTGAGCCAAACGCTCGTCCTAATCAGGCACATAGGGAGAGCGACACAGCCAGTTCAGGCACACAAACAGGGAGGGCAGGATGCGCTTGGCAGCTACTGACAAGGACGTCTTTGGTGCCGCTAGGGCTACGGCTGCTTTGATTTCCCTAGCCACCTCTCCTGCCCCTTTCCCTCGTCTGACCCCTAGCCACCTTCCCTAGCCACCTCACCTGCTGCAGCCATAGCTCGAACTCTGCATCTGCCTCTGTGTTGGAGAGGGTCTGCACTCCCATGGCTGCTGGGGGAGGAGCCTTGGGGCTGGGGGCAGGGGAAGGCTCACAAGACGGGGCACAGGACGAGGCAGCAGAGGCTCTGCTGCTGCCGGGTGTCGCCCCTGCATGCTGTGTTGTTGTCGATGGGGTCGGCATGCTCAGCTGCACCTCTGCCCTGCCTGGCTGCCCATGTCCTTGTAAGTCACCCCAAAGCGCGGCCTCTGGCTGCAATGCTTCATCCTGAGGCACCTGCTGCTGCTGGTCATCTACAGTGGAAAATGAAGGCTCACTAGCAGCCACAGGCGGCTGTGTATCATGGTGCTCGCCAGTCCCTTCTGACTGATCTACTAAACCACAGAGTGCCTGGTCAGCTGTCTCTGCAGTGTCTGTCCATGCCACTGGCGGCGTTCCCTCAACTGGTGGCAGGTCCTTGGGCAGGGCCATGAGACCGCATGCATGCAAGTCCATGCATGAGGTCACACAAGTCACACCGTCCAGGAGCTTCACTGCCAGCAGCCCCACCAAGGGCAGGCCCTCTGACATTGCGTGGTAGCAGGAGTTAGTTCCCTGGACACCGCCATGCACTAAGTGACCTGTGCACCACATGCAGGCACATGCAGATGGAGGTGCAGTGGAGAGGCCATGAAACGTGAAGCCTTGAAACCTGCTGGGCTACTGTACTATCCTTTCTGACTCGCAAGGTCTAACAAACTGTTATTTAGAACACTACTTTAAGACCCCAAAACGTATTGTACATAAGTTTTGTGTCAAAACAACAATTGTCAAAACCCACCTTCTAGTCACCCTCACTAGGCAGAAAACCCAGGAAGTATAGTACAATACTTTGCTCTCCTCTTGCCCCACCTGCTCCGGCCTCTTCCCCCACCTGCATGGCCCACACTGTAGCCATCCGCTGTAGAGATGGGTATGAAGAGCAGCGGCTTGCCCGCATGCAGCGCAGCAAGGTCCGCACACTGGGTGTTTATGAGCAGGGGCAGCATGTCACCCGCCACTGTGACAGCCACGCCCTGCAGCCACCACCACCAGGGGAGGCAGGAGGGTTGGTGTAGCACATACACACACATCCCAGGCTCAGCCCACCCCAGCAGCCCACTGCAGCTTAAGCAAACTAGGGCAGCTTGCCCTGCCACATCATTGCCATGATCATCATCAATACAGTGTATGACCACATAGCACACGTTGACATGTGGCATGAGCAAACACCACCAGTGCTGCTGCAACACACAGGATGGGACCAAGCATACAGAGCGAGGCAGGGGAGCAAGCAGTTCAAGGCTCCTGCCTTGCGGTGTGGGTGGCCGACCCCGCCTAGGAGAGTCTTGCAAAAATCCATGAACGGGGTACAGCTACTTGCCATCAAGCTGCATCAGAGATACCTCGTACATGTTCCATGGATGAGTCTGCTCCCTTGGCAGGACTTGGCAGTATGGTAGCATGGCAGCATGACAGCATGGCGTGTACCAGTATGCAAGCTCTGATGACTGTGGCCATGGGCCTGTGTGCAGCCCCCACACACCTGCACGCCACTGTCTACTGCCACCCCCACAACCTCCAGCTCCACCACACTCCCCAGGGGCAGCTGCAGCAGCTGGCGCATGGAGGGCTGCTGCTCCCAGCTTGGCAGCTGAGGCAGGGCCATGCTGGCATGCGTGTGAGGGTGCAGGGCGGGCATGAGGGCCAGCAGCAGCTGTTGAGAAGGTTCTGCATGACATGAAGGGCAAAAAGCAGAACTACTTCCAATACTTAGGCTTGGCATCGCTGTGTCTAGCAATAGCTGCGTGCTATGGCACCACAGGGCAGGTCACTCTCCCACCTGTGAGGAGCACTACAAGGGAGTGGATGTACTGCTGCTGCCAACTCCACTCTTCTGGCTCCCTCATCTGTGCTGCTTCTACTGCTTGGCATGCGTCAGGTACGGTTGCAGCTGGCTGTGGTGCCATTACTGCTGTCAGTTGTATGGGTTCTGAGACTGTTGCTACAACGGGTGAGGAGGGGGCAGTCATGGCCACTGAGGTGGTTGTTGGGCAGGTGGGCAGCAGCAAGGCTTCTAACTCTTGCACAAGGTCTGCCTGCTCGCCAGCATCATTCAAAATGTGTTGCTCTCCGTCTGCACACGAACATCAGTACAATGCAAATTCATCCACAGTGTTATGGTGGAGTTGCTACCATATGAAAGCCCTATGAAAACCATAACCCTACTCCAGTAGCCAAGGGCCCGTGATGTTGTCATTGTAACTGTTGCCAATGTAACTGTTGTCAATGCACATGCTCTTGAGTTGCACCGTCTCGGCCTACCAATGTTCGGCCACCATGCCCTATGTCGAGCGGCCATTGCGCAGAGCCACTTGGCGGGACAAGGATAAGTCTCGAGGACCCCACTTAAGTACCCAGTGGTTGAATCGGCTCTCCTTCACACGTCAGGTTAGGGCTGCAAAGAGAGGCGTGAAAACCTGAAGTCTTGGCAGCAGCGAACTGGGGCATTCTGGGTGCAGTTGGGTTCTCGCTTCAGAACTCTGCGGTTTACGTCGTGCGCAAACCCGTTAACTGCGCCGTCGTGGTCAGCCAATGAGGTCACTGCCGCGCCGAGAAATAACATTCTCTGCAGAAATTGTATCTCTAGCATCATATCCGTAAGCTAGGTTTTCAGGGTTCTAAAGACAGGCTTTTGGTAAGTATCTCCTAGCTGCATAACACCGGCCATTGCAAGACATATCACAGAACCGCCCTGGTGATGATGGGCCATGGGTGATGATGGGCCCTGGTGATGATGGGTAGGGCGCGGCTCCCCCCGCCTAATATTAGGTATTAGATTATATTAGATCTAATCCGGCCGGTATTAGATCTAATATGCGTATTAGATGACGATGTTTGATCCTGGGCGCTGTGAGTGCAGCCGTGCGACCCTAGCGCACTGGTCGCAATTGCAAGCGCGTCACATTGTCACTTCCAGCCGGCAGGCAGGCCGGCAGCTGCATTGGCAGCCAAGCGGCGATGGCCGCAATCAGATAACAGAAGTACAATGGCAAGAATACTGTTGAAAGTCCAGGCTCGCAAGTTCACCGCAACTTGGGACTTTAAGTTCGTGGAGGGCATCGCCAAAGCATTTTGCAAGCGATGCCCGCGTGCAGAGAACAATGAGGGCGCCAGCGTAATAAAATTTGACGCACACTACATACGGCACTCGTTGGCAAGTGGCGCATTGATGAGGACAACTATAACTACTTTAACAACTTTACTGTCACAGCGTACGCCGCGATCTCTGGGACCTCACAGCCCGATACTAACAATACGACAGCTGCGGCAGAGCGCAACTGGTCAGCATTGGGCCTGACCTTCGAGAATAATCACTGCCACCCACCCATCTGCCACCCATCCATCGCCCAGCATGGCCTTCAGATGCACGTGCAATGTCAACAACCGTTGTTTAGGGGTTGAGCAAGCCTCACAGGCGAAACACACAGCTTGGCGCAAATGAACAACCTACTGAGATCCCCGCGATTTGAACCCCGGTGGGAACCTGCTCTTGCCGTCTAATATTAGGTGCGTATTAGACCCGTATTATATTAGGTCGTCTAATATAGATCTAATATAGGCCCTGTTCGCACTCGATTCGTTTTTCGATATTCGATGTCGTTGACGGTTGGCTGGCTAACTGCCTATCTTTTTTTTTGCGCTGGCATCGCTGGTGGGCGGCTACTAGTTTAAGGAGCAACCTGAATTGGGACGCAGTAGCCCAACAGCTAGAGGATGAGGATGAGGACTGGGAGCGTCTGCGCGAAGATGAAATTGCTGATGATGACCGACGACGTCGCGAACACGAAGACCTCATGGTCATGGCTGTGCTTATGCAAAGGCGCCCACCAATGCGGTAGGATGCTGCAGCCACATGTCCAACATGTTGTCTCCACTTGCTTGTCCTTACATTCGCCGCATCACCTCATTGCCCAACGCAGAAGGTGTTGGACTGTCAGGCCCCGGTCCTTGCCATTCTACAGCACAGTGCTCATGGCAAATGACATCGACGGCCAGCGTCTCGTCGATGACGATGAGTATGTCCGGCTGTTCCGGATGGGGCGAGGCACATTCGACTGGCTCAAGTCTCAGCTCGAACCCCGCATCGGGACTCGAGAGCTCTGTGCTGGTCAACGCTTGGCACTCGCGCTCAGGTATCTTGCCTCCGGTGCTACAATGCGGGTTGTAGCCGCCGACATGGGCCGGGGCCACGCCACAGTACACGAGGCTGTGCATGAAGTGTGCGTTGCCATCGTCGATGAGTTGCACGGGATGATACATATGCCCACCACTGTGGAAGAACTCACTCTCAGTGCCTCAGCATTCATGACTGCGGGCGATGGTCTACCACAATGCTTTGCTGCCGTAGATGGCACACACGTTGCTGTCAAGGACCTTGGTTTACGGGCATTGTACAATCGGAAGGGGTTCTGTTCATTCAATGTGCAGGCTGTGTGCAATGGTGAAGGGCGGTGGATTGCCGTGGAAGTTGGCAACGCAGGAAGCATGCATGATGCCCGCGCTTTTTCTGAGAGCAGTTTGGGCAGTGGGTTGCAAGGCGTTGTGGGTCAATTCTTGTGGTCAGCCAGGATGCCTGTGCAAGGTACAGCAATGCCTATGTCTATCCTTGCAGACTCCGCATATGCCTGCAGTACATTTGTGTTGCCTGCTTACAAGGACAACGTGGCCAACAGGTGTCCCAACAAAGCACGGTACAACACCCTGCACAGCCGTGCCCGCAACAAAGTTGAGCGTGCATTTGGAAGGCTGAAGATGAGGTGGAGAGTCTTGCTACGTGAGAATGATGTCACCCTGCCCTATGTCAGCACCATGATCATGGCTTGCTTCATACTGCACAACATTGTTGAGGTAGTGTTGTCCTCCTTGCCAGATTGGGACTGAGAGGTGGTGGATGATTGGAGTGGGGATGGAAGAGGCTGCGGTTGCATTAGCTGGGTGCCGCTGGGTGTCTGTGGCCGCTGCGTCTAATTCTGCGGGGCCTGGAACAAATGTAGCAACTGCGTCGGCACAGCCTGCTGAGCCTGAGGCTGCAAGGCCTGCAGTGCCAAAGTCCCAGGCTGGCCTTGCAGTGCCAACGTTGGCGACGCCTGCGTCCGATTCTGCGGGGCCTGCAACATCGGAAACAGCTGGGCGGGCTGCAGCTGCGTTGGCACGGCTTGCTGCGCCTGGGGCTGAAAGGCTTGCATAGGCTGGCCCTGCCGTGCCAGCATCGGCGACGTTTGCGTCTGAGCTCGCGCCTGTAAGAGGAGACGCAGCTGGGCCTGCAACTGTGGCAGGTTGGGCTGCTGCATTTGTCGCAGCGGACTTCCCTGTACGGCTACCCTGCTTAAAAGATTCCTTCACCTGACCCAACGGCCCGTCATTCTACATCATTCTAACCTCGGTTCAAACGCGGCGGAAAGGAGGCTAGAATGATGTAGAATGACGGGCGGGTACTTTCGTTAAAGTGCAAGAACCGACGAAACCGACCGCCCCTCGCCGCCTCCTTTGGGGCTGCTGAGCAGCGCCCCTGACTGCTATGAATGCGTAATCTAATCGTGCAGGGTCACAACGAGCAGGGACGCGGCCAGTGGCCCTAAACGCGATAAAGTGCGTCGGTTAGGCGAGAAAAACGAAAAACGAAAAACGAATCGAGTGCGAACAGGGCCATAGATTGACGCACCCTAATGATGGGTCATTGATGGCCCTGGTGTTCTCATGTTGCCTCCACCCCTACGCCTGCATTCACCTCAGCCTTTCGCACCTCCCACAACACGCACTATGGTAGAGGCGCGTCCGATGGGGCTTCCCCGACCCGATCCATCTTAATCAAAAATGTGTCAGCCGGTCCGGTAGCAGGAGTAGAGATCAGTGTACCACCTCAAAGCGCATCCGCAGGATTCGCAACGCGTTGCTGCACGGTGTCGATGCTGGCGGTCCTTGTTCGTTCATCAGGCTACATGCCGGTGCGTGCTCGGCAGTGTGGGGCGCGGAGTGGGGCGCGGAGTGAGCCGGGGCATCCACGCATGGGGCATCCACGCCTGGACGGTGCGGCTTGTCGACTGGTGTCTGCTCATCGTCCGACTCAACATCAATCGCCTCGCCCAAAAGGTAGCGGCGCTGGCCTGCACACGGGGTGCGCGGGGCGTTTGTCGAGGACGCGGGGTGCATCCCGGACAGCGAGGCACAAGGGGCTCACCGGTTGCGACAGCCAGCAGAGGGAGTGACGGGTGGAAGGCGCAGCCGTTGACGGTGTCGCTAGCCACTGGCAAAGTGTCGACCAGGCTGCCAGTTTGCAAGTCAAAGACCTGCATTATGACCACCATTGCAATCTGGCTGTGCACAGCAAGCATGAGGGCATGAGGTGGGGAGCATGCACATAGCCTGCAGCAGCACACCCCTAGCAAGCTCAGCCACAGCTGTGAGGTTTGGCAGGAGGCTGATGGGTGCAAGTGCCCCTAACTGGCTTACACTGAACACACACCACCCCAGCACCCACTCTGACGCTGCCATCACAGCCACCGGTAGCGACATGGCGGCCACACGGCTCCAGGGAGAAGGCAATACGCTGGTTGGTGGTGGCGGTGTCGCGAGGCAGTTGGTACAGGGCCGCCTGGGGCCCCTCCCCGCCAGCCAACCCCCCAGCCATGCGGAGGTCCCAGCACAGGAGGTGGGGATCCTGCCGGGCCCCACTCAGCAGGAAGTTGCTGTCATGGGTGTACAGCAGCTGCAAGGGCACCAAGGGGCAGAGGGGCTGGGTGGGCCATAGGATGAGGTAGTAAACAGGCACCCCAACTAACACAACCTCCTACCTCCAAGGCTCAGGCTGCTGGAAGCCTTGTTGCTATGCATGTCATAGGGGGGGTGGGACTCGCTCCCTTCCTGCCCCTCCTCCTCCTCACTCTTTCATCACGCTGTCACTCTCTTGTTACTCACCTGGGTAAGTCCGCCCTTGTGTCCCTGCAGCAGTAGCTGCAACTCTGGCAGCCGCGGGTCCCAGATGCCAATGGTGCCAGCGTACGTCCCCACAGCCAGCGCGTTGCCATTCGGGGCAAAGGCCATGCACGACACGATGCCTGCCAGCAGGGCGCCAGCAGCCACCAACCCCAGTAAGCACATGCACACCCACTGTCCCCATGCAAGCTAGGTGGTGGCAGCAGGCGCCTCCCCAGGCGGAAGCTCCTCCCTTACGCATGCCAGTTCTACCGGGCTTCTTCTTCTTCTATTTCTCATGGAAGCAGGACACCTTCCTGGCCCAGCGTGGCAACCGCATGGCTCCAAGCCAGTGCATGGCACCGTGTGTATTAGTGGTGCTTGGGAACCCTCATTTATGCGGGATGCAGGTTCAGCAAGACGCCTTCCCGGCACTGGGTTGCACTACCTCGACTTGCAGCTATGCCTAGGGCCTTGCCCTAGGGCTGGTGCATCACCCAGACAGCCAGGCAGCGCAATGGCTGGGGGCTGCAGCAAAGTCCCACCCCGTTCACAACCCACAGCCAACACCACGCCCTGGCTGCCGGGCACCAGATGACACACTCTGAGGTTGTGTGCTGTCCTGCTGCTCCCAGCCCCCCGCAGAGCCTCAGGCACCTACCAGGCAGCCGGGCGGCCAGCCCTGCGGGCCCAGGCGCTGAGCATTTGACACGCCGGCTGTCCCGGCCGGGGCGACTGATGTCAAAGACCAGCATGTGCTTGGCATAGCCTGCCCACAGCTGCAGGTCACCAGGCCAGCAGGGGCACCAGGCTCAGCAGCATGGCCAAGACCCTGGTCATCTGACCTCCACACCTTGACGATGAATAAGAAAGGGCAGGCCAGCCAGGCAGATGGAGCGATGCACCCATGTGAAGGGTGGGCAGGCATGTGTGTGGAAGGCGGTTGAAGCCAGTGTCAAACCAACATGGAGGCCGATTGGACGTGGGGTGTGTGGTCTGTCAACGTGAAGGGTGGGTGTTTGCTTTGATCTGTGGGTTTGGGTCGAACAAGGGTCCCACCAATGACAGTGGCTGTAGCGGTGATGTCTGTCACAGTGCTGTAGCAGCAGCAGCAGCAGCGGCAGCAGCAGCAGCAGCAGCAGCAGCAGCAAGAAGATAATCAGTCACACCTGGAGGCCGTCAGGGGAGAAGGCCAGGCTGAAGGCAGGCGTGACCTCATCCACATCGTTGTAGCCGCGGTAGGTGGCCCGCAGGGTGGCGCTGGCTGCATCCCACAGGTGGACCGGGTGGCCCTGGCATGCAGCCAGGCTCAGCAGGGTCAGGGCAGGGCTACCCCGGTTGGCACAGTCTGCCCTGGTGGGTCACACATAACCCTAACTCCTGGGTGACCTAACCCTAACCCTAACCCTGACCCTACCTGCCTGCGCTGCATCCTGCTCATCCGCCTTAGCCCTGATGTGATCAGCAATGAGGAGCTGTACCAGCGCACCAAGCAATAGACTATCAATGCACTCTTGCAAGAGCACAGGCTGCGTTGCTTGGGGCAATGTTGCTCGCATGGCTGGCTAGGCACTGGCACGGCTGGCCACTGGCTGGTGTGAGGCCTTTAGTGTTTCATGTGCTGCAGCAATCACCAGCGGAGTTCAGTTGGACTGCATAACGGCGAATGCTAAGTGACTATGTTGGTGACAGCAATCAAGCATACCAGAAGCAGAAGTGGCCAGAGTGTCCTCTCAGTAGCCGTGTAGGAGATCACTACCAAGACCACACATAGTCGATGCCATGCACACCTACTCTGCTGGTGGTGGCAAAGCAGCAGGTTTGCAGGTCAGTCGCCCTCATCCCGGGGTACCAGGCATAGTCATACACCGTCTCCCCCTCCTGCACCCTCAACGCTGGCCTCAACGAGTCTCCATGGTGACCCGGGCCTGAGTCTGCATGCAGCGGCACCACGCAGACCATGCGATGGGGTTGGGGCGTAACTAGGGCTGGGTCCATGCGGCAGTCTGGCAGCAGGTGAGAAGCCTACAGCCAATGGTGTGATTAGGCAGGGGCTGCTAAGAGCGTTTGCATAGCATCTGCTATAGTCACAGCCGTCATCGTCAGTCCATGCAAGCCCAGCAGCTGCCCACCTGCCAAAGCGTCCTGGCAGCCAGGCAGCTGGCTGGGGGTGCTGTCTGGGCATAGTGGTGGGGGGTCCAGCAGCAGAGGTGCTGGGCAGGACAGCACGTCCTGGGGCAAGTCATACACGCGCATCCTGCATAGGTCGAGCCAGCCACCTCTTTACTGTCAGCGTGAATCACCATCAGCAGCAACCACGCAGTCTAGGCACCAAGCTGGCAAGTGAGCCAATGCTGTCACCATCAGCTTGTGAGTGCAGCGGCGCCCTCCAGGCACATGCATCGCCTCCATGCCTCTATATGGCATTTTATCTATGAACCAGTCCGGTTTCCACACCAAAGTGAACACACCCTGATGCTAGCTTTGGACTTGTATCCTGATTGCTGGATCAGTGGGTCAGCTCACCGCCAGTCTGCTACCTGCCCAGCCTCTCACTCCACCTGAGCTGACCTCCAACACTACATGTTTAGCCCAGCCTCACTGCTTAGTGAGCCAACTGACCAGCCATCATCACTAGCTGTCAGGAGGCAGGACCCGTCTGGTGACCACTGAACACCCTTGAGGAAGTTGGAGTGGGCACAAGTGGTGGGTCCGCCCTCGGGGTGGCCTGGTGATGAGGGCAAGTGGAGGTGGCTACAGCGTGTAATCCGGTTGTAGCTTTCTGGCAGCACGCACAGGTGTACTCGTATACCGTTGTGTGCACAACTTCCGGGTTCTGGGGGAACAGCAGAGCGATGTACTGCTGGGCTGCTTCCGACTCCATCGTACAGGTAGGCTGCACATGCTTGACCCCGCCATGTCTAACGCGTCGAGGCAAGTCATAGTTGTCAAAGGAGTAACGCTTCGAAATGGGCAGGTCATTCCGCGGGGGCCGCAGTTAGCGCATACTTGAGCTAACATGCTTACTATAGTGCGAACGATAGCCAGATGCAAGTGAGCCTCCCGTCTCTGGCTGTTGGCGGCGGCCGCCAAGCCGCTTGTGTGCAAGGAGGGCGAACAGTACGTGTTACTAGGAGCTTGCTCGCTTGCGTTAGAAGCAGGTCATTGCCTCCGTCGAGCTCATGTGAATGCTGTCTTAGCTTGTGCAATAGCTTGTCGTCAAGCTGCAAGGTTGACAGCTTGCCCACAGCTGCCTGATGCTGGGATTCATGTATTGTGAGGTCACAGCCGTGGGCGCCTTGTCAAACATTCGTCACCTCTCACCCGTGGGTGGTGGATGCCGCGGGTTTGCCCATATCAATTGTTGCAATGCAAGACCATGGGCTGCTGCCAACCTTCGGCTTCCTATGATAATGGCATTGCCACAGCCTGCGTGCCTGCACCTATGTGACTGGAGCTGCTGCTGTGTGCTTGACTGCTGACCAACTGGGCTGCAACCCATGGTCCAGCCATAGTACAACGATGACAGGGACCAAACTCCCAAGGCTATGCATCAAGACGTCTGTGCCTTTCCTAAGCAACATGCTAGAGACGTTTGTGACTTTTCTAGGCGAGGGTTTTCACGGTTCACCGGGTCGTGGCCTTTCCGCATGGCACGGTACAGCGTGGCTGGGCCACTGGCAAAGTTGCGCAAGGCAGCATTGCGCAAGCCATAGCTGAACTGTTCTGGAACCCTGGCTTCTTGACAAGGCCAACAATTCAACTACCTCCCCGGCCTGTATGCAATGGCGCAACGTAGGCCATCCTGGTATGGAGTTGTACGAAGTGTGCTAGCACATACCATGACCACGCCTACATGCTGCAAGAATTGAACTGTCTATATGTCTAGATAGATCTAAGCTCAGGCGCAAGTATTGCGCGGGCAAGCAAGCATCCCCTCGCTGGCAGCTGCCATGGTTGCCCAGGGTCAGGGTCTGCTGTGTGTTTAGAATGTGAGGCTTTTGAAAGCCAGCCGGGCATGCTCTGGTGCCTCCAGGGGCAGCAGCTGGAAACGGCCCTCTGCCACTGCTGGGAACCAGGTCAGGGGCGGGTGGGCGCTGCGCAGAGGGATGTGCTGCAGCTGGTCCACACTCACCCAGCAGGCCCCTGCAGCGACAAGGCGGGAGGTGGCAGCTGGGTGGCAGTTGGCTGTTGAGGCTAGGGCTAGACAGTAGGCAGGGGAAGGGGGCAGGGAATCAGCAGGCCTAGGCATGGTGCATTGAAAGACCTCTCCCGGGCACCCAAGTTCCCTAGAGGCCCCTCCTGCAGCTAGCCACTTCCCAACAGCGCCTGCTTCGCTAAGGGTGACTCATTCACACATAATGATGGCCAGGCAGCAGTGCCCAGCAGGGCGGGGCGGGGCAGTGTTGTGCAGTGCAGAGCAGGGTCAACAGGCATCAGGGCAGGGCAGCAGAGCTACTATGCGCTGGGGGCCATGCACATGTGTTCAAGTGTCAAGTGGTGGGTAGTTACCTGCACTCTCAAAGTCTGGCACGGTCTTAGGCGGCGCTTGGTCCCCTGTGGCTGTAGGCACTGCATAGAAGGTGGCCAGCCGGTAGGGGAGCGGGCGATGGCTCAAATCAAAGTCTACCTGTGCATGAGCAGCAACCGCCTACAACTTGCCAATAATTCAGCTCTGGGCCGGGTAAGGCTGCTTGGCTGTGCCCCAGCTGCTAGTTTTGGTATCAAACCCGGAGAAATGGAGATACCGCTTAGTGGCCCCATGCCACCAACACAAGAGCATCAACTGCCAACAACAACCCCTAGGCAGGAGGACATCTAACAACGGCAGCACACACAAGCCCTAGGCCAGCCCTGAATGCAGGCCTTGGGACAGGAACACATCAGGCAAAGGAGGGTTAGCACAGGGCCCTCTCTCCTCAGCAGGGCTGTTGAGACCCTGAGTGGCTAGGGAGGTTGCCAGGGGTGCAGCCAGGAGGGGTAGCAGCTATGGCTGGGTGTCACACCCGCTGTCAGTGCAGGATGCGCTGCAGGCACTGACCTGCAACAGGCCCTTGATCTCCACCTCCACCCCTGTCTCTTCCAGCACTTCACGCCTCTGCATGTGTAGGCCCACCAGCCACCATGTCGACTATGAATTCCAGCCTCTTAATACGCTGCTGCTGCCTTGCTCCCGCCTCTGCTGCATTGCTCCTGCTGCAATACTGCTCCCTCTGCTGCATTGCTGTTGACTCTGCTGCTGCTGCCTTGCTCCTGCCCCTGTTGCATTGCTCCTGCCCCTGCTGCTGCTCCGGTCCAGTAACTGCACTTGTCGTGACTGCTGCAGCCATTGCTATGGGTCCTGGGGTGATGAGTCAGGGTTGTGTGATGAGTCAGGGTTGTGTGATGAGTCAGGGTTGGGGACCCTCACCGCTGCTTCAGTCAGGCGCTCGCCTGGATTGCTACCGCCACCGGGGGTCCAGTAACCTAGGCCGGCAAACTCCTGGCCATGCAGGAGGCGGCAGAGGGTGGGTCAGTAGAGCATGAGCCGTGCATCATCACACTGACAGAGCATCATCACACTATTTTAACCCAGCACACGACGTGCGCCTATTTCCACCTATCTTTTAGCTCAGCACCAACATGGGTCAGCATCCAGTACATGCTACCCTCTTGTACGGGTTCCCATGTGCATGCAATCCCATGCTGTTGCATGGGCCCTACACAGCCGCCACCAGCCAGCTGCATTGCCTGGCTCCGACATGCTGGTGACCCTCAAAGGATGGGACATGAATACATGGTGTTGACCTGCACTGCAGTGCATGGCGTGGCGAGGCACTGACCTGCACCATGAGGAACTTGTTGTCAGCAGGGCGGTGCACCACCACCAGCGCACCCACGCCTGTGCGTATCTGCAGCAGCAGTGCATACAGGGAAGCATGGACCCTGTTGTCATCACTGTTATCATCATCACATGGCATAGCACCTGTCGGCACTGCTGCAACACTCACACGCATGGCTCCTGTGCAAGGATCCTGTGGTAGGCTGCAAAGTGACATGGCAGCACTCGAGCGGGTCAGTGCCCAGCGCGCCTTACCTACGCTGCCACTGCATCGAAAGGCTTGCTGTGCCTACAGCCCTGCTCTCCCACTCTGCTTTGGCTTCGCAGGCAGCACCCTTGGAACGCAGCCTGCCCTTACCTCTGGCTGCGGTGCCCCTGGGCAGTGCTGTTCATGCACATGCACAGCCAGATTGGGCACATGGGCCTGGCAGACCTGGCACACCCCACGCTTATTAGGCTCGTTGATGTGGTACCTGCAGCCAGGAGTGCAGCACAGGGACCGGGGAGCAACCAAGCTCAGGGACATAACCCAGCAGCAGGGTAGGTCCAGGGGCTGAGGGAGACACAGGAGGTGCCTGTGCCACACAGGGGTATACCTCCATGCATTGTGAATGGTGTGCATGTGTTCTGGTGTGTGCCGCCACCTGCATGTGCGACCTACTATTGAGAGTGGCGATAGAGGCAAGGCCATCTCTACCACAGCTGTCCCACCACTGCAGGGACGTCTAGCCCATAACCTTGATCTCTCATGTAAGGTCTAGTTGGGCCATGAGCCAGGTGCTATGTCACGTTGTGCTAGCAAGTCACTGTGGCGCCCCGGGGGTTGCAAACTGCTCAATGGGGCTTTTGATGATAGCAAGGCTGCGGACTGCCATTGTGATGTAGACTGTTTTGTGCATGCTGTGGTGGGGGAGGGCAGCACGCCATGGCCGCCACCTGTGCGCTGGAATGACCTGCACCGCCTGCCTGCTGCCACCCACTGCCGCGCTCACAGGGGCAGGTGCATCCAGTAGTCCCTGGCTGTGAGGTGCTGTAGGCCACACCAGTCGCACGTCACGCCTGGGCTGCCCTGCCCCGACTGCCCTAGGATGCGCGTCAGGGCCACCACCACAGATGTGTGGCTGCACGTCACCATGTTCGCGCCTGCAGCAAGCCAGGGGCAGGGCAGCCCCTTGGGTCAAGCCAGTTCTCTGGAAACTAAGCCGGTGGCTGATGCCATGAAGCAGGTTAGTTATCTAGCCTGTGTGGAGATACAGCCAAGTCCTTGCTAATTTTGCTAACTATGCTGGATGGTCAAGGAGCATGTTTGCCTGTGTGCCCAGCTGTTCATTTGTGTGCACAGTTGGCTGCTGATGTGCTGTCTTGCACCTGCCTGCCACGAAGAAGGCATGGCGCAGGACAGCGTCCTCTGTGGCCAGAGGGTGACATGCGATGATGAACATGGTGGGCTCCACAGCTCGCAGCTGGGCCTGTATGTAGGGGTGAGAGCACTTGGTGCTGGGGTGCTGCTCCGTGCTTGGTGCTGGGATGCTGGTGGGTGATGCTGATCTAGCCAACCCATGCACTTCCTAGCACATGTGACACTAACTGACTGCGCACATGACGCAAGGGGCTCATGTCTGTGCCTGCATGGCATCCAGCTCATTCATGCAGCTCACAGCACGTGTGTCCATGTGTAATGACTGCATACATGACGCAGGGGGATCATGCCTATGACTGCATGGCAGCTCACCACAACTCCAAGGCTGGAGCTGAAGGCCTGCCGTACAGCAAACAAGCTGGAAGTCACAAGATTTGAGGATGTGCCCTCCACCTTCACTATGCAACCATTGCCACAGCCGTGGCTCACTGCTGGTAGTGAAGGCACACATGCCTCATTCCCAGGGAATAGCTGCTCGGCTGCGGCAGTGGCTGCGGCAACTGCTTCTGGGTGTGAGTCATCAACAGAGGGACGCGGGGATGCAACACCGTCGTTGCCAAACAGGGTGCCACAACATGCGTGTAGCTCCTGCACACTGACATCAAAGGCTGATACAATGGCTGTAGCGGTGTAGAGAGGGTGTCGCTTCTGCGTCCATCACAGCAGCCAGAGTAAAAGAACTCAGTAATGTCCCCATGTACGCGTTTAACCTGGGTCCAGAGCCTGGCTGCTGACTCACCTGTTGGCTGCTGAGAGTATCTCGTACAACTCTCGCGGGGTCCGAGTGTGTGTTGGAGGTGCTGCGTTTAAGGAGCTGGTCAGCCGATGAGCCAGCAGGAGGAGATGAGCCACCGGGTGTTTGGCTAGTGCTGGGAGGCCGTGGGTTGCGGATGCGAGTAAACACAAACGACGAGAACGGTTCCTGGCCGACTGGCAGATGAAACCCTGGCCCAACGGCGAACAGGTGGTGATGGAAGCCCTGCTGCGGAGCGGCCTGGTGACGCGGAGCCTCCAAATGCAAGTCCGTGGCCGCCGGTTCACCGCCTTCTGCAATGTGCTGCGACATTGTCTTGAAGACGTCTGATAACACAGGCATGTGCCCGCTTTTAGACAGGCAACTTGACTTCTGTCCCATTTTTGGAACCCAGCCCTGCTAGGGTTGCGGGCACTCCGTACGTATTCGCACTCAGCCCAGGCTGGATCGCACAGCTGCACCACCTTAGTTGCCATCGTGATGAGCGGGGTCGACCCCAAACTGGAAGGAATCTGGCATCTTTTTAGTTGCGATGGTTGTGGCCCTTCATCGCGTTTACGGTACTGGGAATTGCCAGCTGTATCACATCGCTGGCCTCATCGCTGGGCATCGATGGACATGACGCACTTCCGTCTTCCTATACCGCACTCCCATTCTCCCCCTAGCACAGCACAACAAGGCACATGTGGAAGCTGTGGAGCAGTGACGAAGTCTTGGGCGCCACATACCCATTGACTATCACCATAGGGGGTGTGGTGCAGCGTATACTGCCCAACAAGCAGAGGATGCCTCAGCCCATCAAAGATGCAGTGCCTGACCCTTCTTCCCGCCTTGCCTGCTGGGCACTCCCATGACGCTGGCACCTGAAAGACGTGCACAGCATCCTAGCACCCGGCATGCTGCTGCTGCTGCTGCAGGATGACAACGTCCATCAATGAGAGCCAGTGGAAGCAGGTGCCAGCGGCATGCCAAGCAGTGCCTGCCCAGAGCTCCACCCTAAACATCACACGGCTTGAGGGTCACACTCTGCATTACATGATCAAGATCCTAGCTATCTGGCCACTCTCTAATGGCAGGCAAGGCAAATGCAGCCACCCAGCTTCATCAATGGCAAATGCAGCAAGGTCAGGAAGATCCAGATGATTTCAGTCCAAATGGCCCCCTAACCTGATCAGCCACACCGTCGACCCACTTCCAGCTTCAGCTGACTGTAGGAGGGCCAGCAGGGCATCGCTGTCCAGCCCGTCCACCCCTGCTCATTCAATCACTGATTCATCGTCCCCGTGCAATCAATGGCGCCAAGGTGAGAGGGTGGATTGCAGCTTGTGGCACAGGAGTGCAAGGGGCACAACAACATGTGCTGGCATCAGCACCACCTTACGTCACCGACTCCACGTGCACCTCTCTCTCAGCCACCAGCTTCAGCACCAGGGCAGGGGCGCCACTCCTTCCCACATGCTGACTGATGGGGTCAGTGTGTGTGTGCAATACACACGCCCACTGGAATACACCCCCCCTGGCCCCTCTGGCAGCAGCCCAGCAGCCGGCCCAGCAGCAGACCCCTCTGGCAGCAGCCCAGCAGCTGAAGAACCCTCTGACAGCAGCAGCAGCAACAAACGCACTCCAGCTGACATAGGAAGCGGCCTGGCTGACAAGCGGGCGTTCCTGTTTGACCCAGCCACTCAGATGGGCATGGGGCTGGACCCTGGGGCCATCCAGGCAGTCAGCGCAGCTTCAGGGGTGTGGCGTGCAGATGGCCGCTTGCAAGGCTTCTACAGGAGCAAGCTGACCAGGAGCCAGGTGCAGCATGACAGCGGCCTAATCCAGGCTCGCCACAACACTCAGCGGTGGAATGAGGGCGTCAAGCTCGAGCTGCAGCACCTGGCAGCAGCTACCCCAGCAGGCACCTCCCTGGTGGCCATCCAGCGGCATGTGGCCGTCACGCTGGCCACTTGGGATGCAGTGTGGGGGGAGTACCTACATCCCAAGTGGGCTGAGCAAAGGATGAGGCTGCATGGTGCGCAGGAGAAGGTCCTGGAGCGCTACTTCAAGGTGGGAGTGCCAAGGGTAGGGGGGAAGGGGCAGGACCAGAGGCTGATGACTGCCAAACATGTGACCTGCTAGGTGCCCATGTCCCCAGTTCTGCCAAGGATGTCATCTGCATTGTGTGCCGTGTGTGCCATGCAGCTGGAGGAGGAGGCAGCCAGCGTGTCCCAGCAGGAGTGGGGGGCCCGCAAGCAGCTGGTGGTGCTCTTTGGCAACGCAGCCATTGGCACCCGGGGTGGGTGGGGGGCCAAGGCTGTGCTGCAGGCCTGCCGCAAGGTGGTGGAGAGGCCCAACAGCGGCAAGCCAACCGACAGGGTGCCAGGCAGGGTGGTGACAGTGGATGAGTTCCTCACCAGCAGGGTCAGCTCAATCTTGAACAGCCCCCAGCCCTGTGAGGAGGAGTTGGACAGCAGCAAGCCCACCAGGCCTGAGGACTGGAAGCCCAAGCCAGGTCAGGTGCAGAACCGCTTGTTGCGGTCAGCCTGGAGCAAGCGGTTTGAGGTGCCAGTGCGGGGGCTCATGTGGTGCCCTTGGCTGACCCAGGCCACCCCTGGGGACCTTGGCAAATGGGTGGACAGGGACTGCAACGCAGCCCTCCACCTCCAGCGGGCAGGGGAGAGCAAGTGGCGCCCACTGGAGCTGTGGCCACACCGAGGAAGGCTTCCGGCCCAGGGCAAGGAGTACCCAGCATTGGGCTTCAAGAAGCTGCGAGACCGAGCCCCCAAGGCCCAAGCCCAGCAGCCTGTAGCACAGTAGCATGTGTGCACTAGGCAATGCTGAAGCTGTTGCTTACATCAGAGCATGTGTTTCATGCCAACATAGGTTTCCTGGCCTTCGCAAGCGGGTTGGGGTAGTGAATCAGGTATTTGGTACCGGCTGTAGGTCGCAGTTACCCAGTTTGGACAACAGATAACACTTCCCCTGCCCTTAAGAGTAGGGGAATGTGCTGTCCAGGATGCCCTAAATTTGGATAAAGCGAGGGTGGGGACCGACTGGAGCTGCCTGGCCAGGGTTTGTGGCAGTTGTAGGCTGGACAGTGAAGATATTGCCCTCATGCCAAGTGCCTGCACAATGTGTCTTGTGAAGTGAGGATGAGTGTTGGAGCTGGGTGACCACTGAAGGGACCGTGTGTGAGCATTAAGCGTGGGTAGCCACAAACCCAGTTGTGGCCACCGTCCCTCACAAACCTACTTGAATGGTTTTAGTGGCGCAAGCAAGCATGAGCAACCAGACACTTAACAAATTTCAATCCCTACAACCCTCATGCTACACCAAAATAAAGCACGAGTTGTAATTAAACGCAGGCTGCGAGATCGCTGTTGTAAAGGCTACTGCTAGAGGGCCTAATGTCCACTTCAGCTCAGCCATTCTGGTGTGTATGCTTACAGCCAGAGCTCCCCTAGTAGCTCTAAACCCACACACATCCCCTTTGTGAGGGGTTCATTATTGGTATTTGTTGGGATTGTCGTGCTGTAGCTGGCTATCGCTGCAACTTGCGCTGCCAGTTGTGCAACAGGGCCTTGTCGGCTATTTCCACCCACTCCTGGCCTGGCTGGCCTGGCTTAGGTATGGCTGGGCGGCCTTCCCAGTAGCACAGCTCAGTGGGACGTGGCCCTGGGCCGACTGCACAGCTGCGAATGTTCAGAGCGGCTGACACGTCCCGGTCATAGAACCTGCAGGGGTGTCGGAGGTGCATGACGTCAGTTCATGTGTCATGTCATGTGGGATTCCAAGTGGAATCCCACATGACATGACACATGACCCAGTGCTGGGATAACATGACCCAGTGCTGGGATATGCTCATGTCATGCACATTTGTAGGATTGGGTCTGTGCTTACGTGGTGATGTTGTTGATGCTTGTTGAGGACATCAGGCCCTGGACTTGGGAACGCTTTGCCTTACTTTCCACTGGCCGCAGCCACCTGCACGGACGCATGTGGAAATATTGCTGAACAGCCAGCAGTTAGGCGGTTGACATGTCTTTTGCCAGCTTCCGCAGCTTCGTGGCACTAGAACCTAGCTCTAAGAGCACACACCCAGCTGCACACTATGCTGGACCTTCTCGCTGTGTTTACGCGCGGGGGTGCTCTCCTGTGGACGCTGCAGTTCACCGCCTTGCGGCACAGCCCAGTTGAGGCTTTGAACAGCCTCATCCGTACCTGTTTGCTGGAGGAGCGGTCGGGCGTAAACACATTTACCTTCACACCGAAGGCGGGGGCCGCGCAGGCCTTGAAGTGGTCCTTCCACAATGTGAGAGCCTGCATCTGAGTCTGAGTAGCGACAGCTCCGAGGGCTTGCCCTGAAGCTGGTCCAAGCGTTGCGCGTGCAGTGTTAGCAGATCATCCTTATTTGTTCACAGTCACGCGCTGTGCAGTTGCACTGCCTTGCGCTTCACAGTGTATTTGTCTGACAAGTGGGACACCTCATGCCTGGCCCTGCACATGCTGCAGGGCTTGGGCCTTGTGTTCGTGGCAGTGTACCAGAAGGCTTTGAGCCTGATGTATGTTGACGAGCTACTGGCAACAGCAAAGCTGGAGTTTGTGACGCACCACTACAAAGCGAATGTAGGTATCAGTACAGTCACTAGCGTATCCATTTCCATGTCCATTGCTCTGTGGCATCTTATGCATGCATGCCCTGGGCTGCGAGCGCAGGCGTACAGCTTCCCAGAGTTTGAGGTCACCTTTCGGCACATGCTAAAAGATTGTGAGCAGCGCGCTGATGCTGCCAGAAAAGGGACCGCTGTGGCTCTCAAGGCTGCGCATGCAAAGCAGGTGAATCCACACCAGTGCATGCCTGCACAATAGCTGGGCTGCTGGTATTGCAACATGACACCCAGTCTGTGTGCTGTTTTGTCTGTGAACAATGCAGAGCAATGGCAAGCACATCAAGGGGCAGAGCAGTGGACAGAAAGGCGGCAAGGGCATATCTACTTCAGGGACAGATGACAGCGAGGAGGGTGCTGAAGATGGCGATGCTGCTGGCAAGAAGGCTGTGTCTGTGCAGGCAGCTACCACAGGGCTGGTGACAAAGAGCACAAAGGGTGACACAGCTTTGGGGGATGTGGCAGGAGAGGAGCACAGGCTGGTGGGGGACAGTGCAAGCGAGGTGAGGAAACGAGTAGAGTGCAGAAGGTCGGCATGCTAGCAGGCACACATGCCTTACCGCCCTGCAGCCCTACAGTTGAAACCACGTGCATGATGAAAGCACTGCATTTCACCATAACGAGTATTTCACAACCTGACACGCAACAAGCCTGCTCTGTTTGAGCAGGATGCAGTGAATGGCACGGCTTTCAATCTCAGCAAGCTTGCCAAGGGAGGTGCCAGGGGCAAGGCAGCACCAGGGTTGAAGGCAGCGGGAGCACGCGGTGCTGCAGCCAATGAGAAGAAGAAGGAGAGCAGCAAGAAAGTTGAGCTGGGAAAGAAGGTGTGTCAGTCAGTGGATAGCAGGCATGGGTGTCTGCTCCATCCCTGCCATGCAATACCCACACAGATGGCATGTGACAAGCATGGACTCTGCACAAGCGCATCAGCAGCATGCATGCCCTTCTACATGGTGCAGGCGCGCAACTGGGATGTGATGAAGGGTGGTAGGGGGTCTGGCCCAGACCTGGCCAACCTGGACTTCAGTGTCGACAGCCCTGCTGATGTCACAGTGGACAGCGGCAGCGACGCCACAGGTGCGCAGTCAGCCAGCACAGCTGGGTGTATTGGCAAGTACAAGGAACCCCATGTGCTACCGTTGTTGTTAGCAGACAGATTACATGGCGTCGTTTAATAGGCATTACACATGGTTGAACAAGAGCATTGCAAGAACCATCGCCCTTTGCCCCTGCTTCTCTGCCCACCTTGTGGTTCACTTGCAGGCACGTACAGTGAGTCCGATGGTGGGTTGGGCGCTAAGGCAGCGGGGGGCGCTCGCCTGGGCGTCAGCCGCATGGACGTGGAGGACGAGGACCAGGAGGGTGGTGTGGCGGCCTTACTTCAGGGGCTGGACGAGGAGCAGGATGCGCAGACAAAGGCCGGCAAGTCTGGCTCAGGCGCAGGTGTGGGACAAGCCTGGAAGCTGATTGACATCTCTACAGTACGCTGCCGAGCCAAACCTGCTGCTGTGCAGCTCATGCACACACTGTGTAGGACTTTTCACATGATGAGAATTACAGGGCTGGTGCAGAAAGGGATGATAAGCGGCGCATGGGCTCTGTAAAGAAGACCAAGTGCTTAGTGATCCACCTTGTTCATTCAAAGCTGCTTGCTACTCTCATGTCTCTGTGCAGGCAGCAGCAAGGGCCGCGGGCTGCTGGGCAGCTTCATGAGCAGCCTGGCCATGAGGGTGGTGGGCAAGCAGGCGTTGAGCATGGAGGACTTGCAGCCCGCCCTGGCAGACATGAAGCGCAAGCTCATGGAGCGCAATGTGGCAGAAGCTATCGCTCAGAACATCTGTGATTCAGTGAGCAGGTGGGTAAAGCACAGGGAGGTATCAAGATGGACTGTGTTTCAGTAGCATGGGCCAGCCGACGTGCCTGCCTTGTGTTGTCCTTCAGGTCGCTGGAAGGCCAGAAGCTTGCTAGCTTCACTGGTGTCGCCTCCTTTGTGGCCCGTGCATTTGAGGACGCCTTGTCTGGCATCCTGCACAAGCGCACCATTGACTTGCTGCTGGACATCAAGAAGGCTCAGGAGCGGGGTCGCCCGTATGTGGTGGTCTTCTGTGGTGTGAACGGTGTGGGCAAGTCCACAAACCTGGCGAAGATTGCGTACTGGCTGGGCCAGCACAATGTCAAGGTTGGTAGGACGGGAAACAGCTGGCATGCCATGGTGTGGGGTAAGGAGCGCACTGAGGGTCTGGAGGTCAGCACTACCCTGCGCCAGCAGCTGTGTCAAGCCAAGGTGGTAACGAATACTGCTGTTGTCAAGAGCTTGCTGATGATGGTGCTCCATGTGCCACATGCCCTGCTCATGTGTTTACCCTGCTAGCAACGTCGTGTCCCTCTGTGCACTTGTCATTACCGACAATACATGGCAACCGTTAACATGTGGTCCAGTTGAATACTGCCGGCTGAACTAAAGTAGGTTCTATCAAAGACTCTGCAAACTAGGCTCACTTGATGCGGGCATGCCAGCCCTCACACTTCCGGCACAACCTATACTGCTCATGGCCTGCTAGGCCGACCGCCCGCACTGGCGCCTGGGCCACACAGTTCTAGATGGTGCACACCACCCACAGGCCTGCGGTGTACCCTGTCTGCCTGCCCTGCCTTGCCAGCCAGTGGCCAGCCATGCCAGTGCCTGGCCAGCCATGCTCGCAACATGGCCCAGTCAGCGCAGCCTGTGCTCTCGCAAGAGCGCATGGATAGTCTATCGCTTGGTGCGCTGGTATAGCTTCTCATTGCTGATTACATCAGGGCCAAGGCGGATGAGCAGGATGCAGCGCAGGCAGGTGGTGTGGAACACGTCCAGATGCTGCAGCTGCTTTGGGGACACAGCCCACGGTTCAGTATCTGCATGTAGCACAGTGGGCACCTGTAGGGCATTGTGAACCAACACTTTGGTGTGGGTGATGATACAGGCTGTCAACAGCTTGCTGAGCTGGTGTACCATGTGGCCAGCGCACTGCAACAATCTTCTGACCTCGCTATCCTCTGTGCACTGCTATGCTTCATGGTGCTGCCTTGCTGGCCCTGTGGCTGCAGGTGCTCATTGCGGCTTGCGACACCTTCCGTGCGGGAGCTGTAGAACAGCTGAAGACGCACTGCACTCGCCTGAAGGTACCCTTGTACGAGCGGGGCTATGAGAAGGACCCTGCCAAGGTTTGTGGACGGCTTGGGCTGCGACAGGGGCTTTGATGGTGCGCCTGGTGTCGGGACTGTGTCAGTGCCTATGTTTGACCTTGGTCATGGTCTTGTTCTCAATCTACTTCCTTACTCGTGTTGCTGCATGCTTTGTTCCTGAAGCACGCCCTGCATTGCTCCTGTGCTTGCAGGTTGCGGCTGAGGCCATCAAGCAAGCCGAGCGTGATGGGCAACATGTGGTGTTGGTGGATACTGCTGGCCGCATGCAGGTAGCTAAGATAGCTGACTGGGGTGTGCCTCTTGCTTACATGGTGCTTGGCGCATAGCCGACTCTACATTAGTATACAACACTGGCATTGGGCACAATGACGACTGCTTGATGTAGAATGGCACGACTTGCTTGTGGCTGGCATGGAGCATCTGAGGAATGGCAGCAGGCTGACCAGGCAGGCAGGCCTTGCTGAGCTATGCTCTGGGGTGTGTTGTGCGACCCTTACTGCCACCTTGACCATCTCTTTTTGCAGGACAATGAGCCGCTGATGCGGGCTCTGTCCAGCCTCATCAACGTGAATAACCCAAATCTGGTGCTTTTTGTGGGGGAAGCACTGGTGGGCAATGATGCAGTGGATCAGCTGGTCAAGTTCAACAGGTATGTGTCAGGGAGGGCTGGGGAGAGGAGGTAAACAAGGAAGGAGTGTTAGGAGCAGTCTCTAGAGTGGCCTGATAAGCATGCACTTCAATCCTTTCTATACCTTTGGGTTGTAGCTGAACAACCATGCTAAACCCCTAGTACGCTACACGTGTCATCCTGTACCTGTTCGCAGGGCGCTGCATGACTTAGCGCCGCACACAGCTACAACCCGGCATGCAATTGACGGCATCGTTCTGACTAAGTTTGATACAATTGACGACAAGGTACGCAGCAGTGCGCTGGACTGCATTGCATTGCGCTGGACTGCATTGCACACATCATGCAGCGCACCCTGGAATGCGAGAGGAAAAGCAATGTCCGCATATGCAACGCATGTCGCTAATGTTCTGCATGACCCACACGCGTGAGTGCAGTAGTATGGACCTTCCTTTGTTTCCCTCTCCTTCCCATCAATTGCATTGCGAGTTGCGTATCACCCATACTGCGCCGTGGTGTCACACGTAGGTCGGGGCGGCCGTGTCCATGGTGTACGCCAGTGGGGCGCCTATCATGTTCCTAGGCTGCGGCCAGACGTACGCGGACCTGAAGCGCCTCAATGTGAAGGCGGTGGTGAATGCTCTGTTGAAGTAGATTCTTTCGGTTGACATGCAGTGGCCCTGTGCCCATGATGCTGCCTAGCTTGCCCAGCTTGCCCTTACTTCATGGCTTGGCGCACAAAGAAAGGTGCACATAATGCTCAGAATTAAAGTATGAAGGTTCTCACTGATGTTTTGGTCAAGGTGAGTAGTCAAGGATCCATTGTCAGTTCCAACAGAGTGTAAAGGACAGGGCGGGTCTGTAGCTTCGTGCCACACCATTATGATATGTTCCTTACGATGCATGCAAGCCTGTCACATAGTGTCAATGACGAGAGGGATTCTTACAAAAACTTCGTGCTAAACTTGGTTGCTTATGATGCATGCGAAGTTCGCATTGCAAACCTGTCGGCCACACAGTGTTATCGATGAGAGTTCTTAAAACATCGTACAACACCACTATCCTCTGATCAACAACCTCGTCTGACGTGATTCCATCGCTGTTGTGCTCCTGGCATGCAATGTCAAGCTTCATCTCTAAGCAGACCGTGCCAGTGCGCTATGCGCCATGCCACTGTGGTTATGGGAGGCTTCGCTGCCATGCAGGGCCGCATTTGCATGGCCCGTCATGCCAGCTGTGGCCGTGTTGGGCGTAGCATTGGTGGCAGGGGGGGTGGACATGGTGTTGGCCGTTACATTACTAGAAGTGGCAGGGTGCAGTTGCTTGGCAGCAAAGGCTGCGCACGCTGCTCCAAAGTCGAGCAGGTCAGCTGCGCGATCCAGGCCCCACCTACAAGGGCACGGTCGCTGAGGTCATATGCTGCACTGTGCATGGCTGTTTGCTGGCTGTACTGGCTGGTGCCGCCAAGACCCACCACAAATCCACAATATGATGGGCTGTGTGCAGGGCAATTTGCAGAGCAGCGGCCAAGGCAGTGTGCAGCAGCGTGCAAGGCAGTACGCAGGGCAGTGGCAGAGGCCAAGGCAGCGTGTGTGGGGCAGCGGCGGCATGCAGGGAAGCGTGCAGGGCAGCAGTGTGGCGGGCACAGTGTATGAGGCGAAGGCACCGCTGCATAGCTATCCTGCACGCTAGCCATGAGCACACAACCATGCTCAGCAATGGACAGCGGGCATGCATGGCATGAATCACATGTGTTGCATGCCTTACTAGGCACTCACTTTGCGGCAGGCTGGATAACATTTCCATGCGTCCAGGTCCCCATGGGGCCAAACAGGGTGGCCAAGTAAGAGGTGCTGTAATGCTCGTCCAGCCTCTGCACAGGCAGTGAAGCTTGCAATGACAAGCATCCATGCAACATTGACCACTGGCATCAGGCGCTGTCTTGCAGCCCAATGAGACAGCAGCATCAATCGCACACTACCTGGCATAGAATCTGTACCATTAGCAGGTGTAACATCACACTCGGCAATCACCAGCATGCAAGTGAATTGAAGTGCTGTCTTGCAGGGTGGTGGCAGCTACTCACCACCACCATGAGGGTGCCGTCTGCCTGCCTGGCCCAGGTCATAACCATGAAGGTGGGGCACTTGGCCTCAGGGAAGATCCAGGACCTCAGCGGCACCCGAGGGCGCAGGTACTGCAGGCCAACAGCACATCAGGGGCATCAGCATTAGACACTGGAGGCGGAAGCAGCAGCAGCAGCAGCAGCAGCATTGAGAGTGGCAGGGGGTGAAGGACATGTGTATCTGAACCTAGGTAGGGCGGCAGCAGCAGCAGATCAGGAGTCAGCAGTGGTAGTTGTTCTAGGGCAATGACGTGGCAGCGCTGAAGGCGGTAGCAGCAGCAGCTCAGCCTACGCACAGCCCAGCCCACCAGTCGCTGGCCCGCAGCTGCCTCACCTGCCCTCACCTGCCCTCACCCTATAAACCCCCCTGGCGCTCACCTGGTCAAACCACACCACTGTCTTGAGCTGCTCATGGTCCACCACTGCCTGCAGTCACACATTCACCCCAGCCATCACACTGCATAGTGCACTTTGCTTGTAAGTTGGCCTCCTAGCCTGTGTGCACCTAACTATGCGGAGGTGAGGCTGGCAGATCAGCAAAATGAATCCACAATCTCCCATCCCCTTCCCTACCCTCCTCAGGCCCCTAATTTTGCTCACAGCCCATGACCCCAGGCCTAGCTACCGCCCAACCCCACCCACGCACCTCCAGCGGCACCACCTTAATGTCAAACAGAGCAATGTCAGCATGCAGCACCTTGAACAGGTTCCACCGCCCCTCCAGCTGCAGCGCACAGCACAGCACACAGCACCGACCAACGGCGTCAAGCTGAGCGCTGAGGCAGGGCGCCGAGACAGGCTACTCATGATGACAAAGCCAATCACAGTGCCAGTCACAGTGACGGGGCAATGGGTGCCCTCTCTGCCATGAGTGATGGCGTGGGCCCTTGAATTTTTTGCAAGGGTTAAACAGATTCAACATCGGCTGTTGCTGGCTGAGGCTGCCTGCTTAGTGTGCTGCAGCTGGTGGCTGGGGATGTATGCTGCGACAGCTGCTGACGGTGCTTCCACCTTTCCCCAACATGACCCTCGTCAGCAGACGTTCTGAAAGAGGGAATCCAGGCATGAGGCAGCGTGTAAAGGTTGCAACCTGCCTGAAAAATTCTAGGCCAGACCGTCAGAGCAAACAGTCTGGTTCAGATCACCCGGCTGTGTGTTTGCTCCCTGCATGTCCCCTCTTGATGCCTGTGACTGTCCAACACCCGGCTGCATTCTGCCCTCCTATTTGCAAGGCATGGTGCATGGTACTTTTGTGCGGCCCTGCCCTCCACGCATGCTGGGCGCTCCCGCACCTTGAGCAAAGGGTTAGTGAACTGCACGGCCGGGTGCAGCACTCGTGCGACAGTGGTCCTTTGCGTCGCCAAGTCGAAGCTCAGAAGTCCCTCGGCGACCTGCGACGTCGCCAGAGCGTTGCGTCGTCATTTTGTGCTCAGTTGCATCAGCCTGTGCTGCAGAGACGCACCTCAAACAACAGCTCTTTGCTTAACGCAGTAGGTGGGGTGGGCTGCGGCTTCGGCGAGCGCATTCCGTGAGGCATTGTGGATCGAGCTGAGTAAACAAGAGTTTTCTGTGCAGTCTATGCAGTCTGTGTGTCTGCTGAATGGTGGTGCAGCCCGTCGAATTTGCGTCACTCCCGACCGGATGCCGGTCGTGCTTTTTTCGTCGCCAGCCCGTGTCTCTACCGTGCCTGCCGCGCTTTTTTCGTCGCTAGCAAGATGCTACGTGTCAGGGCTTCTGCTGGAGCTACGTGTCCTCGCCATGCTTTTCCCAGGTTTCCCTGCTGGGGTCTCGGCGTGGCCTGCCGCGCAATCGGACAGGCGCCAGAAAGACCGCACCCAGTGACACCTGGGGCGGGAGTCGACGGCAACGGCGACGAGAGAGATAGCGCCCCCCCAGCCTTTCACCGAGACCCTAGCTGTGGGCCTGGAGCCGTTGCACCCCTGGAGCCCGAGCCTGAGCTGGGGACGCCTGATGAGCCAGGCAAGCAGTGCATGGAACTTACTGCCGCACTGATCAAGAAGCACTAGTCACCGCCAGCCCCACTTCAGGTGCCAGCTGTCAGTCAGTCAACATGGAACAACATGGAACAACATGTTTGCCTGTGGGTAATCTCACTCAGCTGCTACAATCAAGATGAAGCATCCTCGATCGCACCCTTGATGACTAAAACCCCACACCAATGGCACTGTCTCCCTAAGCCACTGGGCACCCCACCAAACTATCAGCTTGATGCTTCTTAAACAGGCAGCCATGGGGCGGCATGGGACGGCAGCTGTCAGCCAGGCGCAAACAGTTTACTGCCACACAGACCAGGAGGTGATACACTGATATTGTGCGCCATGTCTGGTAGAGCGTCACCACTGGTCGTCACTATCGCATTAGTCAACTGTTGAGTGTCGAATCTTGGCCATTACAACTCAACACATCACATTATCCCCTACTGTTATGTGGGCAGGGGCTGTGTTATCTGTAGTCCGTAGGCAACAGTTACATTGACAGCAGTTACATTGACGACGGGCCCGAGGAAACAGCGCACAAGGGCCCTACAGGGGCTGCCAGCCTTGTCTTAACTCAGTTTGACAACTCAACACAGCAAGCACCTAGGCCTACCAGGGCTCAGCAGCGCCCGCATGTGTAGCTGCAGCTATCAGGGAGTGTATGTCCAGTGTTGCCCATGTGTGGGGTTATGAGTTGCTCAAGCACACGGCTTGATTGCTGCTGTGTGTGTCGATGTGTTTCATGCCAGTATAGGTCACCTGGCGTTCGCAAGCGGGTTGGGTTAGTGAATCACGTGTTTGTGCCGGATGCTTGCTGCATGCAAACAGATCGGATTACAGATAACACAGCCGTTGCTCATAATAGTAGGGGAATAATGCGCTGTGTGTGTCGTTACCCCCTGGATCCCACTATGGTGTGGCATGCATTGTGTTACGCATTGCTCAGTGGCAATGACAGAGTTCTCCGTGGCAGATTAGGGCATAGTCAGAAGTCTGCCCGGGAACCGAACCCGGCCTCAGACCACCTCACCACATTACACTTCTCACGGGGATATCCAGATCTCTCAGCCAGCATCAGCTCAGCCTTACACGATCACATGACACATTGGCCAAGGCATGCGAGACCAACACACCTTCTGCACCCGGCCTGTGTCCACTCAGGTCCTGAGCCCCCCTCAGACCCAACACAGGGCGGCACCCCAGGCCCCCTGCTGCCGGACGACCCCTGCAGCCAGCCCCCCGTGCCCAGCCCCACCTCCTCCTGGCGCCGGCACAGCCTGGGGCACACAGCCGCTGCCTGGCGCTCAGGACAACCAGCCTTAAGTAGCGGTCGCGGGGGCGGCAGCAGAGCATGGGTCCCTGCGGCAGGCTTGAAGATGCAGCTGGAGCTGCAACAGCCCGCCTACCTGCACCCCCTGGCAGCGCCGCTCAGGTCCACCTTGCTGGTGATGTGCGGCGTGATGTGCCACACCATGCACACTGTCCCTGACCTGATGTCGGGTGCACACCAGTTGCCACTGGCCTCAGAGAGGGTGGCGCTCAGCTTTGCAAGCGCCGCCAGCCCCTTCCATCCCCTTGGCCCCACAGCTCCCCCTGCCAGCCCCCTCCCACAGCCCGGGCTCATGCCCCCAGACGGTGGCTCAGACACACTGCCACAGATCCCACCGACTTCCCCTGACCCGCCCCCCGCTGGGAACGACCCCAGCCTGCCGGGGGTCACGCCGCCAGACCTCCTGTCGCCTGCGATGCCAGGCGATGATGGGGGCGCTACGATGGAGGGGCCGCAGCTCATCCCCTGCGACCCGCAATCGATGGCAGCGCCCCTGCGCAGCTGTATGCCTTGACCGAGGCTTGAATGACATGGAGCTTCAGTGGCTACAACACTGATAGGGTTGGCAGTTGCAGTTGTATTGAGGTGGATTTGACGAAGGTTGAACTGGAGGGTGTGGGACTAGGCACTCCATGGACATGGTCATGGTGGTAGCATGCAGGAATGTGTGTCAGGAGGTGTTGGTTGTGGGAATGATGTGTGGGCAGGAGCTGGGTGTTTTCAAGGCCGCCCCTGGCCTATGCCGCTGCAGCTTGTGTGGCCTGGTTCATTTGCAGTCACAGTGGCTGCGTAAACATTCCCTATCCAACATGATACAAGATGTTGACTGTGGGTAATTCCACTCAGCTACAGTTCAAATGTAGCGTCCTCATTCACACCCTTGATGACAACAAACCCCACACCGATGGCACGTCCGGTTCAAAGACCACCGAGCACCCAACCAGAACCAACAGACTGCATAGCCACGCACCAAAGTCCTTTAGATGAAAGGGTTGAGGACGAGTTCACGCGTAAAGTTCCGTAGTGCTGGGAGGTGGTAAAGTCAAGTGGCTGGGTAGTTCCAAAGAAGGTTGAAAGGCTAAAGTAACAATCATACAAATAAATATCACCCATTTGTCCTTGCAGGTGGCTGCAGCCGGTGATTCGTCGCTGTGAAGCCAGCCCAGGACCACTTTTCAACATTAGTTACTGAACCCCTCACAAATGGGGATGTGTTGGGGCATGGGCGGAGCCACACTCTGATGCTTGCATTTCACGTTAGCACCGTGTAAGTATCCTCATGCTATTTCTTAGCGCAGAGTCCCAACATCCTCCCGAATGAAAGCCTCTCGAAATGTCCAGGGCCACGTACTGTGACACGTACTACCGGACTGGAGTAAGCCTGGCACGCGTATCTCAGCGTTAAATGGAGGAGCTATATCGAAAACGCCCAGGTAAGTAGGCCTGTGTCCTAGCGGTGGGTAGCTGCTAATTGCCATAGAGGTTCTCTTGTCTGCCACATTAGATAAGCTAGCGTCAAGGGCTCCGGACGACATCATGTCTCGGAACGTATTGGCGCAGATGCGCAAAGACCCACCTCCAGCGGTGCGCAACAAGCTCAATTAGTAGGATGCATGTTTGTGGGTTTGCAATAAGGAAGTGCACGCCTCGTAGGCAGGCTCATGACAACCCTGGCCGCAGTTGAAAAGCCCAGTCTATGAACTGCATACCCATACACAAGCAGGTGAAGCTGGGTGCTGTAAAGGAGGCAGTGGACAGTGGCGACCTGGTTGCCTCCATGGCGAAGCGGCTGACCCTGCTGGAGAGCAGCTTGCGGAAGGCAAACACAGCTCTGGCCCACAGCAGGAAGGAGGTAGAACAGCTGACCACCAAGGTGATCCCAACAACCCCTCCTGCCACACTACACACCTCTGTAGGGCCAAAGTCTGCCTGGACCAGTGCATCAGGCAGGGCAACCGGTTCATTTCTGGACAGTGATGTTCAAGCGCTGAGTCCACCCAGAGTAGGGGTTCTGGGAGGGCATGGGCATACTTGCCTGACTGGCCTGCATGGCTAGCTCTATGGGACCCCACTGGCGCCAGATGTCAGGTTGCGTCCACTTGTGCCGCCACTGGCGTTGCATGTGCAGTTGCATGCTGCAGAGGCGGAGCTAGCCTTGCACACACTTCAAAATCCCATCGTGGGGAATGCAAGCAGCAGCAGCAGCAGCAGCAGCAGCAGCAACGTCAAAGCAGAGGATGCCAGCACTGTGGCCCAGCTTCGGTTAGAGAGCCAGCAGCTGCAGGCGCAGGCTGCCTCAGCCTGGCAGCAGGTGGCTGACATGAAGGCATTCCTGCAGGATTACGGCATGGTGTGGGTGGGAGATTCAGAGCCAGGCTCTGCCACTGCTGCCCCTTCGGGCGCATGGTACCACGCCAGCAGCATGGAGCCAGTGCAGGCGCTAGGCGACTCAGGCGCTGCAGCAGGCAAGCACATCCCCATGCAGGGGCGCGGCTACCGCCTAGGCCATGGGCCCACCTTCTCCTCAGCAGCAGCAGGCTCCTCCCGCCCTGCCTCTTCCCATTCACAACAAGGCCAAACAATTGCAGCCACTCCGACCCCCAAGGGGGGGGACCCTGCCTCCACCGCCGTCGCAGCAGCAGGGGGGAGCCCCAGGCCCACAGCCCCAGGCCCGGGCGCATCACAGCCGGCGGCAGGCCTGAAGGCAGCTGGGCCAGGCCCACCCCTGGCACGGCGCAGCTGGGCTGCAGGGCTGCCTCCCCTGGACCCCCACAGCGACCTGCTGGGCAGTGCTGCCCCACCCTTCCACACTCTGCTACTGCCCCCATGCTTGCCCCTAGCCCCCACTGCTGCTGCTGGGGGCCGTGTCAGCCAGCCAGGCACCCAAACCCCCATCACACCGGGGGTGCCTGATGGCAGTGACAAGGCAGGAGCAGCAGCTGGGCTGTTGCTGGGGGGTAAGCCGCCCCGTGTATCCAACACAGGGCAGGGCCCCCCACCCAGTGGGTGTCTGGCAGGGCAGGGTAGCCCCCCTGCCCCCCACCCCCCCGCCAGCCCCCCCCAGGATCATGTGAGGGCAGCAGCAGGGCAGCCCCCTGGGGTGGGGGCTGGGCGGCGGCTGCGACCTCACTCTGGGCTGCGCCGCAGTGTCACTCAGACTGAGGCACTGCAGGGGCCGGTAGGTCCCTCCCCACCATCAACAGCGCCAGGGACCCCGCTGACAGACCCCCTTTCCCCCAGCGCACCCTGCCAGCCTGAGCAGCAGCAGCTGTCTTCCCCCCTGAGCCCCCCTGTCAGCGCCTCCCACCCCCCAAACCACCCCACCCCTCCCAAGCCCATGCAGTCACATGCGTGCCATGCAAGCCTGCCATTCCGCATGGCCGACCTCCTTGCCCGCGTGGAGGAGCTGAACTGCCTGGCAGGCGATGGGTGTGGGCAGCTGGTGCCAGGCGGAGGGGGAGGGGCACACGTGCTGCACACCCCTGAGGCCGTGCGCCTGGTGGTGTTCAGGGACGGGCTGCAGCTGCACAGGGGACCCTGCCGGCCCTGGCAGCATGTGGGCACGGCTGCCATCCTGGCCGACCTGCTGGACGGCTACTTCCCTGGGCCCCTCAAGCAGGAGTACCCAGATGGGGTGCCCATCAAGGTAGAGGAGGGCGGGCGGGGTGGCCTTGCGCGCAATGTGGGGGTGCCCCTCGCTGCATGCTCTATTTGAGGCTCAGCCACCAAAGCATGGGGAGTAAGAACAAGTTGCACAAAATGCTAGAGAATGCGTGGAGTCTTAGGTCCCGTCAGAAGGCGACCACTCTGAAGTGCAGTGTAACATTTGAGCACTGTGCAAGTGTGAACTAGTGTGCACGCAGTGGAAGACCACAGGGACAGGGAAGCAGCAGGAGCAAAGGGTGTGGGTCAGCAGTGTGGGGCAGCATGTGTGGGTCAGCATGTGGTGTGGGAGGTGGCTGTGGGAGGGGCTCTGGCAGGTGTGGAGGTGTGGAGTCAGGTGTGGAGGTGCCAGGCGTCCCACTGCCAGCCATTGCCACACCCCAGCTACCTCCGCTCGCCACACAAGGTGTTTGCCTGTGCACTCCACACCCATGACACCCACCTCCACCCTCCACATGCCACATAAGGTAGTTGCCTGCGCTAGGAGCAGAAGTGGCAGTCCTGTGTCAAGGTGTGGTGGCAGCTGGCTGTCAGGCTGAGTGGCGCCCCTACTGCCCTCTGCCTGCCAGGTGGTGGACCGCAGCACTGAGAGCTACCAGGAGGCCTACCCCCCCAAGCAGCCCCAGTCCGGTGGCAGTGGGGCGCGAGGGGGCCAGGGCGGTGTGCACAGCTGGCAGGACCTGGAGGAGGCTCAGGGCCGCCCCCTCAGCCGCGACAAGTTCCTGGCCAAGCTGCCCCAGACCGTCATCAAGTGAGGGGGGAGGGGGGGAGGGGGGGAGGGGGGGGGGAGCCAGCTGGGGGGAGGGGGCTCAGGCCTGGGAGATGGCCAGGGGGGGGTGAGGCCAGGCCCCCCTTCCATTTGTTATGGTGGGAGGTGGACTTTGCATGTGCTTGGGTGTGCATGCACTCATACCGCTGGGCCAGTTCCGTGTGCCACCCTAGCCTTGGCCTTAGCCAGGCGGTGGTGAGTGAGGGGAGAGGGGAGTGGGTGGGCAGCGGGCGCAGCTGGCCAAGAAAAGACGCAGCAGAGGGCGCCTTCCACTGCCCCACCTCAACCAACATTACCAGCAACGCCTCCTCCTCCATCCAGGGGTTGTGGAGAGGGGTTGGGACGCTGCATCCCACTGCACCCTACTGCATGCGCTGCTGCCGCAGGAACGGTAAGGTGATGGATATCCGTGGGGGCGTGGGCCGCCTCCTCAATGGCCCCGCACCCGGCCCCAGCATCCAGGTCGCTGTGGTGAACACCGCCGCCGACGCCCTGCTCACCACCTCCCAGCGCAAACACTGCGGCCCAGTGCTGCCACCCCCCTCACGCGACGGTGCCACCCGCCCCCCTCTGCCCTTAACTGACCTGGAGGGCGCTGCTGTTGCTGGGGTCGCAGCCCCTGCAGCCCCACCAGGGTCAGGTCCTGCTGGCGCCCCTGAGACGAAGGGGGGTGAGGTGGGGGCCAGCAGCAGCAAGGCCTCGGTGCCTGAGATCACCACACTTCAGGTGAAGAGTGAGGACGGGCAGCAGACCCTGATTGTGAAGGCCCAGTATGATGACACGGTGGGTGCGCTGCGTAGCTACATCGACGCGCACCGAGCCAAGCAGAAGGAGGGAGAGAGGTGAGGAGGTGTGGCTGGGCAGGGGTGGGCGAAACATGCCTTACAAGGCTCTGACCTGGGCTGCGTGAACATGACTGCAGCAGTCAGTGAGGTGTACGACCTTACTCTGTCGAATTGTGCAGTTCCTGATGCTGACTATGTCGTTCTTGCTGTTGCAGGACCACAAACTATGAGATTCGAACTGCCTTTCCACCACGGGCTTACACAAACCCTCAAGAGACGTTGCGGGCTGCCGGGCTTATTCCAAACGCCACCCTGTTCCTTAAGCAGCCATCCAGCACCAGCTGAATGTCATCGTGCGTTGATTAGCGTGAGTGGTTTGGCTGTTATTGATTAGTGTAAGTATTGTCAGCGTAGGCTAACCGGCAGTAATGCATTATTCCCAGCCCGGTGGCGGGCAGTATGACATGTACAAGCTCAGTTTGCATAGTTTTGATGTATAAACACCACTGTTGTGCAATGCACTATCCTTCTATAAAACAGAAGTTGTCGACAAAGTAGTAGATAATGGTGTCGCGGGTCGTTTTAGGCGGTTTAAAAAGGCGAGGCCGAGGCCCTGGCGCGGGGCAGCTCGAGACCGAAGCCAGCGGACACGGAGCGTAGCGACGTGGCCGCTGGCTGAGGTCGAGAGCTGTCCCGCGCCAGGGCCGAGACCGAGCCTTTTTCAACCACCTGAAACGACCCTAGCGACTCCATTATCTAGTGTAATTAAGTTTTACGTAGGCGAAGCTCTATTGGCGCGGCGAAGCCGCGCAATGTGATGCTTCTTGTCACCTGCGATGGTGTTGGCCGGCTGTTACGTGTTCGTTGGCAACCACTTTTGTTAATACACCAGGTCGCTGCAATTAACGATTCTTAAAACGAGGTCTGTTAACGATTACAACTGAGTAAAACTCAATTACCCCAATTTAAATCCACATTTCACCCTTATCCCAATTCTCGAGGGGGTTTACACTGCATGTCACACTCTTTTTTTTAAACACTCGTCAACATCACACTTTGCAATTCCTTCCCTTACAACCCAGCTACAATCAATATGAATGATAGCGAGCACCCACACCACCTTCACACCTTCCTCTCCCAAGACCCTCCCTTCACAAGTCCCAATCCAAGTAACAAATAACCTAGTGGTCGCATGACACGGTGAGTAAGCATTTAGCTCACAATCACGACAACCTCAATCTATCTTATAAACACTCAGGATCTCACTCCCTCACTACCCTACATCGAGTAACGCTCTGCCGCCGCTCATCGCAACACCGGCCTCACGCAACCTTCGCAGGCTGGAGGATGTCGGCCGGCACCTTGGTAAGCGCGGCGCTGTATTCCCACAGCCGCGCCGCCACGCTGGCATCATGAGACGCACGGCTAGACGCCACCGCCTTGCAATCCACGAAGTACTGCATCCAGCAGAGCAAGAAAGCCCCCTTTGAACAACTTGATCGTGCAAGGGGCCAGGCAGCTAGCTCACCCTGCACCTCCACTGCCACGTCTGCCCCCACTGCTGGGTGCCACCCATATCCAGTCATGTCCAAAGCTCAACTTCTTATCTGCATGACCTTGGCCTCGGCTGTGAGACGTGCTTGACCACTAGCTAGCTTGCTTGCCAGCAGTGAGAGGGGTGCTGGCTGGTCTCACCTTGGATGTGGTGTTGGCCACGTCAGGGGATGAGGCAAGGTAGATGCTGGTCTGGGCCCCCTGCTGGGGAGTCTTGAAGAGAAAGCTGGCTAGGTAGATGGCAGGGCCCTGGGACCAAGCAAGGAGGGGTGGGACAAGGTCACACACTATCTCACACCTCCCTTGGACACCTTATCAGCACTTCCTACCACCAGCACTCCAAGCCCATCTAAACCCTCAACAACCCCTCCAGCTGGGGAGGAGCAGTGGTGAGGTGGGACGGAAGCATGGCAGCAGCTGGACTAAGCCATGGTAGTCAGCAGCCATGACCATGCATTGGAAACAGTGCCAGAGCGCCTCATCATCATGCCACACAGGTCATATAACATTCACAAGGTACCCACGACAAGCTGGGACAATTAAACATGCCTGATGCTGCAGCGGTGTAGCAATGGGGCTACACGACACTTGCCTAATATTGTAAGCAATGTGACCAATGTGTGACCAATGTCAGGTGTAGCTGAGGTACCCAACGCCACCATATGCCCTGCTACGCTTTACAGTGGTGGTGGGCAATTGAGTGTGACGCATGACTCACCATCCACATCTGGTTGCTGCTGTTGACCATGTAGCGGCCCAGCTCAGTGCGGACTACGCCGGGGTGAAGGCAATTGACCTGGCAGGGGCAGGGCAGGGGACAGGGTCACAGCAAACCAGGGGTAAGGTCAGGGGCCAGGGGTAGGGGTAGGGGTTAGGGAGCAGGGATGGGGACAGCGTCAGGGGCCAGGGATAGGGGACAGCATCAGGGTGGGTATTAGGAGCTCAATGCTCAGGGCCAGGGTTTAGACGAAATAAGAAAGACAATATGAAGACCTAGGCAGGAGGGTCAGGGGTCAGGACGACAGGGTCAGGGCAGGCAGGGTGGGGTGAAGCTACTCACCGTGACCTGAGGGTAATCTTTGAGGCGGCGTGCCAGCTCATAGGTGAACAGGATGTTGGCCAGCTTGGACTGACCATACGCCTCCCAAGGAGAGTAGGCACCTGAAGCAGTGCCAGGGTCCATGTATGCCCTGCAGTTCTGTGCGCTGCTGCTTACCAGTGGTGGCTGCACTGCAGCGCACCTCGCATAACACTGAGGCAGCACACAAGCCAGCCTACCCCTATATAAGGTATTAGGAAGCGTTGAGGAAGGTTCCTGAAACGCTCCCCGTAGACGCGGCCGGGCCTTAACTCCGGATGCGGGTAAATCCGGCGAACCCGGCAGTGTTGAGATCTCGCATCCCACCCCGCGCAAACGTGACGCGACCCGACAACCACCCTAGCAACTACCTAACGACGCGTTGCGCAGAAAAAAAACGGGGGCGTTCGGTGAAGTAACAAGAGAACACGAGATATGGGGTGGCCAGAATTAGGCAACTCTCTGTGTATGCTCATTGCCTGAGATTAAACTATGTACAACATGGGTGGACCTCATTGGCCACAGCCATGTCTGAGTCATTCCTGGCTTGCAATTTGAGGCCAGTAGCTGGGATGGTGGGAGAGGTGCCCAGGTATGCGTGGGTCATGATGACCCTCACTGAATTACTTTAGTGGAAGCACCTGGCCAGGCTGCTGCAGGCTACTGACACGGCAGGATGGCTTACCTGGCTTGTCTCGGTTCAGATCATCAAACTTGATGCTGCCCATGGTGTGTGCGGCTGATGAGACGTTGATGATGCGCACGGGCCTGCAGCAGCAGCAGCAGGAACTTGCAGGCGTGGCAATGACACCACTCAAGGCGGTGTAGTCCAAGGTGCTTAACCTTAATGCTGACTGGTGGGTGATGCCAGGCTGGCTACCCCATGCTCTAATGGGTTTACGTGTGAGGGGCTTGCCTCCAGAAGCAGCCCCAGCAGCAGCAGCTAGCCTCCTTTACACTCCACTGCCAGCACTGCCACCTACTTCTCAGCCTTGAGCATCGCGGGCAGCAGTAGCAGGGTCAAAGCGAAATGGCCCAGGTGGTTCACACCCAACTGCAGAGACAACAGCAGCAGCAGCCACAACAGCAAGGGTTGAATGCTTTTTTGCACAGAGCTAGCCTCTGGCATTGTGACAACCCACGATCAGCCTTGTCGATGGTAGCTAGATCAAACATAGTGGGCATTGCAGTGCAGGCAATGGATTTGCAGCCCAGCCCTATCATTACAGGGACGACAGCAACAGCCATGGCAGCGCTGCTGGTTCTTTGTGCTCCTGGCTAACAAACCTTGGCAGAGTTGGGGAAGTGAGCCGCTGTTGGACTGATGCTGGAGCAGGCAGACTCAGCTGGGCAGGTGTACTTGCACAGGTGCAGTTGTGGCAATGAGTGCAATGGTGTGAGACTCAGGCCCTGGCTCAGGCTCAGGCCATGGCTCGGCCTCAGACTCTGGCCTGTCTCCTGCATACATGCATGCATCCATCCCTTGCCTGGAAGTCAAAGCCGTCCTGCGTCTTCATCTTGGGCGTGGCCATAACCCCTGCAGCCAGGGCAGCAACCAGCCTTGACTTGGGCCTGAGGAGGTGAGGTGCATGCCCTCTAACAGGACATCACTCACTGCCCACTGCCACTCCTACGCACCCACTGATACCCAAGCTGGCTTGTCGCTGCATGTTAAGAAGGTGGAGCCAGACCCAGCAGGAGCAGTGTTGGCTACAACCTTCTTTGTTGATGATGCTAGTTGATGACGCTAGTGGCACAAGGGTCAGTGCAGCAATGGCAATAGCAGCCACAGTAGCTGCAGCAGTGTCCAGGTCGCTGTCAGCACTGAGGTGGGGTGGGGGGCAGCAGGGTGGTGAATGCCGGCCCACCTGCATTGTTGAGCAGCACATCAAAGTCGGCGCAGCCTGTGTCTACCAGGCTGGACGCCGCTGCCTTGACGCTGGCCAGGTTGGCGAGGTCCAGGTTCAGGCTGCTGACTTGGGCGCCTGGTTGCTGCTCCCTGCACCCAAGCAGCCAGTTGCAGGGAATGGGTAGGGGCTAGAGTGGGGCTAATAGTACATGCAAATGCAACATGAAGGCAAAATGATGATGACGATGAGGATGCGGATGAGGATAATGGTAGTGGTAGTCTCACAGCAATCAAAGGGTGGGTGTTGGGGCTGACGAGGAAAAAGGCATGGCCTACAGTGCTATACATATGCAGGGAGGGGAGAGCATGCCAGCTGTGTAAAAAAGGCAAAAGGAGGATGGCAGGGAGATGCATAAGAGTGACACATGCCCAGTGTAGGCGGCCACATAGAGGAATCCTTGACCTCCCCTCCACATTGCCGAGCCAGCAACAGCGACAGCTGCGCAGGCCGATGTGGGGAGGGTCTGGGTGTGTGAAGGCAGGCTGTCAATGCTGGCTTGTTCGGCAGCAGCCTGCTACAAGCTTTGTAACTCTGCAGCGTTGTACCAGGAACACCCACTTGATGGATGCCACCGCCGCGGCAGCCCGTCCTTTGTCGCGGCATGCCAGGGTCACGTCCCAGCCCTTCGCGCACAGACTCTTGGCGGTCTCGAACCCAATACCTGAGTGCAGCGGCAGTCGCAGATGGGCACTTAGGAAAACAGCGACCACAAACCTGCCGCGCATCTAGTTTGTGGCCAGCAGTAAATGACCTTGGTATTTAACCCGGCTGGCGCGTAAGCATTAGCACGACGTGCGAGGAGACCGTGCTCTGTTCGCACCTGTGTTTCCACCAGTAATCAGCACCCGCTTCACGCGTTCCGCGCCCGCCGCTTGTGCAACCATTGCCGCTTTGCACTGTGTCTGCAGTCGGTACATTGACACGCACGTCCTACCTGCTGGCCACGTCGCGAAAGCCAAGAATATCTGATAGCGTAATGCAACATCTGTCTCGGCCTTGTGGCTTGTGGCACGTCCCCTCGAGGTAGCCAGAGATGTCTTCCCTGGCCCCAAGCCCGTCATTTCAGCTTCGTGAGCTGTACCTGGCCAGCTGCCAAAACCTGGGCTTGTATTCATTAGAGGTCAAGAGGGAGGGAATGGCCCACTCAGTGGGTGAGCATTGCTTGCGCGCAGGCCAACCCTACTTGGCAGACATACCCGGCTCAAAAGTTGGAACGTCAATGTCCAGCCACAGCTTATTAGTTTAGTGCCGTGGTTTAGTGCCGTGGTTTTGTGCCGCCGCTTGTGACCGGCATAGTCCTTTATGCTGCGCCGCTCTGCACGCTCCGAACCCGCGCAGTTCGCTGCCGACGCCTCCGCCGGTACTGATCTTCTTTCTGGCTTTCACTCACAAGCTGCACCACGACCGGCTTGTCCACAAGGCGGCCCAAGGGCGGCGTGCGCTCGTCCAGCTGGTAAATCTTCCGCTGCAGCCGATGCAGCTGCTCAGTCGCGGTGGCTTCGGGCGTCCGGGATGTCCACCCACTGCCTGCGCCCGGTCCCCAGGTTGGGCAAACGTAGTCAGCCAGGCCAGCGCGACAGCTCCAGCGAGCGGTATTAGCCAGCCAGGCACCGCCAGATCTGCAAAGACATCAGCCACGTCTCGCGGAATTGGACTGCCTACTGGGTCAACAGGTTTTCAGCACATTATACCCTACTATTATGGGCAGGGGCTGTGTTCTCTGTAATCCGAACTGGGTAAGTGCGACCTACAGCCGGTACCAATACCTGATTCACTACCCCAACCCGCTTGCAAAGGCTGGGAAACCTATGTTGGCATGAAACACATGCTCTGATGTAAGCAACAGCTTAAGCATTGCGCGGTGCACACATGTTACTGTGCTACAGGCTGCTGGGCTTGGGCCTTGGGGGCTCGGTCTCGCAGCTTCTTGAAGCCCAATGCTGGGTACTCCTTGCCCTGGGCCGGAAGCCTTCCTCGGTCTGGCCACCTGCACAGCTCCAGTGGGCGCCACTTGCTCTCCCCTGCCCGCTCGAGGTTGAGGGCTGCGTTGCAGTCCCTGTCCACCCATTTGCCAAGGTCCCCAGGGGTGGCCTGGGCCAGCCAAGGGCACCACATGAGCCCCCGCACTGGCGCCTCAAACCGCTTGCTCCAGGCTGACCGCAATAAGCGGTTCTGCACCTGACCTGGCTTGGGCTTCCAGTCCTCATGCCTGGTGGGCTTACTGCTGTCCAGCTCCTTCTCACAGGGCTGCGGGCTGTTCAAGATTGAGCTGACCCTGCTGGTGCGGAACTCATCCACTGTCACCACCCTGCCTGGCACCCTGTCGGTTGGCTTGCCGCTGTTGGGCCTCTCCAACTTGCGGCAGGCCTGCAGCACAGCCTTGGCCCCCCACCCACCCCGGGTGCCAATGCCTGCGTTGCCAAAGAACACCACCAGCTGCTTGCGGGCCACCCACTCCTGCTGGGACACGCTGGCTGCTTCCTCCTCCAACTGCATGGCACACACGGCACACAATGCAGATGACATCCCTGGCAGGACTGGGGACATGGGCACCTAGCAGGTCACATGTGGGGCAGTCATCAGCCTCTGGTCCTGCCCCTCCCCCCCTACCCTTGGCACTCCCACCTTCTTGCCCTTCATCGCGCTCTGTAGTAGATGGTACTTCGCGACTGTATCAACTCTCTCGCGACTTACATTGGCAACAGTTACATTGGCAACAGTTTGGTAGGTCCTGTCAGGTTTTCAGCGGCAGCGGCACAATTGGCAGCAGGGTGTCCCTGTTCGCCAAATGCTGAAGGGGGCTGTCAGGCAGCTGCCTAGGTGTGTGGTGCTTGGGTATTAGTTTCGTACCAGCCGGGTCAGCTCTGCCGGCAGCAACGTGGTGCAAGACCCATCAGGAGTCCTTCAGGCGAGAGACAGTCAGCTGTAGATCAGCTGGCAGGTACATCCTCAGGTGCGTTTACATCGTAGGAGTGGTCGGTATGTAGCTGCAACAACTCCTATTCAGCCGCCCACCGATCACCCATCAGCCCGAGTCGTGTTCATACCAGAACCCTGCCCTGCACAGTTCAGACTCGACATTATGTGGTTTGCCACTTGGTTGTGCATGTACCGATGCAGGTGGCTGTACCCGGTGCGCAGCGTGGCGACGCGGTCCCGGATCAGGGGCTGTATCATACAGTCTGTATGTGCTCAACAAGCAAATGCACCATGTTCTACGACTGAGACCTGCCAGCCGCTGCTGTGCAGTCGGGCCGAGCAAGGGAGCTGAGCAGCTGGCTAAGCCGCCCCGCCATGCCAAGTCCAGGCAGTGTAGGCCAGAAGTGAGAGCCACGGCAGTGGCAGCGGCGGCACCAGCGGCAGCAATAGGATGTGTATTTTGCAATTAACCAGACAAACAAACAATTCACCCCTTATATAGGGGATGCATGTGAGCATAGGATAGGACTCGGGCACTCCTGGGGTCACACCTTGTTTAGGGACACAGTATTACCAGCCACTTCCTGTTGTGGAGAAGTGTTGGGGCTCGCAAGGATAGGGATACTGGGTTTCTGGTCGTACTCCTTTATGTTTGATCGGGCCAGGCTGCCGGTAGGGTCGCAGACAGCCCGCACTACCAATGAGGCGCTATCTAGCTGAGCCAGCTGTCCTTCGCACGTAGAGTGCTCTTGGCGAGTTGCGCGAGCTATTGCGAGAAGATGTTAGCAATGGCACGCCGCTTTACAACGAGTACATCGAGCGATACAGCGAGGAGCTGGAGTTCGGTAACGAAGCCGCTCGGGACTTCCTGTTGGAGCTCGTCAGGTATAGCTTGCCAGGCCTCCACAGCCGCTGCTTGTCCGGAGAAACGTGAAGTCGCCCGAGGTAGACGCAATTGCATCAGCTGTCGGAGCATAGTTTCATATTGCCACAAAAAGGCACACACAGGCTATGACCAGGGTTAGTAGCAGTGTACTGGCAGTACATTCAGCACTATGCCCCTTCTGCGCTCACATCAACACCCTCACATCAACAGCTTTACTACAATGTTAAAGCTACAAGGCCGCAGGTAGTGGTGCGGGCTGCCAGGCTGGAAGGGAGGGTGCTGCTTCTCAATCAGCTCCCTGGGCTGCTTCCATGCAGGCTGGCTTTTAATTGCTCAACTGACAGCTCAGACACATATGCTATCACCACCAACGCGCGGCGAGTCCTGTGTGAGGTGTCTGTCATGGATCTGGTTGACGTTGAGTCAGCTAAGCGGATCCTCCCTATGCTGTCTGACTGTTGTCAGAAACACGCACCTGGGTCTCCCGGGTGCCACACTTGCGGCTCTGGCCTTAACGAACACCTGGGTTTGACAATACAAGCTCTCTTCACCCGTCTGGTGTCTCATCACCCGATGTGGCTGAAGCAAGCTCTGCGGGATGACACAACACAGATCAAGGCAAGTGAAGAAGGTAGCCATTGTGTAAGAGGGGAGGTAGGCAAGTAGGCTAGCTGGTGTGCTTTGTTTCAGCTGCACTCATCAAGTCCTGCTTTGCATGTGCCTGACTGGCCTCCAGACATTGGTGACATTGGTGGGCCAGGCCCAGGGCATCACTGACCTAGTGACGCTGATGATGGGTGGCGTCTGCTCCAACGGCACGTCCTGGCCAAGTTACACCAAGACCGAGCTAGCTGAGCCATTGGCTGCTGCGGCAGTGCTTCCAGCGCTGGTGTCCCTCCTGCACCCAGACCGTGGCGGCCAGGCTAGCATTGGCGCTGCCACGGTGCTGCTTCAGGTGCAGTGTTGCTGAGTGTTGGCTGCACCCCCCAACCTGTGAGGTGCTCCTTGTCTGCCCCACCTCACCAGCAGCTTGCTTACGCATTCTGGAGCACTGATTTATCCCTTCTGTTGCACGGCTGGTGTCAAGCTATTGCAGCAAGACCATTAATCTCAGCTCCACGCTTGCATAAGGGCTCCCGCTCGACCCATCCTGCAGATATCAGACGCTGATGCCAACGGCCTGGCGCACAGCCTAGCATCACATGCAACCTTGCTGGACGACATAGTCTGCAGCATGACAGTGAGTTTTGCATGACAGATAGCATGACAGAGAGAGCCACTCACAGCACCTTCCTCATCGGCCTGATGAGGCAGAACCAGGTCCCTCACTAGGGGTGGTGTCTTGTGTGTATGGAGTTTTGTTCCTATGCACATGGCATGGGCGCCTTTCACCTACACTATTGCCTGACCCCTGTGACAGGGCTATAGCCTAGAGCTGGCAAGACAAACATGCACTGATGTAAGCTGATGGAAACAGCTCAAAAGAGGCACACACTACTGAGCCTCAACAGGCTGCGAGCACAGCTTTCAGACACGCACAACTTTGCCACCATTATTGCCTCTTAGCACTGACCTCTCAACACCTTGACCCCTTTTCACCAGTGCTGTCATGTCCCTGAGGTCATGCCCCTGGGGCCTTGCTCCATGCCCCAATAGCATTAGGCCACCATACTACAACTTGTGATGTGTGACATGCAGGCTCATGCGCTCTGCTGCCAACGCTTACGCCAGTCGGCTTGCAGCCCTGACGCCATGCTGGTGCTTCGAAAGCTGCTGGCCATGGTGACAAATCTCCTTGGCAGCCAGCAGACAGGCGGTCGCAAAGTGCGATGGACCATGCAGTCAGGGGTGTGCCCCCCCGCATGGCCTGTTCTGCCCACAGCTCAGCACACAGCAGCAGCAGCCTTTGCAACTGCCTTAGCGCATCCAGGGCGAGCAGAAGCCCTCCTTGAGGCCTTGCCTGGTGCAGTCAACTGGGTGGCCACGCACAGCTGCAACAAACAGGTGAGCAGGCATGAAGGCAACCTCATGCGGCGACAGGCAGCACCTCCCCTCTGCAACCATTGGTCAGCACCTGCACAATGATATGCAGGAAGATAACCTGCTGCTGTGCGCTGCCATGTGTAAATCATTTCTCCGCCTCCACCATCTCATCCTTGATACACCACCTAGCATAAGCAAAGCATTATAGATAGGCAAGCATCCAGTATGGCAAGTGCTTGACATAGTATTCTCTGTTAAGCCGTTTAGAAAGCACCAGGTGCAAGGAGTCTGGTGTGTGGCATGAGCAAGGCAGCTGAAGGTAGTGGCAAGCTGCCCTGCCCTGCAGGTGGATGTGGCAATGGCCCCGCAGGCCCATGGCGATGCCATGAACACAGCCAGTGGCCAAGTGGGCGCTGATCACCAATGCGCCTCCCAGCTAGGACCGCTGCCCGCCAGGACGGCAGGTGGTGTGGCCACTGACAGCAGTACAGCCGCACTGGCCAGTGCAAGCTGGGCCAAGGACGCGAAGCATGTGCCTGCAGACAAGATGCCTGCCAGCACGACCACCCACCTCAGCACCCTGAACACGTCCTATGGGCATTGCATCCTACCCCTTGGCACCGCCCTGCCCAGCCTCGTGCAGCTCGTCACCGCCATGGCCTACTGGCCCCAGCTGCAGCCCTGCCTCCAGGCCTCCAACGTATGTACTGGCCTGCTGCAGCTCATGAAGTGGCGGCCTTTCCACAGCCCGCTACACTCCGCAGTGGGTCAGCTGTTCTGCACCATCATCAGCCACGGCGCCCCTGCCCTGCTATCAGACCTCCTGATCCGCAGCAACCTCCTTGGACAACTGGCCCAGCTGCCCACCACTGTGCCATCCACCCAAGGGCGCATGCTTCGTGCGGGCTACATGGGCGTGCTTGCGCAAATCTTTGACTGCATGACAGCAACCATGCAGCGCGAAGAGGGGGAGCATGCCGACCTGGACTATTGCAGCACAGACAAGCAACACCAGCAGCAGCACCAGCAGCAGCACGCGCAGCATGCGGAGGAGAGCATGGAAGATGCGTCTGCTATCACACGCCAGCTCTTCAACATTGAAGATGCCACAAGCATCTCTGGTAGGTGATGAGGCGCCAGCTCCAGACACAATGTGCTTACGCTTCATGGATGTCATCGGATGGTTTGACAAGCCGTCTCGCCTGTTTCAGCCAAGGTTCAAGATGGGCTTCACCAAATGTTGCATAGCCATGATGTGTATGCCACCTGTACCCTTGCTGTTTCGGACCACCTCTGCCCACTGCAGCTGTTGTCGCTGCGCTGTTGTCAGCCCCTCTCTGCCCTGAGTGGCTGACACCCGTGGCCATGATTTGTGTCATAGTGGTGGTGCTGCCTACCACCCCTACCTACGCCATGCTGTTCCCCATGCTGTGCAGGCCAGCAGGAGCAGCCTGTACACACTCCTCCTGCGGCAGCAAACAGGGCTGGCTCCCTGCTTGAAGACACTACCAGCACCACACCCAGCTGCGTTGCAGCGATGCCAACAGGCAAATGCAATGTGATGATGACAATCATGACGGCCTCCAACCCTCAAGCAGACCTCACACTACCCCTCACTCCCTCACCTGAGCCACCAGCTGTGGAGGCAGCAGGGGAGGATGACCAGCTGGTGCCTGCCAGGGTGACGATGCCCCTCCTGCTGCCGGAAGCAAGGAGCAGGGACGCCGGGCTCATGCCACACCTTCTCAGCCCCAGGCATGTGGACGAGCTCAGCCCAAGACCTTGCCGGGCTCCTGTCCTGAGCCTTGGGCTTTGCTGCAACCAGCCTGAGCTGCTGCCAAGCCCCGACCAGGCAAGGCTATGACCCTGGCCGCTGCATGTGGCTAGGAACTGGGTCACTTGCATGACAGTGGCATGGTGGGTTCTCATTCCACCACTCATACATCAACATCTAAGTCATCTTGATCACACTGGTACCTGGCCATGATATGTGAAAAGCACCCACTGCAAATGTGTGGTGTTTTTAACCCGCCACAAGGGTCACTTCCATGCTGTCGCTCCAGCAGGTCCCACCAGCGCTACCCAACCCAACTTGCATGGTGTTCCCAGCACATTATCCCCTACTATTATGTGGGCAGGGTCTGTGTTATCTGTAGTCCAAACTGGGTAACTGCGACCTACAGCCGGTACCAATACCTGATTCACTACCCCAACCCGCTTGCGAAGGCTGGGAAACCTATGTTGGCATGAAACACATGCTCTGATGTAAGCAACAGCTTCAGCATTGCCTAGTGCACACATGCTACTGTGCTACAGGCTGCTGGGCTTGGGCCTTGGGGGCTCGGTCTCGCAGCTTCTTGAAGCCCAATGCTGGGTACTCCTTGCCCTGGGCCGGAAGCCTTCCTCGGTGTGGCCACCTGCACAGCTCCAGTGGGCGCCACTTGCTCTCCCCTGCCCGCTGGAGGTTGAGGGCTGCGTTGCAGTCCCTGTCCACCCATTTGCCAAGGTCCCCAGGGGTGGCCTGGGCCAGCCAAGGGCACCACATGAGCCCCTGCACTGGCGCCTCAAACCGCTTGCTCCAGGCTGACCGCAACAAGCGGTCCTGCACCTGACCCGGCTTGGGCTTCCAGTCCTCATGCCTGGTGGGCTTGCTGCTGTCCAGCTCCTCCTCACAGGGCTGGGGGCTGTTCAAGATTGAGCTGACCCTGCTGATTACGCGCTCTGTAGTAGATGGTACTTCGCGACTGTATCAACTCTCATGACTATCACTCTTGCGACTTGAATTGGCAACAGTTACATTGACAACATTGCCGGAGTATCCAGTATCCAGGCAAAGGAGACAGCACTAGGGCACAGCAGCTGGCACGGCAGGTGGCCATGGTGTTCCCAGCAGCGCAACAGCAGTGCAGCTAGGCTGCCTAACCCAAGCCTAAGCCTAACCTGACCACACTCTCAGCACCTGTGGCAAAGCAGGGGTGGCGAGAAAGGTACATCACAGCTGTAGAGGCTTACGAAGGCAGTAAGGTTTCCTTCTGTCGCATTGTGTGGCTGCAGGTGTCGTCCAGCGACTTGAGCAGCAGCCCTCCCACCCCTCCGCCTTGCAGCCCTCGCCGCTCTCCCTGCGCCAAGGCCTTTTCCCCTCCCGGCCTCTGCTTCAGCCCCAGAGGGCCTTGTGGCCACTCAGCCCTTAGCCCCACCTCCAGCACCCCTACTGCTAAGACTGGCAGCCCTACCCTGACAGCCAGCTTGCGTGTCAGGCGCAACAGCCCACCATGCTACCCCAAGAACGACCACCCCTTGCTCAAGACATGCCTATGCGCCCAGACCCTTTCGGCTGCCTCCTGCCCCAGCTGGCTGCCCTACCAAGGCCCTAGTTCAATGCCACAGGCAGACGCCCCAGCACATCCTGCTGCATCTACTGACCAGGAGCACGACACAGCTGGTGATAAACACACTGCTATACATGTAAAAGAGCATGTGCACGGAAGCAGTAGGGATGACGCCACTGCTGACTTGGACCAGGACAGAGCGCACTGGAGCCCAAGGACCAAGCCTGATGCCAAGCCTGGCACCAGCTCCTCTGAGCGCCACTCAGGCGGCTCAAAGAACAGCCCATGCCGCAGGCAGCAGCCATGTGACGGGGCACAGCCTGAGGGCAGTGACACCCAGCCAGTGTTGGACAGAGCCGCCAAGAATCCGCCTCAAGCGTGGTCATCCAGCACGCCAGTAGCCAACACATCCTGCACCCATCTTGCTCATTCCAGCTCAGCTGCCACCTACAGCCCTCCCTCCTCTGCATCGCCTGACACAGCCATCAGCCTGCCCATCAGCCCGCAGCCGGACACCGCCCCCTGCCCACTCGGCGGTGCAGCACCCTGCCTGCACCAATGCCCTGCCAGCCTCCCTGCAGCCCCCCCTTGCATCTCCCCACTGCCTGATGGCCACAAGCGCCTGGTGCTGCTACGGCACGTGATGCGTCACTCTGCCGGCACCTGGGCACACTGGCAGGAACAGGCGGCCAAGTGCCTGGGGTCACGCAGGGACTGGAGCTGCGGGCTCCCCAATGCGCCCAGCCCTGAAGTCGCCTGCAAGGAGCAGGTGACACAGCCTGGGCCCTTGCAGACAGATCACTAGGGCAAGCACTAACACCACCAGCATCGGCATTGTTGCTTCTGCATTTGTGCATTTGTATACCACACTCACGCCATGGTGCCCATGATGCCAGCCAGTATCAATGAAAATGGGTTGGGTGTAGCTCTGCGTGTTTGTGACCTCGCAGCATTGCTGAACACCATGTGGCCAGGACACTACCATACCATGCACTCGAACCATCCACCCACCCAGCCTGTTGTAGCTGACATTGCTTTATGTCCCTTGCTGCAATGTAGATGGTATTCATTGACCCACCGGGTCAAACCCTGTCTCACACCTCACCTGTGGCCGCTGACTGTGACATCATTGACAAGGCCCTGGCTGCTGAAGACACCATGACAGAGGAGCCCCCTTGCCTCGGCCAGGCTGGCAGCGACGAGGTGGCTGGCAGCGTGCAGCCCCTGTGGGAGACTGGGCTGCAGCACCTGGCAGGACTGAGCTCTGGCCCGGATGCGCTAGCACAGGAGGTGTTTGATGCCATGTGTGACGAGGAGCTGGACACACACATGCAGCTGTACACGGACCTCACGCCAGCCCTGCAGCAGGACTGGGCAGGCGATGCAACCACAGCTCATCAACTTTCTGAGGCAGAAGCCATGGAAGGCGTAGACGCTGACGGCCCTGTCAAAGAGCCCGCAGCTCAGCTCTTGCAGCCAGGCAGAGCGCGTGAAGGCGAGGCTGCTGACGCTGGCAGCTGCGCACAGCAGGCACCTCTGGCTGAGGGGGGACAGGACCAAACACCCTGTTCAATTTCCGCTGGTGAGTTGTTTGGGTACAATTCGAGCATCCGGCCCTGCTGCCAGCTGCGCAATGTCCCCATGCTTATGACGTCCACCAACACCCTGGGTGGATGTTGCTATGGCTTGTGCAAGCCTGCAAATCTATGTCCATTATATGGATTGGGCATAGGCTGACAGTATGGCACACATCATAGGCACGAGTTGGTTGACCTGTGTGTGAAAACACACCGCAGTGCTTGCATGTCCCCGAGCTGAGAAGCGGTCTTCTTTCATATGATGCATGGAGCTGAAGCAGAGGGACGTTGCGTGTGATTGTGTGTGAATGTGTGATTGCGTGTGATTGTGTGATTGTGTGATTGTGTGCCTCCCACAGCAGGCCCTCTGCACCCACCAGCCGCACCACAGGCTGTGGAGGGTGCCACCAACAGCATGGAGGCAGAGCTGCCAGCAACCTCGCCTCCGGCCCTGACAAGCAGCACTGGCAGCAGTACTCAACCGGCAGGGCCAGTGACTGTCACCCGCACACGCTCAGCAGAGGCGGTGCCACTGGTCGTCGCAGCCCCACACTATGGCCCGCACACCAATGCCTGGCACCGATACCTTGCTTCTCTCCCATTGGAAAAGAACTCAGCCAACGGCCCTGGTCTGGCTGACCTTGGCTCCCACGCACAGCAGCCACACAATAATGGCCAAAGCCTGTTCAGGAGACAGCCCCAGCCAGGCAAGCTAAAGCAGCCGCAGACACAGCTGTCAAGCTTGTTTCGCAGCCACACCTGGGACCTGTCCAGCTCCACAGCAGGGCTGCTGATGCCCAACACCCAGGGCTCAGGGGAGTCCTCTGCTGTGACCCCGCCTCCAGCTGCTCCCACTGCCAAGGGGGAGGCCCACACCTACCCCGCCGGCAGCAGAGGTCGCACTGTGTCGTTGCTGTCCCAGGGGCTGCAGGGGCCGGGCAGGCGCTGCAGTGACGGGTCTACCTCTCCAAAGGTGACTGCTCACATGCGATGCCGGGCGCGATGCTCAGGATGCTGGGTGGGCTTGGCATCCTGCTCAGCTAAAGAGGGAGTGCAGCACATGTGATTTCTGCAAGCTAGCCAGGGCTGTGTTGTCTTGCCTGGCTAGTTCCCTGCCCCACCCCATCTTGGAGGTGGGGCGGTAGACGTTGGCATGAACCATGCTCATGCATACAGCTGAAACAGCGGTCACAGCACCTACAGCACACTGCTAGGCTACTGGTTATCACGGCTGAGGGAAGGAGGGCAGTGGGCGGGGTGATATGTCTGTTTGTGTTTGTAAAGCGTGCTGACCTCAAATCCGGTAGTGAATATGGGTGAGTGCTAGGAAGGAAAGGAAGCAGAAAACAAATCTGCTATCTTGCATATCACCCGTTGTGTGGGTGTCCATGCGGTTGCTGTCAAGCCAGAGCAGCCACCCAGTGACAAGCTACCCTATACTTGACGTCCAAGCATGTGTTCATGGCCGACCCTTTGTGCTGCAGCTGGGTGTGACCCTTAAAAACAGTCGTGGAGCAACCGCCAGCTCCAAATGGATCCGCTTCTACCAAGACCGTGGCGCCTGCAGCAGTGATGATGAGGTGGAGGAGGGGCTGCAGGCTGGGGGCGCAGTGGCTGGTGCTGCTGGCCACACCACTGCACCACAGGACAGGGTGATGCAGCAACTGTGGCGCAGCAGTTCTGACCCCCTGCTGCACAGCCACGCCAGCCAACTGCCCTCACCACTGACCCTCCCCCTTCAATGTGAGGTTAACAGCAGCACCAGCTCTGCAACCTATTGTGGTGAAGGCGTGTTGCATGCAGCTGCCACTGGATGCACCCCCCATGCTGCCGACATGGACATGCACTAGCCCTGTTGAGGGTGGTAAGATCGTTTTGTCTTCAGCTGAAATCTCCAGGCTATTAATCAGAATGGAAGGTGTACTTTTGATTATAGAAAGTGATGTGGGGAGGGTGGCAAGGGCAATGCCACAGCATGTCATTGAGCTTACTAGTGACCCTGCCGTCTAGCAGACGGGAATGACATACCAGGCTAGAGGCTTCAATGTAGCATGATAAGGACATATGTACAATTTGGAGAGTGACAGCCATTGTAAGCACAAAAGATGGAGATATGATGCAGTCTGCGTACCTACATAAGCATGATTGTCCGTCGGTGCGCCCACACAGAGCAAAAATATATATGTTTTGCAGACATAGACACAACTCGTGTATATAACCCCTGTACCCTTACAGCGCGTTCCCAATGGACGGAGAGTCTCCATCTCATTCTCTCCAACTCTTTCTCTCCATTGGACCGTTGGACCGTTGGCGGCAGTTAGAGGGCAGAGGAGATGGAGATGGAGATGGAGGGCCAACGGAGATGAAAAGAAAGGGATGGAGAGAAAGATATCTCTTTTCTCTTTTCTCTTTTCTCCGTCCATTGGAAACGCGCTGTTATTCATGAAACAAGGTTGTTTATGATTCCCCCATGACCCAAGTACAGTAAAACCCCAAGTAACGCACTCACGAATAAGTTGATAAGCTACTAGGCCGTGTCAAGGGGCTCGACGAGCACTGCTGCGGCTCAAGAGTAGCTGAAGCTGCACTCAACCAAATCAGCATGCATTTCCCTCCGCGGCCTGCTGCATCCGGCGGATTCGTTTGCATCTGAGCATGTATGCGAAACCCGCGAACCGCAAGAAAGGCAAAGTGCAAACTCAAACATAGAGATTCTGCCGGTCGCAAACTTTGAATAACAGCCTCGTACGCGATATGTATAAGCTAGCCGCACAGTGGGGGCGCACCGGCCTGCTGTTGTGCCACACATTGGTTGACGCGCAGCAGAAATACGTGAGTCACCACGTGAGGTGGCAGAGAGGCGGGCGAGGTGGCATCCATCGTCGCTACGGCTCTGCACCTTCTCCCTGTGACGTGCTGCCGTTATGTGCTGACGCAGGCGGCTCTCGTGGTCCATTCCCACTCATTCAGTGTGTCCACTGTGCAGCAGCCACTGGTTCAGGGGGCCTCCCTGCTCAGCGCCCAGCCCCATGTGCCGCCAAGCATTATCTACAGAGCCCACTCCACCGCAGCCTTCAGTGAGAGGAAGGTGTGTCGTTGCCACTGCAGCCCCAGCAGCCAGGGCGCTGCTCCCTCTCACTGCTGACGATGTTGCCCTGTCATCAACAGCCCGTTCACAACGCCATGCAAAAACATAGCCTGCCATTGTGCCTGTCAATTTTGGGTGGTTAGCTCTAGAGAATGTACCCTAGCGGTTCTACCCCAATGGGACTAAGGTCAACCTCCCCCAAGCCACAGGGGACGCTTGTGGATACCCAGGACTCCTTGCCATACTCACACAAGTGATAAGTGCAATTGAACACATCATGACAGTTGGGGCATGGCCTAGCACAGCTACCGCCGTGCTTCAGCTGCAGCCTGCCTTTGCTCCTCCCATGCCCGCTGCTCCCAAAACCACTGATTCCGTACCCTCTGGCAAGCATCCCACCCTGCTGCCGGCTGTGCAGTAGCCCCCAACACACGACATTTCTCCCCATGCAGTTCTCCCCAGCACATTATCCCCTACTGTTATGTGGGCAGGGGCTGTGTTATCTGTAGTCCGAACTGGGTAACTGCGACCTACAGCCTGTACCAATACCTGATTCACTACCCCAACCCGCTTGCGAAGGCTGGGAAACCTATGTTGGCATGAAACACATGCTCTGATGTAAGCAACAGCTTCAGCATTGCCTAGTGCACACATGCTACTGTGCTACAGGCTGCTGGGCTGTGGCCTTGGGGGCTTGGTCTCGCAGCTTCTTGAAGCCCAATGCTGGGTACTCCTTGCCCTGGGCCGGAAGCCTTCCTCGGTGTGGCCACCTGCACAGCTCCAGTGGGCGCCACTTGCTCTCCCCTGCCCACTGGAGGTTGAGGGCTGCGTTGCAGTCCCTGTCCACCCATTTGCCAAGGTTACCAGGGGTGGCCTGGGCCAGCCAAGGGCACCACATGAGCCCCTGCACTGGCGCCTCAAACCGCTTGCTCCAGGCTGACCGCAACAAGCGGTTCTGCACCTGACCCGGCTTGGGGCTTCCAGTCCTCAGGCCTGGTGGGCTTGCTGCTGTCCAGCTCCTCCTCACAGGGCTGGGGGCTGTTCAAGATTGAGCTGACCCTGCTGGTGCGGAACTCATCCACTGTCACCACCCTGCCTGGCACCCTGTCGGTTGGCTTGCCGCTGTTGGGCCTCTCCACCACCTTGCGGCAGGCCTGCAGCACGGCCTTGGCCCCCCACCCACCCCGGGTGCCAATGCCTGCGTTGCCAAAGAACACCACCAGCTGCTTGCGGGCCCCCCACTGCTGCTGGGACACGCTGGCTGCTTCCTCCTCCGACTGCATGGCACACAAGGCACACAATGCAGATGACATCCTTGGCAGAACTGGGGACATGGCACCTAGCAGGTCACATGTGGGGCAGTCATCAGCCTCTGGTCCTGCCCCTCCCCCCCTACCCTTGGCACTCCCACCTTCTTGAAGTAGCGCTCCAGGACCATCTCCTGCGCACCATGCAGCCTCATCTTCTGATCAGCCCACTTGGGATGCAGGTACTCCCCCCACACTGCATCCCAAGTGGCCAGCGTGACGGCCACATGCCGCTGGATGGCCACCAGGGAGGTGCCTGCTGGGGTGGGTGCTGCCAGGTGCTGCAGCTCGAGCTTGACGTTCTCATTCCACCGCTGAGTGTTGTGGCGAGCCTGGATCAGGCCGCTGTCATGCTGCACCTGGCTCCTGGTCAGCTTGCTCCTGTAGAAGCCTTGCAAGCGGCCATCTGCACGCCACACCCCTGAAGCTACGCTGACTGCCTGAACACGCTACAGCCTGTTAGCATGCATGCACTGTTTGTTCATCCCTCAGGTTCCACCCAAGCTGGACTTCAATGACAACCGGGCTATCTTTCGAGGCCAGCCCACCAGTGCTGTGTTGCGTGCCCTGCTGGTCTTCCACGCCTGTGGCTGGAGCTGGTTTGTGGCGCATGCGGAGCAGCTGCTCAGTGCCAGCAAGAGGCTCCTAGGCACACGCCTCACGCTGCTGCTTGTCCGCAAGTCATTCTTTGACCACTTCTGTGGAGGTGGGGTGGGTCTCAAAGGGGGTGGGGGTGAGAGGGTACAGGGCTGCAAGTGAGCCAGGCCCTAGGAGCAGGTTGTCTGCGGTAACCCCTCTGTGACAATGAGAAAACGTGATTGTCTGTTCTGTTATGTATATGTTTAGTACACGCCTCCTCCATACCTCCTGATAACCTAAGAGGGATGACTAGACACAGCGTGCATACAACCACCACCTTGCCGAAGGTCAGGGCCAGCTTCAGGCTAGTCTTGGGCAAGATGGGCCACGTGACACCCTGGCACAAAGCATAGCGGTACAGTGTGACCTAAATGACCTGCATGTGTAATTATAGTGAGGTTGTTCAGTGTGGTCAAGCAGCAGCACAGCAGGTGTGGTGGGTGGTGCAGGAGAGACCTCTGAGGAGGTGTGGCTGACCATGCGCAAGCTGGAGCAGCGGGGCATTGGCGCCATCCTTGACTTTGCAGCAGAGGATGACATGCAATCATCAAGCACCAGCAGCGGCAGCAATGCAGATGGCAGTACTGTACGTCAGGCTTCCCAAACCCTGGGCAGCGATGACAGCATCAGCACCAGCACCAGCAGCCCCCAGCCTAGCCTGGCCCAGGCAGAAGTTCAGCAACGACGTCCTCAAGGCCAGCAGCAGGACGCGGCAGGCCTGCAGCCCCACAAAATGTCGGCACGGGTGGTGGCACGCCAGTACAGCTACAAGAGGTGGGAAGTGTGGACTGTGTGCCACAGCGATGGTGGGTTTGTGGTCATGGGGTGGTAGGAGGGGGCAGGAGCAATGTAGCGATGTGTGGGAGGAGGGAGGCTTGCATGCATGGGTGCTGGCTCTGGGCTGTTTGCTACTAAGCCTCCCCTAGTCTAGTTCAGCCAGCCGACCCACTCAAGCTCAACTATGCAACTCAACCATCCAACCCAACCACCCACTCAAGCCTAACCACCCAGCTTGAACAATATAGCCTGGGAGGCCTGAACACAGCAGTCAAGAATAGGAGTGTATGGCTTCAACAGCTGCATTGCAAGTAGAGCCAAGTCAGGTGCGGTAGTTGCCCAAACAAGACTTGCAGCGTGATCCTGAACCTCATGTGCCTACTCAGGGTTACCCTCACGCATGATAAAGCACACACCTTAAACTCTGGCCTCCATTGCTTCACTCCACTAGGGCACAGCACATTATTCCCCTACTATTATGTGCAGAGGATGTGTTATCTATAATCCGAACTGTTTGCATGCAGCAAGCATCCGGCACCACTAGGGCACAGCAGCTGGCACCTTGGGGCATGTTGGTCAGCCCTGACGCTACTTGCCTTCATGGCATGCCATAACTGGTCAGCAGCGGTAGGCACTGTGTTGGCATTGTCTTGCAGTGAGGTCCAGTGTGACGCCCATGTGGACATTTTCTTGAAGTCCATCCACGCAGCAGCAGGGCTGAGCCGCCAGGGCTTCACTGCTGTGAAGCTGACAGCCCTGGGCAACCCTTTACTGCTGCAGCGCATCAGCCTGGCCATAAGAGAGGTGAGCCTTGGGCTGGCCTTGGCCGCATGCAGGTGCCACATCACATGACACTATCACAACTAAGCTGTTAACCAGGCATCTGCTTGCACGCCTTGCATGGAGGTCCATGCATCACAATGTGATGTGGCTGGCTGTGATGCCATGCAGGTGCGCGGCCTGTTTGCCCGCTTTGACGCAGATGGCAGCGGTAGCATAGATCAGGCCGAGTTTCAAGCAGCGTACAGGGAGATGCTACCAGATGCCGACACAGAGGAGGTGCAGCGGGTGTTCAGCTGGCTGCAGGGCAACCAGGTAAGGCTAGTGACGTTGCTCAGCAGCAGCAGCAGCAGCAGCAGCAGCAGCAGCAGCAGCAGCAGCAGCAGCAGCAGCAGCAGCAGCAGCGGCAATAGCAGCAGCAGCAGCAGCAGCAGCAGCATGACCAGCTCGTCCTTATTGCTCCTGCATGCTTGCGTCCTCAATCGTTGGGGTCGAAGTCAGTTGGCTGTTCAGTCGCCTGTTCATGTGGCAGCCTGCCTGACTAGTGCCTGCTCGGTCCGTGTGTACATGTTGGTAGGCAGGTGGCAAGGTTGACTACGTAGCGTGGTGCCAGCGGCTGAGCCTGACCAAGATGCCCGAGTATGCGGCCCGCATCCAGCGCCTGCGCTTAGGGCAGCAGCAGCAGCACAGTGCGGGTAAGGGGTGCAGGTGGTGCCTGGTGATGGTGGGTTCACACTTCAGTCCCCGCTAGCCTGGTATGGCTGCTTGCCTTGCCCATCAGTAACTTGAGCATAATACTGGCGGCTGCTGGACTACGGTACCTGCAGGCTGCTTCCTGAGCCATGCAGCTCATGCGCTTCATGCAGTGATGGCATCAGCATGACATGGTGCAACCATAACAGTAATTGGGCATGCGCTGATGTCAGTGCTGAACTGTTCATCACACTAAGAGAAGCAAGGGGCTGCTGCCACTGCTACCATTGACGTGACTGCTGCTGCTGAGATTGGCACAGCTGCTGCTGCTGTCACTGCTGCCGCTGATGGTGCATTCGAATGGTTTGTTACCTGGTGTCAAGGGGCTCAACAAGCAATGCTGCTGCACTGCAGACTCGCCTGACAGCTGGCACCAGTACTGGTGCCAAGTTGCTGTCACAGCTGCTGCTCCTGCTGCTGCTAAGGCCATCAATGTCACTGCTGCACTGCAGGTCCACCTGACAGCTGGGTGCAGTCGCTACAGGCCCTGGTGCTGAGTGAGGAGGAGGTGCAGCTGGTGACGGCCATGCGGGCCCGCCTGCACCGCTTGGCCCAGGAGGCGGCAGGCAAGGGCGTGCGGCTGATGGTGGACGCAGAGCACACCTACTTCCAGCCGGTGAGTAGCTGCAGCTTGGCTCACCCTCTCTGCAGCACATGTATCCCTTTTGACTCAGCCGAGGATGTGTTGTCTGGAAGCCTGACCCATTCCCTGGCTCTGCCGCCTGGCCGCTGCCACACATGCCCAACACAGGTTAGAACTGGCCAAGATGCATCACTAATATGCACGACATAATTTGCATTGCTTGCATAACAGGCTAGGCTGTGCAGGGCTGCATGCGCCAGCTAACACCGTCACACAGGGGCAAGCTGCACACAATACCATGATGCTATGGGCGCATGGAGGTATATGCATGCCGCCCTGAGCTCACCCTCTACAGCGCATGGGTCTATGTGAGCTGACCCTGAATATGTTATGTAGGTGACCAGGTTATGTACATAACCACCAGTGACCAGCACATTCCCCTACTCTCATGGGCAGGGGTTGTGTTATCTGTTGTCCGAACTGGGTAACTGCGACCTACAGCCGGTACCAATACCTGACTATCCCTCTCGCGACTTACACTGGCAACAGTTACATTGACACCAATGCCGGAGTATCCAGGTGCTGGAGCAGGCAAATACAGCACTGGCCCACAGCAGTCCTTGCTAAACTGACAAGCATGGCTAGCTCTATGGGACCCCACTGGCGCCAGATGTCAGGTTGCGTCCACTTGTGCCGCCACACATACACACACAGCAGCAATCAAGCCCCAGCACACAGTGACAAGCAGCATGTGTGGAGATAAGGAAAGGGGGCTGCAGGTAGGTAGGTGTAGGTCCTGTCATTTGGCCCTAGCTGGAGGCCTACCCAGTTGTTGCCAGTCAGCCTAGTGTTAGTACTGTTTACCTTCGTACTGTTCACCTAAAGCGTGTTTGGGTTTCAGCAGTGTCAAATCATGGCTTTAGAAGGTACAACGCTAACCCCCCCGGGGACACCACAGAACTGGCAGGCCCTAACTTTGGGACTTTGGCAGGGCAATGTGCCTTCAATAAGGGCCCTCTGCAGCTCCCCATGCGACATGCCAAGCTGCAAAGCACGCATGGTATGCAAAAACTTGGGATATGAGGTCAGGTAGGCGGTTGATGGTGCATTCTAAGGAAGACGTGGGGCTGAAAAGGAAGCCTGGGGCGCCACTTCTAGAGCTAGTCTTCAATAGTTGATCAGGCGTAGACTGTTTTCCTGCATGACGTGGGGGTCTAGCCCATTTTGTGACCCTTGGTGTGGTCCTGGGTCTCCATACTTGCAATTCACATCACCATGCCTGTCTACCTGACCCACCTACTCGCTAATCGTGAGAATTTTACAGTATGGTACACATCATGTTGATTTACATGTCCCTGCTAATACAGCACATCATTCCCCTACTATTATGGACAGGGGCTGTGTTATCTGTGATCCGAACTGTTTGCATGCAGCAAGCATCCAGCAAGCATTGGATGTCCTATTACCAATACAGCACCTGCACAGCTGTTGCCACATCATAAGCTACACCACAGGCACTGCCACACCACTAGGTGATGGCAGCACCCTAAACCAGGGTTGATCAAAGCTCATCTGGCAGCAACACTCGTAACCTCTGGTGGTAGCTGCTGGTGGACCCTCTTCGGTGACCCGTGTTCTGAGGGAAGCGGCCAGGTTGTGAGCTGCCGTGCCTGGATGAGGTGGGTCCGCCTTTGACCCAGTCTCCATGCTCTTTATGGCTGGAAGCTGGGCATGACTGTGTGGGTGTGCCTTGGGAAGTGAGGTGTGCGCTGTTGTGGGTGAGGTCAGTGGCGTATGATGGGGGGGAGGAGCTGAGGGTGCCAGAAGAGACTGATGAAGAAGTGCTGCAAAGGTAGGAGGGCTGGCTAGGTGCAGCGCAACCCCAGTTGTTGGCAGTGCACAGCCAATCATGGTAGTCCTGTAGGGCAGAGTTATGCCCGGCACGTCACAATCATGAAGAAACCCTAGCGTAGCTGGCGTGCTCTGAACCTCACCTGCCCAGTGCTATCTGCTCGCAGCAATGCGTCCTGCCAAGCCCGTAAGTAAGCTTGGTACGCGATTTGCATTATTTGCAGCTCGACCGCAGCAGGGTCGCAGGAATCCATCCTGCAGGATGAACTACTAGGCGGGTGAGCGCCACGGCTCCGCGAGTACAGTACAGTTTGAAATGAAAGCACAAGCGAGGCTCCTATGCGCAACCTGGTAGTGCTCACAGGTCTTGTAGCGCGAAAACTAGAGCCCGAAAACTCAAGAGGCTTGCGCCCGCCTTGCTTGCTCTCTTTTAGATTTGCCGAAATGCGGTCAATGCTGAAGACTGAATTACTGACACAATCAAGGACTCCGGGAGTTTGAACTTGGCCCCATTCACACCCAGTGACGATTGAATCAGCATGAAGGCGCGTCTCGAGTGCTACCTCGCCAGTCTCTCGGCGCACTTCAAGTCTGTGCGTCCTCGTATTCCTCCTGACATGCTCGACCGCATGGGCGCATCCTTTGAAGCACCGGGACATGCTGCTTTTGTACTAAGATTCAACTGTGGACCTGTAGCATACTCACGGAAATGTATTTGCTGCGTGTGGGCTGAGCATGCACGCATTGGCTTGTCATATATGTGTGCTCCAGGCTATCGACCATCTGACTCTAGAGCTCATGCGCGACCATAACCGAGGTCCGGCGGGTGCCGTCATATTCAACACATACCAGGTACTGCACATCATGTGAGGCTTCAAATCCTTCACCAGTTTCAGCACATTAACCCCTTGCAAGTAAGCTAGGGCCATGTTGTCTGGATGTCTGAGTAGAGTTTCCTAGCCTCTTGTGGAAGTGCGATAATCAGAGTGAGCATAGGACACATGGTCTTATGTGACCAACACGCTGAACAGTGTCTAGCACACACTTCTGCGCCATCTGCTGCTGCTGTGCCTGGGGTACTCAGGCTCGCAGTCGCCTTTAGCTCACCTCTAGATACTCCTTGCCTAGGGTAGGAGCCACACTTGAGATGAACCGGCTGGTGTAAAGCCCATCCACTGTCACCACCCTCCCTGCTGCCTGTCACTCCCGAGCTGACCCCTTGCTATGCCCAGGCTTACCTGACAGATTCACATGGGAGGCTGCGGGATGACCTGGAGAGGAGCAGGCGTGACGGCTATGTACTGGGTGCAAAGCTAGTGAGTGGCCTTGCAGGCAGCTTGTGTGCAAGGCAGAGGCCAAGCAGCCGTAGTAGGCTGATGATCAAGACAGGTGTGACACTACCACTCAACTCTGTGCAGGAACAGCACCTCCCTCATCGGCCCAATAAGGCAGGATCAGGTTCCCTCACTAAGGGTTGTGTCTTATCTGTATGGAGTTATGTTCCCATGCACATGGCATGGGCGCATTCCACTTTCATTATTGCCCGACGCCTGTGACAGGGCTAAAGCCTAGTGACAGCTTTAAGGGGGCACACACTACTGTGCTGCAGCAGGCTGCTGCTGCTGCTACTGCTGAGCCTTGGGTGGGCGGTCTCGCAGCCGCTTGTAGCTAAGTCAGATATGCCAAGCCAGGCGCCTCCTGCCCCAGGCATAGCCTTTGCTGCTGCTGCTGCTGCTGCTGCTGCTGCTGCAGCACCACGCAGGGGCAGGCACATCTGCAACAGTAGGGCATGCGGGGTAGAGTAAGGTAGAATGGTCACCAGTGCATGGATCCACATTGGCAAAAGCAGTGGCCCACAGCAGTCTGTCTTTCTAAACTGACAAGCATGGCTAGCTCTATGGGACCCCACTGGCGCCAGATGTCAGGTTGCGTCCACTTGTGCCGCCACACATACACACACAGCAGCAATCAAGCCCCAGCACCATGATGTATGGTGTACAAGGTGTCGCAGAACCCTTCCTCAGCCACCTTCCATGCAACAACAAATGCAAGAGACGAGCTGAGAAGCGGTCTTCTTTCATATGATGCATGGAGCTGAAACAGAGGGACTTTGCATGTGATTGTGTGTGAACTCTGGTGTTGCATGCATGGTTCAGGCCATGCGACCATGTATCTTCAAACTCCATGCAGGTGAGAGGCGCATACCTGGACCTTGAGCGGCGCCATGCAGAAAAGCAGGGCCAGCCCAGCCCAGTGTGGCCAAGTTTGCAAGCCACGCATGACAATTACCATGCATGCATGGAGCTGCTGCTGCAAGCTGTGGTGGAAGGCAGGGCTGAGGTGCTGCTGGGTACCCACAATCAGGTAAGGGCCGAGCCTTGCTAGGCGACCGCCACTGCTGCTGCTACTGCCTGCCCCAGCTCTTGCCCATGTCGCGCTGCAGGCAAGTGTTGAGCTGGCCGTGGCAAGGATGTCAGAGCTTGGACTACAGCCTCAAGGCAGCAACGTGTACTTTGGGCAGTTGCTGGGCATGAGCGACCACCTGACCCAGGTGAGTTACAAAACTGGTGTGGTTAAAGCAGCGCGTTATTCCCCTATTATTATGGGCAGGGGCTGTGTTCTCTGTAGTCCGAACTGGGTAAGTGCGACCTACAGCCGGTACCAATACCTGATTCACTACCCCAACCCGCTTGCGAAGGCTGGGAAACCTATGTTGGCATGAAACACATGCTCTGATGTAAGCAAAAGCTTCAGCATTGCCTAGTGCACACATGCTACTGTGCTACAGGCTGCTGGGCTTGGGCCTTGGGGGCTCAGTCTCGCAGCTTCTTGAAGCCCAATGCTGGGTACTCCTTGCCCTGGGCTGGAAGCCTTCCTCGGTGTGGCCACCTGCACAGCTCCAGTGGGCGCCACTTGCTCTCCCCTGCCCGCTGGAGGTTGAGAGCTGCGTTGCAGTCCCTGTCCACCCAATTGCCAAGGTTACCGGGGGTGGCCTGGGCTAGCCAAGGGCACCACATGAGCCCCCGCACTGGCACCTCAAACCGCTTGCTCTAGGCTGACCGCAACAAGCGGTTCTGCACCTGACCCGGCTTGGGCTTCCAGTCCTCAGGCCTGGTGGGCTTGCTGCTGTCCAGCTCCTCCTCACAGGGCTGGGCGCTGTGGTTGGAGCAGCAGCAGCCAGCCATTTGGCAGCCCAGGCTGGCGGTGCCTGCAGTGTGGCCTGGCCTGATAGGGTAGGGCAACGCCGCCAACAGTACTGGTTATCTTGCTGGCGGTCTCTCCCATGTTTTGTAACCTTCAAAATGCTCCTGGGTCCCCATACGTGCAATGCCCATCACCATGCCTGTCTACCTGACTAAACTACTCGCTGATCATAAGAATCTTACAGTATGGTACACACCATGTTGATGTACATGTCCCTGGCAGTGTGTTGGCTGCCATAGATCTAGCGAGGGAATCAGGGAGGTGTGAGATTTGCTGAAGTGGTGGAGGCAGTCATCATCATCATCATCATCATCATCACGACTACATGGCGTTCACCGGTCGATGTTGCTGCAGCACACGTAGTGATGAATTGAACATGTGCTGTGTGTGTGCCAACAGACCCTGGGTGCTGCCGGGTACAAGTGCTTCAAGTACGTTCCTTACGGAGAGGTGGAGCAGGTGAGGGATGGGGAGGGCAATGAGCGAAGGGAGGGCAATGAGAGGAGGAAGGGGAGGACAATGAAAGAAGGGAGAGGAGGGAGGGGGAGCGCTTGCGGGAGGGAGGGAGAGCGCTTGTGGGCGATGCTTGCTAAGAAGAAGGTTGCCTACACCGTTTGAGCCGTCAACCGTTAGGCCGCTTGGCCCCACCTGTCTGGGTGTATCGCCCAGTACCTCCCTCATAGGCTAGGTAAGGCAGAACCAGGTCCCCTCACTAGGGATGGTGTCATGTCCGTATGGAGTTTTGTTCCTATGCACATGGCATGGGCGCATTTTACCGCTTTTTCTGATTCATAATGCCGCTGGATGCTGTGCATTAAGACGTCTATGACGCTGCCAAGCAACCTAGGGTTTTCACGGCTCGTTTGGCAGAGCAACAAAAAGTGCCCCAGCTGCTTACGGCAGCAAACACCCCATGGCAGATGTGCCAGTCCAGGCGCCTCTTCTCCCAGGCATAGCCTCTGCTGCTGCTGCTGCTGCTGCTGCTGCATCACGCAGGTGCTGCCGTATCTTTTGAGGCGGGCAGCAGAGAACTCAAACCTGCTAAAGGGGGCCAAGAGGGATATCCAGCTGCTGCGAGCCGAGCTCAGGGACCGGGTGTTCAAGCCCTGGACCCGGTTGGCGTGACCGTCACCACGGCATGATGCAGTGTGAGCCGCGCCGGTGCCGCTCCCCAGGCACTGCTCCTCCTATGGCTGGGATGTGGTTCATGGGCCACACGGGCCACCCTGGGGGCTCCAGGTCTTTCTGCAGGAGATCAGGCTGGTCAACGACCGGCCGCCGAGCGCTGTGCAAGGGCGAGAAGTGCAAGCAGGAATCCCAGCTGTTAGGCCATCAGCCCATGGCCAAACAGCGGTTACACCTTGCAGCGAATGTCAAGGAAGGCAATGACAACTGGGCCTGCGAGCTTGCAGTGGGTTAGGTTCTCTGTGGAGAGCGGTGGCCTGATGATGCCTCTGACAACATGCATGTTGTTGCCAATCGTCCATAGCATGGGGTAGCAGGCCCTCCCTCCCGTTGAAAGTACAAATTATGAGCAATTGTGTGTTTACTATCTTAGGTTATTCTGAACAAGATGAAAGTCTGGCAGCGGATGCCAATGCACTGCACATAGCATGCACCTAGCCTCGCCAGTGATGCCTAGTTTGAGTCTTGTGGATCTTGCGGCACCATGGAACCGGGAACGGGAGGAAATCGGGATCTTACTGTGGTAACAAAGCTTTACTTTGTGGTGCCCAATACAACGACATGGCGTTCGGTGCAATTGATACGATGCAATACGGTACGTCATACTGGTTGGCAGCAATAGCCATCGGACACATATGGTGCCAGCAGCCGCACGTGACCTTTTTCTGTGAAGATTGAAGGAGACCTCATAGGCTGGGGTCAGTTTTGAACAGCCGGCTAAGGTCAGGGACGAGCACTGGTGTGCTGGCCTTGTAAGCCTGATACTCGGCCTCGCTGCCCCAGCGCTGATCTGCTTGTCGTTCCAGGATAGGCACGCCTGACACATACCTGCGATCAGATGCCAGCCTTGTTAGAAGCCAGGATAAAAATTATAATTGTAGTCAGGGTTGGGTTTTTGACGCACGTCCTAGGATGCTGCAACAAGGGATGCCCTAGGGTTTTGTAACAACCTTTCCAAATGCCATGACTGCATGCATGTGCATCATGGCTGCATGTAGGCGCAAGGCACTGGCACCCACCTGAGCAATAGCATCACAAACAAGGGCGATGCGACTGAAGCCAAGTGTTGCGGCTTGGAGAAGCCCGCCACGCACGTGAAGAACACTCCCCACCTGCGGGCAGCAGCCTGAGCAGCAGCCTGAGCAGCAGCCAGGGGTGGGGCGGCACCTGCCTGTCCGCCTACAGCGGCCTGTCTGCCTTTTTCAGGCCTTGGGCCTGTGATCAGCCACCTACTGGCAGCCAGGGTTGACGAGGTGAAGGTCAGGGTCAGGGTTCCCATCTACGGTGCATGGATAACATGATGGCAGGAGCGGTGGCCATCAGATTTAAGTGCTGAATCCTCAGGCATACCCATGCAGCCTCAAGGTGGCTACTGTGGCATTGAGTGGGATGGATTGTGCCAGATCCTCAGGCCTGGTGTGTCCGCATCCAGAGAACCTGAACTGGTGGAGTTTTCAGTTTTTCAGGTACTGCAGCAATGCCGGTGGTGTGCAGCTGGACCGAATATCAGCGAGTACCATGTGATGCGTGATGTACAGTGTGGTTCAGGACCATTGGACCACCCTATCCAGTAACCGGACCACCTATCTCATAGTTGCGACCCCTGTATGTGAATGCCATGTAATGCATGTATATGTGTGCTACTGCTCATCAGCATAGGGTAAGTGAGGCTGGTGCATTGCCACACTGCCATCCACAGACATTGCACTCCGCAGACAACCATCAACAACGTCTGCCTGGCTGTCCGCTCCAAACATGCACCCCTTGCACCTGATCAACTGGCATCCCGCCTGCTCATTGGTGGTGGCAGTGGCAGTCAGGCACGCACCATAGCATCATCTCCCCTAGGTAGTTGGGGTGCCGGCTGATGCCCCACAGCCCTGTGGTAATGAAACGGCCTGCAGGCACGAGCCAGGAACCAGACACCGCACACCATGCCTCCATGTGGCAGCCCCCATGCAACATCTGGGCGGCACATGAGTGAAGAGTGAGAGGAGCAGCATGGCCTTCTTGCGGGTTCCATGCAAGGTGGGTTGGGCAATCGCTGCTGTGCCTGGCTGCACTGTACAAACCAGGTTTGCTTGCAATGCCCAGAGGCCGACACATTGATGGCTGGCAGCATGTGCTAGCCTTGGCGATGATGGCCGCAGGCCCCAACTCAGATTATTCCATCTAACCACCCACCACCCTCTCCCTGCTGCTCACCCTTGTTCTGCGGCTTGGCCCGCCACTGGTCCTTCTGCCAGTCCGCCACGGCTTCGAGCATCAAGCCAGAGGCCCACAGGCACACCCCTGCAGCCATGCCCAGCCACAATGTAGGCGTGGAGCTCCCTCCACATGTCCTTGCAACGCATGCGCCACACTCCAGCTGCTGAACACGGGTTAGCACCGCCGCTGGCATGCCATGTTGTCTTGTTCATTTTGCTTGTAGACTAGAACTATATGATGCAAGATTGTGCAGAGCTGCAATGATCACGTCTACCCCCTGATGGCCAGCTGGGCTACTGCTCACCAGGGGCATCAAACCAGGCCAGGGGCTTGGCCACTGTGGCTGTGTTGATGAGCAGAACAGGGGTCAGAGTAATGAAGACCCACAGCGCCTGCATGGTCCAGTAGCTGCGAAGGGGCACAGGCAAGAGGTTGTGTGTGGCAAGGGTGTTGAGCAACACAGGGTTGATGTTGACAATGACTGGATGGGGGGCCTGATCTCTTCCGACGGACGGGAACAGAGCCTGAGCTGCTACACGAAGAACAAAAAGGCTACGCCGGTGTTCACTGGCGTGCATCAAGGGAGGAGACTCCGCCACTACATGACGTTGAGCAAAGATAGGGATGTCTTGTTTAGAGGGAGGGTGGAGCGCCTTGCTGTCTATAGGGATAAAGATTGGAATAACCCTAACCCTAACCCTAACCCAAAACTTGCAGATGAAAGGCAAGACCCTATGTCGCGTGCATGGCGCATGCACATACTTGTATCTGTGCTGGAGATGCATGACACGTGAGATGTGCAAACCTCCACCATGTGTTTGTTTGTCGCCCACTTGGCCCTTTCCCCTGCCCTCCCACGTGCCCTCCCTGCTGCCTCCCATTTGTTGCCTCAGTGGGTTTAATGAGGGCCAGTGGTTTACTCGCACCGCTAGTCCTTCCGGTCAGCTATCTCTGCCCCTCTCTCTGCCCCACGCCCTTACACGTCACTAGGGTGACAGCTGACACTGGGTTGCATGACGCAGCCACAATCCCATCTACATGTGGGCTCCATTCTGAACGTAAGCTTGACTAGGGTTGACACAGCTGGCAGTTTGCCGCCTGGCTGCTCTGTCAGCACCAAAGTGGAAGCTGGCGTGTAGAGCATGTGCTTCTTAGTCTGCGTCACTATATCCCATGGTTGGCTCAACTCTGGAGGCCCTGAGATGCAATTACATACTTCTAACTGACGCCACAGCTCACTTTGCAACCTTGGCTTTGCGTCAAGTACTTGTTGTGTTAGATTAGGAGCTCTCTTGCTGTGGCGGTCAATGGTGTGCACCTGAAATGCATTAAGCTCCCAAGACATTGAGATAGGTAGATAGCCTAACTCATGGTTTTAGAGTAGTGGGTGCTGTGTCAAGTTTGAAGGTTGGCTAGGTAGGATGGGTGGTGGTAAACGCCACGTTGTCATCATCACCACCGTTATGATTCTCACTGCATCTCCGTCACGCTTGATGCAGTATGCTAGCATTGAGCACCTCCCAGGTCCCTGACCATGCTGCTGCTGTGCACTCACAATAGAAACATGGCGGGCTGGTGCTTGACCTCGTCAAAGCGCGAGTCCTTGCCCACCTTGTGCACGCGAGCTACGAGGTAGGAGCCCAGCCTGCCTGCCCAAAGCCCAACCATGCAGCTCACCAACAGCTGCAGCGGCAGCAGGCAATGCTCGACTCAGGCAGGCAGGCAGGCAGGCAAGCAGGGAGAGAGGGAGGGAGGGAGGGAGGCAGGCTGATAGGGAGGAGTGAAGGGAGGAAGGGAGGCAGGCAGGGAGGCAGGCAGACAGGAAGATAGGGGGGCAAAATAACTTCGAACCCAAACGCAGAAACATAACATCCTGGTAGGCGGTCGGGCGGATGGCGGACGGGGAGATGGCAGGCGGGGTATCAGAGGCAGTGATGCGGGGAGGGCACCCTGACAAGAGACACATCTGGCAATTTTCAGCCAGCATTGCTGAAGGCAGTGTTGTGAGGGTGAGTGCAAGCCTACAGGGTCATGAGATCCCCACCCCACCCTGAAGCCACGCTCCTGGCAACAGCGCGAGTGGGCAGCGCACACACACCTGCCCACTGGGATGATGAGGGAGATGCTGCCTTACCTTGCGGGCGGTAATGGGTCCAGCCAGGGCCAGTGAGCCAATGGTCAGGGTCACAAAGCTGAGGCTCCCGACAAGGTCGTAGAAGCGCTCGGTCTGCAGCCATGCAGTGCCTATTGCTGCCTAATCAGGTAACAGTCACACCAGCCCCTAGCCTACCCTGACCCCATGTGGTAGCAGCACACCGCCTACAGTGGTTGAGGAGGCTACTGTCGACAAAGATGCCAACTGTGGTCTAGAGTCGACAACCAAGTGTGTCGCTGCAGTAAGATCTGGCGGAGACCTTCCTGTGGAGCACGATGCGCGACGACAGAGCATGCAAGCACACCAGCCACCTGACACTTAGCCTAAGACACTGGCAGGAAGAACGGGCCAAAGGCAGCCCAGTGTTGATAGGCATGGCCTGACCCTAGCCAAGGTGGGTGGTGTGAGCTGGCAGAGGGGTACTGAGCGCTGGCTATGAATGTATAGGCTGGGATGCCTGGCTGCATGGGGCTGAGAGGCTTGCATGGGAGCAGCAGCAGGGGACGCTTCATCAGGCCCCGCAATAGCCTGCCAGACCTATAGCTGCAGGCTGGGCACAGCATTCCACTTGTTCATCTGCTTTTCAGGAGGGCCAAGCCCTGTGGGCACTGTACCCCAGGCCACTAGCTCCTCAGGCTGCAGGCTGCAGGCTGAGCACAGGAGGAGGGCATCCTGTCTGCTGACCTGCTGGGCTGCCTGCAGGGCTGACTGCAGTCCAGCCATTGCATGTCCTGGGCTGCTGACCGCTCATGGTTGACCTAGCTCAGCTAGCTCTGTGGTCATCTGCCATGCACACCTGCCTGTCTGGCTTTGAACAACTCAGCCATGGACCGCATCAGGCCCTGCTATCTGTATCCCTGAAGCAGCGCCTCAGCAGCAGCCTATCCGCCTACAGCGGCCTGTCTGACTCTTTGGAGCCTTGAGGGCCTGAAGAGCCAGCTGCTGGCAGCCAGGGCTCAAAATGCCTAGGTCCAAGTCAGGGTCGCCGTCTACGGTGCATCGATGAGTTGATGGCAGGAGCGGTGGGAGGCATACATTTTGGGCCTTAGCATAGCAGACACACTGCTGTGCTGCAGGACAACAATGTATGTAGTGTGTAAGCCTGAACACTGAGCCTGAGTACTGAGCCTGAGTGCTCAGCACTGGGCCTGGGGGCTGAGCCTGGCCTGAGCACTAAACCTGAGCGTGAGCCTGGCGGCTGGGGTCCCACCTTGAGAGCTGCGGCCAGGGCCCAGCCACCCCAGTTCAAGGCCAGGTCCACCAGGACCCAGCCCCCTAGGCCCATGGCGTTGAACTGCGCCAGGGCACTGGCAGACCCTGCAGCATGCCCCACCACAGCCAGCACCACCCTCACGGCTTGCAGTGGCAAACATTTGCTTAGAGAGCGGCGGCCTTTTGTACACACGGCAAGTATGCACATGTCCAGACACTCCAATGAAGATCATATGGGGCGTGACAACGCACTGCTCTTTGGCCCACAACCCCTTGCTTCAGGCCATGGCAAACAAAATGTAGCCTGGCGGACGAAAATAAGGTAGGGCTAGGGTTGGGACCATAGTCATATGCTCAACTGAATGGCACGTCCTGCACTACAGTGTGCCAACACACATGTGAAGAACCACGTGGGCGCATATACAGGGTTCAGTGCAAGTTGTATATAATAAGTACAAGTCCCTCTTGATCCTACTAAAAACTCTGTCAAACGTATGGGACCGCCTGAGACGCGCCCACCTGTGCTGAGAGCACGAGGAATGTCTGCGCCTGCCGACAGGGCAGGCCACCAAGGTGAGGCCAGTGGGAGTTTGTTGGCTCGCGTGAAGCCTGTGCGACTGCAGATGGGTTGCGTAGTTGGGCCAATGCTAGCTTTCGCTTGTAGGGTGTTTAGGAAAGTTGTGACCGCCCGGGTGCAAAGTGGAGCCCTCACCCTTGAAAGCGCTGTGACCAACCAAGGAGCTTGCTGGACGCGCGAAGCATCTAATTGTTGCAACGGATTTCCAGCCCATGTCAATGTCCCACCGAGCCATGATGACCTTGGAAGCTGGTACTGGCTTGAGGACCTATCAAGTGCGAGGCTGGTCCTCAGAGCGCCGCGGTGCCTCCCTGCCCGCTGGAGGCTGCGGGCTGAAGTCCCGGCTGCAGTCCCTGTCCACTGCATGCAATGCCCTGTGGTCAGGCGTTCCCAACATGGGGTTGGTAATCTTCATGCAACTGCAGCCCATATACTCATGATCATTTGATGTAACGTTTGTTGCGTCTGCTGCAATGTAATGATGCGCGTTTAATGTAAGACTGGAATCGCCATCGGAGTCTTTCGATGCGGGCAGCCACACGTGACCCCGGATGTGTCCCAATCACAGACCGTGGTTAGCTACACTGGTAAGCTACGTCCTTGGCTATCCGTTAGCGATGCACGACATGTCGGTGGCGCACATCACCGAAGTCCGGCAAACATAGCTGCGCGAGCTTCCTGATGGTGCAGGCCGCTTGGCGAGGATGTGAGGGTTCCCTTAAGTGTTGACGGCATCGCTACATCGCTATAATGGTGGGCGCTAGGCACGCAAAACCACCCACCCCTCAACATCTTTGCTGCTTTTTGCCACCGCCGCTGAGCTACAGCCAAACTCCCTACACTATTGTCCAAGATGACTCTTACGTGCATCACCAGGAAAAGGAAACATCAATTGTTGGCTGCAGGTGAATGATGAGTAGTCACCCCCTTCCACCACCCCCTTCCAGTCCACCTAGCCCTACTCCTCGCCCATCTCCGCCCATCCCAGCTCTCCAGCCCTCCCCTCCTCCCACTCCCACTCCCACTCTCTCCCACCCCAAGAGGCCCAACAAAGCTCTCCGTGCCCATCTGAAGGCGCTAAATAGCTCTCCCCAGGCAGGCCACCGCCACTGCCCTAGTGGTATGAAGGTTGCAGTGGGCAGGGCACAGGCTGAGGTGCGGGGTGTGGAGCAGTCCCTCATGGGCACCGTGGATGGGTTGCAGGGCGACCTAGACAACCTGCAGGCAGCGCACCAACGCCTGAAGGATGAGCATGCGGCTCTGCAGCAGGTGGCATCCAGAGCAGCAGCTACCAATTACTCCCTACGGGCTGCTCGGCGCCGCCTCCAGGGTCAGTTGCAGGTGCACAATCGCCGCCCCCACCACTCCCCACTCACCTTCAAGCAGAGGCAGCAGCTGCTGGTGTTGAGGCGGTGTGCTGGGGCTGGCTACGGAAGGCTGGATAGCCATGGCCGGCCCATGGGCAGCATGGCAGAGCAGCTCAGCCCAGCCGGCCTCGCCCCCTCACCAACAGACATCTTCATTCCAACTCAAGAGGACCCTGTGGGGAGGCCAGCAGCCAGGACTGCACCCTACAATGCTCAACACTGCTTGAGCACCGTCAGGTCGCATCTAGAGACCGGTGTCAGCCGCCGTGCCCTCTCCAAGTGCCGGCAATTCTTCGTCTCACCTGCAGGCACCACCCCTAAGCTGGCTGTGCCTGCTGGTGCACACCTCAGCAGCAGCAACAGCTGGCAGCGGCAAGCACGTCACGTAAGCGTGAGGCACCTGCAGCTAACAAGTCGAGGGCAGCAAAGCAAGGTGAGACAACACCATGTACTGCACCTAGCACCTTCTTTAAGCGTGGTAGAGCAGCCGGTAATGCACTAGTGCCAGCAGCAGCTCCAAAAGCTAATACTGATATCCAGTTGTCACGACTGCCGTCGTCGCGTCCACATGCCAAAAGCAAAACATGTTCCGACTGCTGCTGCGTGTTGCAGGTGCCACTCACAACAGTGTGGCGAAGCGTGCTACAGCGGCGCGCCTCGCATGGGGCGAAATCGCCTATATTCAAATGTCGATCTTTGGGCAGGCACTGAGCACCGCTGAGAGCGAGTTAGTTTTTGCTGCGTCTGCCATCTCGTAGCTACGAGTCTCCTCTGTTCAAGGCACTGTTTACATATATATTTGACTGAGTGGCTGCGGAGATACAGGCTTCGTATCACAGGGGGGTGGTTTTCAGGTAGTTGGGAACGCCTGACCTGTGGGGTACAACAGCAGACCGGCTTGCGGCGGGCCTGCGACAAAGCTTTGGCACCCAACCCAACCCGTGTGCCAATGCCAGCGTTGCTAAGGAGCACCCCCAGCGTTTCGCGCGTCCCAGCACGACAGCAGCACGAGGCGGTGCACCCCAGTCCATCTCACACTCGCGGGGCGGGGGTGACCAGCACAGGGCGACAAAGAACAAACAAGGGTTAGGGTTACAAAACAATCTACCAGCTCCTGAACCGTCGCGCTCGAATACGTCGAAGTGGGGGTCCTCCGGCACTGCTCTAGGCCCACCCACACCGGTTCGTCTCTTCTTCCTTGCCATAAACAATAGCGACGCGAGGCAGCTACATATGCTAAAGATTTTCGTGTTTGTCACACACATGTCTACACACATGTACACACATGTGACATGTCCACACATACATTTTTTAGCAATAGCCAGTGCGATGAACGCTACTGGAATCTCGGCCAATCTCGGACAATTGCAGGGAGCTATTGACGTCGTCGCTGTCGGCCATTACGACGCAAATGCGTAAGTGTCCGCCCTGCAAAACACTTGCCAAAACAATCTAACAACACATGATCAACCTACCATCAACGCCACTGCCTGATGCAGCAGGCCGTCATGTAGGCACTCTTGAAGCAAATGCGACGACCTGTTCCTGCCATCCAAGCGAGTGCCGTCCCAATTCATCTCTCCTTCCGTCACTCTTCCCCACCCAGTAGCACTGCTCGTTAGATCATACATATGTTTCAGTACTTTGTGCCTTGTGCATCTTTGGCCCCATGCGTCCCAACACTCGTCTTCTCGCTGTCCCGGCTGATGTACCACACCAGCCCAAAGAATGCAAGCGATAAGGACAAGCTGCCTGACATAGATGCCACCTGACCACAGCAACAGAGCGCGGGACAGGCAATGCGTTTGCACCTGCACCTCTCAAAGCAGCCAGCATGCCAGCAAGCATCATGTGGGCAGGCGGTCTATAGTGCATGTGCATGTGGCTGGCTGCTGGCCCCTGGCGGACATTGAGAATCATAGCATTTGCACACACAGCCAGAACAATGCATTGGCAACAGGCCCTGTCGTACCGGGCGTAGAGAGCAGCTCACCTTTGTTGCAGTGCCCCAGGAGCGGAAGGATCCCAGGTCGGGCCAAACTGCCTTGAACATGTCGTTTAGCATTTGCGCTTGCTGGCGTTGCTTTGCTGCTTCCACACGACCTCGCTGACTGCTCAGGGACTGGCGCATTTGACAGACAAGCATGCAACCCCACATGCCTACTAGCGTTGTGACTACCCAAGTCAATGCTGCACATCCTTTGTTGTGAGCCCAAACAGCACCAAGGTGTGTCCCCACATTTAGCCCAGCTTGTCAGCAAGCGCTATGCTGCCAGATGTTAAGGAGGTCCACCTGGCAAGGATGTCTCACCTCAGGTGATCGCTTTACTTGTTCCTTCAGTTGGGAAGCGAGGCTGCTACTACCGTCACTGCCAGATTGACTGCCCAGCTTCTGCCCCGGGTTTCGGTATGGGTATGCATCTGGAGGCCCCTGAGCGCACTCGGACTCTTTCGTGGCCTTCATAGCCAGCGCTAGCTGCGCTCTGCGAAGCCGCTCCTCGGCTGCGTGGCCCTGTTGGCGTTTGGACGAGGTTTGAACGTGTTGGTACAGCCCGTAATCATCCCCCATCGCGAAGTTACCGCTGGGCATGCTCTACACGCCTGCACTTTGTAATGCATGTTACATTGCATGTAAGCAAACCCTGATTGTAACAAATACTACCGGCAGAGCGGCATCTCGGAACACGCCAAGGAGTCCAAGGCCTGGATGGCCGGCATCAAGCCTCGAGTCGACGAGCTGTCGCAAGTCACCGACTACACCGCCTCGCTGCAGCGGCACCGGCAGTACTTAGTGGATATGATTAGTAACTATGTCCACAATTACATCCACATTCACACGTGAGGGCTGGCCAACTGGCCCGTCATGTGGGCCGAGCTGTCCAAGCCGCGCTGGGCGCACGCCAGGTTACGGCTGGATGGAGGCAAGCAACGCACGGTGGCCAAGCTCTGGGCTGGGGTGAGTAGGCCGTACCCAGCCAGTATGTGTGCTAGTATGTGTGCTATATGTTTGTCTTTGCCATGGCTTGAACTCAGCTCACAATGTGTCTCTTCTTGTGTACCTTGGCTGCAGACTGTCAAGGGTGCCAGGGTGCGTTGCGGCAGAGCCCTCACAGGTTGCCCCCTGGCACTGGCCTACGGTGCAGCAGGCTTCAGCGGCAGCGGCAGCATTGGCAGCATGGGTGTGCCTGTCAAACAGATGCAACGGGCGGCATGCAAGCAGTTTCTCGGGCGTGTGGTGCTGGTGCATGAGTTCAGCTCTGCCCACAACGACGTGGTGCAAGACCATGCAGAGTCCTTCAGGTGAGGAGACCTCAAGTGCATTTGTATTGTAGGAGGGGTCATTACATAGTTGTATAATAGCATCCCACACCAGCCTAGGTTGTGCCCTGCATCCCGTTTAGACTAGACATGGCCTGACTACATGCTTGGTTTGGCAAGGAATGTGCATCGATCTATGTACCAATGCAGGTGGCTGCACCCAGTGCGCAGCATGGCGACGCGGTCCCGGATCAGGGGCTTGATGTGCTCCACAAGCAAAGGCATCAGGTTCTACGATCGTAACGTGTCAGCCGCGCTGAACATCCGCCACATTGCAGCCGGGCCGGGGCCGCGCCCACGCGAGCTCAACAGTTGGCTGGGCCGCCCAGCCATGCCTAACCCAGGCACCGCAGGCCAGGAGTGGGTGCTCGTGCGCGACAAGGGCCTGCTGCGGAAGTGGCAGCGGCGGCACCAGCGACAGCGATAGTGTCATGTGTTTCATACCATGAAGCAAACAAACAAACAGTTATATTGCCCCTTACAAAGGGGATGTGTGTGCGCGAGGGTCATGCAGAGGGTAGGGCTCTAGCGACTCCTAGGGTCGCGCCTAGGTTAGGGACACACACCGGTCCCCATTGTGGAGGAGGATAGTGATACAGGGAAACCTATAGCAGGGCAAGAACAGGGCACTTAGCTCACCTCCCGCTCACCCCTACTCAATTACGACACCTTGTCAACAAGCCGCTGCGAACATCGCGAACGGCGGCAGAATCGCTCACTTTATCAAAAGTGTGCGCGGCCTGCCGCTCCCTAGCTTTGGCGCTCAGTATCACTGACGAAGGAATATCGGCGCACTGGGGCATGCCCGTCGTGCAGCTCCACGACATGTCCGCTGACGCTTGACGTCTTCGAATGTCCTTGTGAGCTCCTAAGCTATCGTCGCGACGGTGTGTATCATAATCTGACCCCTGCCTAGCTTTAGTGGTCAACCTCGGTGATTATTCGTGTACCGCCGAAACAAGGGGCCTGCTTCGACTAGCCCTTTTTAGTGCCCCACGTAAACTCTCGAGGCACGGACGCCCCAAGGGAAGCGTGTAGAGGGGAGCGACGCAATTGCGTGAGTGTCCGCCCTCAGACATTTACAACTTCGCTCGCACGCCGCTCAGCAGCTTCTACGCCCCGCTAGTCAGACAGCCGCACATCGTATCCTGCCCTACGTCTCTGACCCTCGCAAGAACACGCACGCCCATCAATCTCTTATACTGTGTTGGCCAAAAAGGAAGCGTGCAAAAAGTAAAATATTTGGCTGGCTGCAGCTCAAGGCGTATTGTTTGCAATGCTCTCTTGTCAGATGCCAAGGTATGTGGCTAGGGAATAAAAAGCATTCAAAATAATGTGTCAGCACAGCTAGTTGGTATGGGCCACCAAGAGTGGACTCATGGCCCTATTGTTCAGTCCATGAGATGCTGCCCCACCAGTGAGGTAGGCCTGCAGACATGCAGCGGCAATTGCTGCTGGCCAAGGGCAGCCACACATTTAGTGCAGTGATGGACTATCGCAAACTGATGTCGCTGGCCCATGCCAATCATTCCTAAACTCCAGCAGCCGGTCTAGTGGTGGTTCACAGTAAGCCGCAGTACTAAGCGCGACAGACAGACCTGCAAGGTCCTCTCTGTCAGTGCCTGTTGCTGCCCATGCGCATGCTCTTCATGTGGGCACTCCTGCCCTTGCCCACCCCATTGTCAGGCCTTGGATGGCGCCCAGAACCTCTGGCCTTGGGACTTGCCCCGTTTTTGGCCTTGTGCAAAGCACCTGCTGCACTGGCTGGCCCCCTCTTGGCTGGCGGGCCCCTGTCACTCAAACGCTTGTGGCTGCCCTCATCCACACGAAGCTCGGCAGAAAAGTCGCTGTCTGCCTCTTTTTCACCAGCATCCGGCTCACTCTCAGATTCACTGCGTGCTGAGCTGATGCCCTCCTCACCAGCTGAACCCTCCTCATCTCCCTTGCTAGGGCTGTCTGCCTGTCTGCTGCGCTTGCTGCGGGCGGCAATGGCTGCATCAATGCCAAGGAGTGTGCTGGGTGCATGGGATGCACCATTGCCAGCGCCTGGCACGCCAGCCTTGCTGCTATCACCCTGTGCAGTTCAGGCAGGCAAGGCACTCCTTAGCTCAATGGCTGAGGACAGACAGAGCACCTCAGCACATGTTGGCTCCTATGGTGCTACGCGTGCATTGCGCCTGAGAGGACAGTGCGTGTACTGCCAGTGTCACTCACTTCAGCTTGTACCTGATGCTGCACGCTGCCTACTGCAGAGAGGTCCACCAGCTTTCCCAGCTCTTCCCAGTCATCGTCAATGGTTTCCAGCTCCACAGGGCTGACAACCTCCCCATCCTGCCATTTCTGATGGGGCTTGATGAGGCGCCACATACCAGCTTCCAGTACACGAGCTCTTCTAATGTTGCATGCCTGCAGTACATGCCCAAGCCTGCATCATCTAACAAGCTTCCTTCAACGCCCACACGCTGGAGATAAACCCTAACGACTGCTGGATATAGATGGACACAGCAATCAGCCATAGTGTGCCACCTGGACATCACTAAGAGTCGCTGAAGTTAAGCAGCCCAACTCTGTGCCTAACCATATTGTACCTTGATTCGCTCAGGTCCAGTGTCATGAAAGGGGTACGTGACCTACGCACAGCGCACAAAACATGATGGCCGGTGCGAACACCAGCACTCGCCACAATTGTTCAGTGTTGAGCAGGAGCCCACGCTGACTTCTTGCTGGTGGTAGTGGTGGTGTCGGCCAGCCTACAGCTCCAGGTGGCACTACCGGTGGGGTGCTTACCCCCGGTAGTGGCCAGGTTGCGCGTAGTGGCCCAGGGGGCACGGCGAACCACCCTGCACCCGGTGGGCCTGGGGCCACGGGTGGCAGTGGTCCTGGCAGCTCAGGTGGCGGCAGCCAGGCTGGTGAGGGCCAGGCAGCGGCGGCGGCGGCAGCCGGGGCAGGTGGCCTGGGGCCGAGCGCCGGTCAGCCCGGTGAGAACCAAGTGAGTGGTTTCAGAGCAGTTATGCCCAACCCTAATATGTGGCGTATGGATGATGTAGAGAAGGGCAGAAATGTGAAGATGTTCTTGCGTGAGGTGACACGATGGGCAGCTGTTGCACGTGTGCCCATGATTGACGCGCTGCAACTACATGTGGCTAACCCTCTCAAAGAAGCTTTGTTTGCCATTGCCGAGCAGGCTAAGGCTGAGCGCCGGCTCATGACAGAGGAAGACATGGAGAGAATGTTCTTAGACCTGGTGGGTGCGGATACCATCCAGGTGCAACACACAGCCATGAAGAGGCTGATCAATAGAGAGTGTGTCCAGGGAGACCAGAGTGTTGCACAATACAACGTGGCGTTCAGGTTGCTAGCACAGCAGGTGCAAGCATTCCCTGCTAGTGCTCTGTGTGAGATGTATGTGCAAGGCCTACAGGCCGACCTACGCCGTGAGTGTGCAGTCATGCCGAATGGCTTGCCATGGAGCAACCTGAATGATGTGATGATGTATGCGTTGGGCAGACAGGTCTCCATGCAGGCAGGCGTGAGCAAGGCTCAAGGCATGGTAGCTGTGGCAAGAGGTGCAGGCAGTGGCAGGCCTGATCGGCCCCGTGGTGGGCGTGTACGTGCCCGTGGTGCGCAGATGCATGCGGGAAACACCGTGCTGAAGCGGTGGCTTCCTCCGCACCGGCGACATGAGGAGACTGAATTGGACCGGTTTCTAGAGGCGCACCGTGGGGGCCGTGGGGCTGGCCTATCTCGTGGCGGAGGCCGTGGTGGTGGCCGCGGAGGTGGCCGTGGCTCTGGCCGTGGCGGCACAGCTGGGCGTGGTGGTGGCGCAGCGTGCCGCACATCAGAGTTGAACGCGAATGGCAAGCGGCCGCTGACATGCTACAACTGTGGCGGCATAGGCCACCTGGCACGTGACTGTGCGTCGCCTCGTGGTCAGGGTGCTGCCTAGGGAGTTGCCCTGGACTCTGCTGTGCACGCTAGCCAGGGTGATGACAAGCACGAACACGTGCCATGTGCGTTGAAGAGGCCAAAGTTGTCTGTTGGGCCACTGCATGGTATGTGTAAGATTCCTGCTTTGTCCAGTGCACAACCTTCCGGTGCTATTGCAAGCGCCCATGGTGTGGATCTCTCGTTTGTATATGAAGCCAGTCTAGGAGGCAAGCCATGCAAAGTCATGATGGACACGGGGTCATCCTTTGACCTAATCTCTGAGAAGTGGCTAACCAATGTAAGGAAAGTGAACCGGAATGGACAACCCGTAGGTTCAATCAAGGTGTCCATTGCCACGGCGCAACCAACAGTGGCTGAGAGCATTGATGGCAAGGTGATACGCATGGCCGAAGAAGCAAGAGGAGAATTGTGCATGCAAGGAGTCAAGACGACGGCCGTGCTTAAGGTTGTGCCTGGTATGCTGGGGCAGATTGACGTCGTGCTAGGCAAGCCATGGCAAACGATGTATGATGCCAAGCTGCTGGTACGGGAGCAAAGCTGCCATGTTACTACGCCTGATGGCAAGGCACACACCCTGTATGCCAAGCGGCCGAGACATGCAAATGGCAAGATGCTTGCACAGCTAACAGAGCTGCGCATGGCACCGGAGCTGATGAGCGCCCCTCAGGCAGCGCGAGCTGTGCGGCATGGTTGCCCTAGTTGGCTGCTGATGGTGCAAAGAGAGGAAGGGTCGGTGTCGCCACATACATCGTGCGTAACCGGTAGTGAACAACACATAAAGCTGAGCCTAGCATCAACGGGGCTGGTGCCCGAGAACACGGTGGCAGAAATGGTCAAAACTTACAACGACGTCTTTGCTGATATCCCCGCTGGTCTCCCGCCTGAACGAGGTGTAGGGCACACCATTCCACTGGAAGCGGGTACGCTGCCACAATGGGCACGCATGTACCGTTTAAGTCAACGTGAGATTGAGGAAATGAAAAAGCAGGTATCGGCGCTGCTGGAGAAGGGCTGGATAGAGCCAAGCGCTTCGCCCTGGGGGGCCCCAGTGCTCTTTGTGCAGAAGAAGGATGGGTCCCTGAGGATGTGCATTGACTACAGGGCGTTAAACAAGCGCACGGTGCGCGACCGATACCCACTGCCTCGTATTGATGATTTGCTTGACCAAGTCCGGGGGAAGAAGGTGTTCAGTTCTCTTGACCTGCAGTCTGGGTATCACCAGATCAGGATCACCCCCGAAGACGTCCCAAAGACAGCTTTCCTCACGCCCATGGGCCAGTTTCAATATAAGGTCCTGTGCTTTGGGCTGTGCAATGCCCCTGCAACGTTTCAGAAAACCATGAACAGGATCTTTGAGCCCATGATCAAGGCTGGTTCCGTCCTTGTCTACCTCGATGACATTTTGGTGATGAGCAATACCCCTGAGGAGCATGTGCAGCATTTGAGGCAGGTCCTGGAGTTGATGAGAGCCCACAAGCTGTTTGCAAAGCTGAGCAAGTGTGAGTTCAACAGACCTGAGCTGGCTTTCCTGGGCCACATAGTGGGCAGGAACGGTGTGGCAGTGGACCCTGCTAAAGTAAAGGTGGTGGCTGAGTGGCCTCAGCCCCGAGGGCTGAAGGAATTGCAAGCCTTCCTAGGTCTGTGTAACTTCTTCCGCCGCTTCATCCGTGGCTACAGCTCTGTGGCTGCTCCCCTCACCGACCTGACAAGGCAAGACAAGCAAGCTGCACCTACGGGGGCACAACATGATGCAAGAGTGCAGGCAGCCTTTGCTAAGGACCCTCAAGTCAAGGGTGCCTTCCAGGCTCTGAAAGCAGCCCTGTGCTCAGCCCCTGTCCTAGCTCTGCCTGACTTCTCCAAGCCGTACTTAGTGTGGACTGACGCCTCCCTCCAAGGCACTGGTGGTGTGCTCATGCAAGAGGGCCGTGTGGTGGCGTACACGAGCAAGAAGTTCACATCGGCTCAAACACGGTACACAACAGGCGAGCAGGAGCTCCTGGCCATTGTGAGGGCCCTGCAAGAATGGCGCTGCTATCTAGATGGGGCTGTGGGAGTGACCATTGTGACTGATCACAACCCTCTTGTGTACCTGGCATCTCAGACTAACCTATCCAGGCGCGTGGCGCGGTGGGTTGAGTTGATGTCCCGGTTCAAGTATGAGATCAAACACAAGCCTGGGGCTGTGAACATTGCTGACCCCATCAGCCGCAGTGTCCAACAAATGCAGCAGGGAAGTAACAAGGACGATGATGAGGAGGAAGCTGTAGGTGCTGTGGTGCTGCGTGGAGAGGGCCAAGTGCTGGTCATGACAAGGAGACAGGCCCGGCAGACCCAGCCGTCCATCGCCCATGCGCCACCAGTGACACGCGAGCAAGACTCCGCCCAGCAGGCCGAGGGCCAGCCGGCTGTTGAGCGTACCGCAGGAGCGGTGCGGCCTGGTGGGGGGGAAGTCCCACTCCCTCGGCGAAGCCCATGTGCGACACCCGCGGAAAGAGAGGATGCGGAGCGGGTGAGAGAAGTGGAACTCGCACGGGCACCAGGTGGCTCGCTGCATGATTTCATAATTGAAGGCTACAGCCATGACCCCTTGTTTCAATCAGGAAAGGCACAAAAGAGGTTGAGCCGCAGCGAGCGAGGACTGTGGTTGCTAAGGGACAGAGTGTGGGTGCCACGCAGTCCACTGGTTAAGCAAGCGGTGCTAGAGAAGTGCCATGATGATGCTTTTGCTGGCCATGTGGGTATCACAAAGACCAAGAAGCTGGTATCCCGACACTTCTATTGGCCGGGCTGGGACAAAGACGTGGAGGACTATGTGCGGCATTGTGATGCCTGCCAGAGGAACAAACCAAGCTGCCTCCTTAAAGCCGGCAAACTGCAACCCCTGTCCATCCCTGGCAAAAGATGGGAACATGTGAGCATGGACATGATTGTCAAGCTCCCAACAAGTGGTGAAGAGAGGTATGACTCCATCCTGGTGTTTGTAGATCGCCTAAGCAAGATGGTGCACTTAGTGCCCACACATGAGTCAATCGACAACGCAAAGTTTGCAAGACTGTTTAAGAAAAATGTCATACGTTTGCATGGGAAGCCGTCAACGGTGTTGAGTGACAGAGGAGCCATCTTTAACAGTGAGAACTGGCGAGAGATCTGCCGGTTGCTGGGCATGCGGATAGCCATGAGTACGGCTTACCACCCTGAGTCCGATGGGCAAACCGAGAGAGTGAACAGGGTGGTGGAAGAGATGTTGAGGGCTTACATCAGCCCTGCCCAGTCTGACTGGTCTGAGCATTTGGACATGGTGGAATTTGCAATCAACAACTCATGGCATGAATCGGTGCAGAATACTCCCTTCTTCTTGAACTATGGAGAGCACCCGTTGACGCCAGCTTCTGAGGGGTTACCTCGGTCGGGGCCCAAGGCTCATTCCTTTGTGCAAGGCATCTTACAAGCAATCAAGAAGGCCAAGCAGTGTTGGGCTGAAGCTCAGCAGAAGATGAAGGCCCGAGAGGATGGCAGGAGAAGGCATGTGACTTACAACCCTGAGCAACTTATCATGCTATCGACTGAGAACATGAGGAAGAAAGTTGATGATGTGGGAGTGCGGAAGTTGAAACCAAGATACGTTGGACCTTTTCGAGTGCTCCACATGGTGGGAGATGCAGCAGTCAAGATCCAGCTACCCCATCAATGGCGTGTACACAATGTGTTCCATGTGTCCCTGGTGAAGCCATACGTGGGCGATGCGGTCCCAAACCTGGTAGCGCCACCGCCTGACCGTTGGGAAGACGGCCAGCCCGTGTACGAGGTGGAGAAGCTGGTTGACCACCGTCTCACGTCCGGCTATCGACCACAACTAGAGTTTCTCGTGAAGTGGGTTGGATACCCCTCTGAGGGCAACACATGGGAACCCCTAGACAATCTGCAAGGTAGCATGGACCTGGTGAGGGAGTATGCTGCTGCCAAGAACCTACACATTCCAAAATGAAAAAGACAATAAAAAGTGTTTGTGGACGTTTGACACCAAGCGCCGACGTAAAGGCGTTAGCGACGGTACGATGCAGTACCCGAGCGGGGCAGGTCAATGATGGCAGCTGAGGACAGCTGGGGCCTTCGGCCAGGCGGGGGAGAATGTTACGAACGCCGGTCGAAGTGCTAGCGAAGCGTCTCGGAAAAGTGATGACGCGATTGCGTAATAGTGGTGACGGAGTGTAATGCCAATGACCGGTGTCAAATGCTGGGTTCGACTCCCAGGCGGACAGCCTTGTGAAGGCACTGACATCGCCCTTGTCCGCTGAGTTGGCACTACCTCCATACACCAGCTACGTAACAATCTGGCTTCCAGACCGACGTTGAGAGATTTCTGGCCAGACATCGATATAGCAACAACGTGCCCGAACCTGATGGCGGACTATGACGTGTTTGACGACGCGGAGCTGGAGCTGAACGCGATGGATACTGAGGGTATGTACCATTAGGTCCCTCTAGTCCCTCTTGTCGCGTTTTGCAAAGTTCGCGTTTAGTAATGCTACCAGTTACAGCGGAGAAGCGTCTAAGGAAGCGCAGTGAAGCTTTGGGTCAGCATCAGCGGGTGGAAAGGCCGGGGTCGAGCTCGCAGCCGGTGGCTGCCCAGGAGGTAGCGCGTGAAATGCAACACACGCATGCTTTGACCCACTCGACCGCTGATGTTGAACGTGTTCGTCATGCAGATGTCCGCCAAGGGCCAGAACCTGTGGGTCCGCCAACTCGCAATGTAGGCGAGCTCAGTTTGGAGGAACTCGAGCAAGAGTTGCGCAGGAGGCGTGCTCGCCATGAGCAGCCCGGCCAGCATGCAGAGGTAGCCGCTGGAGGCAGTGGCATTGCTGGTGGCAACGGTGCTGTTGGTGGTGGCGGTGTTGCTGGTGGTAGTGGTGGTGTCGGCCAGCCTACAGCTCCAGGTGGCACCACCGGTGGGGTGCTTACCCCCGGTAGTGGCCAGGTTGCGCGTAGTGGCCCAGGGGGCACAGCGAACCACCCTGCACCCGGTGGGCCTGGGGCCACGGGTGGCAGTGGTCCTGGCAGTTCAGGTGGCGGCAGCCAGGCTGGTGAGGGCCAGGCAGCGGCGGCGGCGGCAGCCGGGGCAGGTGGCCCGGGGCCGAGCGCCGGTCAGCCCGGTGAGAACCAAGTGAGTGGTTTCAGAGCAGTTATGCCCAACCCTAATATGTGGCGTATGGATGATGTAGAGAAGGGCAGAAATGTGAAGATGTTCCTTCGTGAGGTGACACAATGGGCACGCATGTACCGTTTAAGCCAACGTGAGATTGAGGAAATGATAAAGCAGGTATCGGCGCTGCTGGAGAAGGGCTGGATAGAACCAAGCGCTTCGCCCTGGGGGGCCCCAGTGCTCTTTGTGCAGAAGAAGGATGGGTCCCTGAGGATGTGCATTGACTACAGGGCGTTAAACAAACGCACGGTGCGCGACCGATACCCATTGCCTCGTATTGATGATTTGCTTGACCAAGTCCGGGGGAAGAAGGTGTTCAGTTCTCTTGACCTGCAATCTGGATATCACCAGATCAGGATCACCCCCGAAGATGTCCCAAAGACAGCTTTCCTCACGCCCATGGGTCAGTTTTCAATATAAGGTCATGTGTTTTGGGCTGTGTAATGCCCCAGCAACGTTTCAGAAAACCATGAACAGGATCTTTGAGCCCATGATTAAGGCTGGTTCCGTCCTTGTCTACCTAGATGACATTTTGGTGATGAGCAATACCCCTGAGGAGCATGTGCAGCATTTGAGGCAGGTTCTGGAATTGATGAGAGCCCACAAGCTGTTTGCAAAGCTGAGCAAATGTGAGTTCAACAGACCTGGTGGCCAGGGCCCAGCCACCCCAGTTCAAGGCCAGGTCCACCAGGACCCAACCCCCTAGGCCCATGGCGTTGAACTGCGCCAGGGCACTGGCAGACCCTGCAGCATGCCCCACCACAGCCAGCACCACCCTCACGGCTTGCAGTGGCAAACATTTGCTTAGAGAGCGGCGGCCTTTTGTACACACGGCAAGTATGCACATGTCCAGACACTCCAATGAAGATCATATGGGGCGTGACAACGCACTGCTCTTTGGCCCACAACCCCTTGCTTCAGGCCATGGCAAACAAAATGTAGCCTGGCGGACGAAAATAAGGTAGGGCTAGGGTTGGGACCATAGTCATATGCTCAACTGAATGGCACGTCCTGCACTACAGTGTGCCAACACACATGTGAAGAACCACGTGGGCGCATATACAGGGTTCAGTGCAAGTTGTATATAATAAGTACAAGTCCCTCTTGATCCTACTAAAAACTCTGTCAAACGTATGGGACCGCCTGAGACGCGCCCACCTGTGCTGAGAGCACGAGGAATGTCTGCGCCTGCCGACAGGGCAGGCCACCAAGGTGAGGCCAGTGGGAGTTTGTTGGCTCGCGTGAAGCCTGTGCGACTGCAGATGGGTTGCGTAGTTGGGCCAATGCTAGCTTTCGCTTGTAGGGTGTTTAGGAAAGTTGTGACCGCCCGGGTGCAAAGTGGAGCCCTCACCCTTGAAAGCGCTGTGACCAACCAAGGAGCTTGCTGGACGCGCGAAGCATCTAATTGTTGCAACGGATTTCCAGCCCATGTCAATGTCCCACCGAGCCATGATGACCTTGGAAGCTGGTACTGGCTTGAGGACCTATCAAGTGCGAGGCTGGTCCTCAGAGCGCCGCGGTGCCTCCCTGCCCGCTGGAGGCTGCGGGCTGAAGTCCCGGCTGCAGTCCCTGTCCACTGCATGCAATGCCCTGTGGTCAGGCGTTCCCAACATGGGGTTGGTAATCTTCATGCAACTGCAGCCCATATACTCATGATCATTTGATGTAACGTTTGTTGCGTCTGCTGCAATGTAATGATGCGCGTTTAATGTAAGACTGGAATCGCCATCGGAGTCTTTCGATGCGGGCAGCCACACGTGACCCCGGATGTGTCCCAATCACAGACCGTGGTTAGCTACACTGGTAAGCTACGTCCTTGGCTATCCGTTAGCGATGCACGACATGTCGGTGGCGCACATCACCGAAGTCCGGCAAACATAGCTGCGCGAGCTTCCTGATGGTGCAGGCCGCTTGGCGAGGATGTGAGGGTTCCCTTAAGTGTTGACGGCATCGCTACATCGCTATAATGGTGGGCGCTAGGCACGCAAAACCACCCACCCCTCAACATCTTTGCTGCTTTTTGCCACCGCCGCTGAGCTACAGCCAAACTCCCTACACTATTGTCCAAGATGACTCTTACGTGCATCACCAGGAAAAGGAAACATCAATTGTTGGCTGCAGGTGAATGATGAGTAGTCACCCCCTTCCACCACCCCCTTCCAGTCCACCTAGCCCTACTCCTCGCCCATCTCCGCCCATCCCAGCTCTCCAGCCCTCCCCTCCTCCCACTCCCACTCCCACTCTCTCCCACCCCAAGAGGCCCAACAAAGCTCTCCGTGCCCATCTGAAGGCGCTAAATAGCTCTCCCCAGGCAGGCCACCGCCACTGCCCTAGTGGTATGAAGGTTGCAGTGGGCAGGGCACAGGCTGAGGTGCGGGGTGTGGAGCAGTCCCTCATGGGCACCGTGGATGGGTTGCAGGGCGACCTAGACAACCTGCAGGCAGCGCACCAACGCCTGAAGGATGAGCATGCGGCTCTGCAGCAGGTGGCATCCAGAGCAGCAGCTACCAATTACTCCCTACGGGCTGCTCGGCGCCGCCTCCAGGGTCAGTTGCAGGTGCACAATCGCCGCCCCCACCACTCCCCACTCACCTTCAAGCAGAGGCAGCAGCTGCTGGTGTTGAGGCGGTGTGCTGGGGCTGGCTACGGAAGGCTGGATAGCCATGGCCGGCCCATGGGCAGCATGGCAGAGCAGCTCAGCCCAGCCGGCCTCGCCCCCTCACCAACAGACATCTTCATTCCAACTCAAGAGGACCCTGTGGGGAGGCCAGCAGCCAGGACTGCACCCTACAATGCTCAACACTGCTTGAGCACCGTCAGGTCGCATCTAGAGACCGGTGTCAGCCGCCGTGCCCTCTCCAAGTGCCGGCAATTCTTCGTCTCACCTGCAGGCACCACCCCTAAGCTGGCTGTGCCTGCTGGTGCACACCTCAGCAGCAGCAACAGCTGGCAGCGGCAAGCACGTCACGTAAGCGTGAGGCACCTGCAGCTAACAAGTCGAGGGCAGCAAAGCAAGGTGAGACAACACCATGTACTGCACCTAGCACCTTCTTTAAGCGTGGTAGAGCAGCCGGTAATGCACTAGTGCCAGCAGCAGCTCCAAAAGCTAATACTGATATCCAGTTGTCACGACTGCCGTCGTCGCGTCCACATGCCAAAAGCAAAACATGTTCCGACTGCTGCTGCGTGTTGCAGGTGCCACTCACAACAGTGTGGCGAAGCGTGCTACAGCGGCGCGCCTCGCATGGGGCGAAATCGCCTATATTCAAATGTCGATCTTTGGGCAGGCACTGAGCACCGCTGAGAGCGAGTTAGTTTTTGCTGCGTCTGCCATCTCGTAGCTACGAGTCTCCTCTGTTCAAGGCACTGTTTACATATATATTTGACTGAGTGGCTGCGGAGATACAGGCTTCGTATCACAGGGGGGTGGTTTTCAGGTAGTTGGGAACGCCTGACCTGTGGGGTACAACAGCAGACCGGCTTGCGGCGGGCCTGCGACAAAGCTTTGGCACCCAACCCAACCCGTGTGCCAATGCCAGCGTTGCTAAGGAGCACCCCCAGCGTTTCGCGCGTCCCAGCACGACAGCAGCACGAGGCGGTGCACCCCAGTCCATCTCACACTCGCGGGGCGGGGGTGACCAGCACAGGGCGACAAAGAACAAACAAGGGTTAGGGTTACAAAACAATCTACCAGCTCCTGAACCGTCGCGCTCGAATACGTCGAAGTGGGGGTCCTCCGGCACTGCTCTAGGCCCACCCACACCGGTTCGTCTCTTCTTCCTTGCCATAAACAATAGCGACGCGAGGCAGCTACATATGCTAAAGATTTTCGTGTTTGTCACACACATGTCTACACACATGTACACACATGTGACATGTCCACACATACATTTTTTAGCAATAGCCAGTGCGATGAACGCTACTGGAATCTCGGCCAATCTCGGACAATTGCAGGGAGCTATTGACGTCGTCGCTGTCGGCCATTACGACGCAAATGCGTAAGTGTCCGCCCTGCAAAACACTTGCCAAAACAATCTAACAACACATGATCAACCTACCATCAACGCCACTGCCTGATGCAGCAGGCCGTCATGTAGGCACTCTTGAAGCAAATGCGACGACCTGTTCCTGCCATCCAAGCGAGTGCCGTCCCAATTCATCTCTCCTTCCGTCACTCTTCCCCACCCAGTAGCACTGCTCGTTAGATCATACATATGTTTCAGTACTTTGTGCCTTGTGCATCTTTGGCCCCATGCGTCCCAACACTCGTCTTCTCGCTGTCCCGGCTGATGTACCACACCAGCCCAAAGAATGCAAGCGATAAGGACAAGCTGCCTGACATAGATGCCACCTGACCACAGCAACAGAGCGCGGGACAGGCAATGCGTTTGCACCTGCACCTCTCAAAGCAGCCAGCATGCCAGCAAGCATCATGTGGGCAGGCGGTCTATAGTGCATGTGCATGTGGCTGGCTGCTGGCCCCTGGCGGACATTGAGAATCATAGCATTTGCACACACAGCCAGAACAATGCATTGGCAACAGGCCCTGTCGTACCGGGCGTAGAGAGCAGCTCACCTTTGTTGCAGTGCCCCAGGAGCGGAAGGATCCCAGGTCGGGCCAAACTGCCTTGAACATGTCGTTTAGCATTTGCGCTTGCTGGCGTTGCTTTGCTGCTTCCACACGACCTCGCTGACTGCTCAGGGACTGGCGCATTTGACAGACAAGCATGCAACCCCACATGCCTACTAGCGTTGTGACTACCCAAGTCAATGCTGCACATCCTTTGTTGTGAGCCCAAACAGCACCAAGGTGTGTCCCCACATTTAGCCCAGCTTGTCAGCAAGCGCTATGCTGCCAGATGTTAAGGAGGTCCACCTGGCAAGGATGTCTCACCTCAGGTGATCGCTTTACTTGTTCCTTCAGTTGGGAAGCGAGGCTGCTACTACCGTCACTGCCAGATTGACTGCCCAGCTTCTGCCCCGGGTTTCGGTATGGGTATGCATCTGGAGGCCCCTGAGCGCACTCGGACTCTTTCGTGGCCTTCATAGCCAGCGCTAGCTGCGCTCTGCGAAGCCGCTCCTCGGCTGCGTGGCCCTGTTGGCGTTTGGACGAGGTTTGAACGTGTTGGTACAGCCCGTAATCATCCCCCATCGCGAAGTTACCGCTGGGCATGCTCTACACGCCTGCACTTTGTAATGCATGTTACATTGCATGTAAGCAAACCCTGATTGTAACAAATACTACCGGCAGAGCGGCATCTCGGAACACGCCAAGGAGTCCAAGGCCTGGATGGCCGGCATCAAGCCTCGAGTCGACGAGCTGTCGCAAGTCACCGACTACACCGCCTCGCTGCAGCGGCACCGGCAGTACTTAGTGGATATGATTAGTAACTATGTCCACAATTACATCCACATTCACACGTGAGGGCTGGCCAACTGGCCCGTCATGTGGGCCGAGCTGTCCAAGCCGCGCTGGGCGCACGCCAGGTTACGGCTGGATGGAGGCAAGCAACGCACGGTGGCCAAGCTCTGGGCTGGGGTGAGTAGGCCGTACCCAGCCAGTATGTGTGCTAGTATGTGTGCTATATGTTTGTCTTTGCCATGGCTTGAACTCAGCTCACAATGTGTCTCTTCTTGTGTACCTTGGCTGCAGACTGTCAAGGGTGCCAGGGTGCGTTGCGGCAGAGCCCTCACAGGTTGCCCCCTGGCACTGGCCTACGGTGCAGCAGGCTTCAGCGGCAGCGGCAGCATTGGCAGCAGGGGTGTGCCTGTCAAACAGATGCAACGGGCGGCATGCAAGCAGTTTCTCGGGCGTGTGGTGCTGGTGCATGAGTTCAGCTCTGCCCACAACGACGTGGTGCAAGACCATGCAGAGTCCTTCAGGTGAGGAGACCTCAAGTGCATTTGTATTGTAGGAGGGGTCATTACATAGTTGTATAATAGCATCCCACACCAGCCTAGGTTGTGCCCTGCATCCCGTTTAGACTAGACATGGCCTGACTACATGCTTGGTTTGGCAAGGAATGTGCATCGATCTATGTACCAATGCAGGTGGCTGCACCCAGTGCGCAGCATGGCGACGCGGTCCCGGATCAGGGGCTTGATGTGCTCCACAAGCAAAGGCATCAGGTTCTACGATCGTAACGTGTCAGCCGCGCTGAACATCCGCCACATTGCAGCCGGGCCGGGGCCGCGCCCACGCGAGCTCAACAGTTGGCTGGGCCGCCCAGCCATGCCTAACCCAGGCACCGCAGGCCAGGAGTGGGTGCTCGTGCGCGACAAGGGCCTGCTGCGGAAGTGGCAGCGGCGGCACCAGCGACAGCGATAGTGTCATGTGTTTCATACCATGAAGCAAACAAACAAACAGTTATATTGCCCCTTACAAAGGGGATGTGTGTGCGCGAGGGTCATGCAGAGGGTAGGGCTCTAGCGACTCCTAGGGTCGCGCCTAGGTTAGGGACACACACCGGTCCCCATTGTGGAGGAGGATAGTGATACAGGGAAACCTATAGCAGGGCAAGAACAGGGCACTTAGCTCACCTCCCGCTCACCCCTACTCAATTACGACACCTTGTCAACAAGCCGCTGCGAACATCGCGAACGGCGGCAGAATCGCTCACTTTATCAAAAGTGTGCGCGGCCTGCCGCTCCCTAGCTTTGGCGCTCAGTATCACTGACGAAGGAATATCGGCGCACTGGGGCATGCCCGTCGTGCAGCTCCACGACATGTCCGCTGACGCTTGACGTCTTCGAATGTCCTTGTGAGCTCCTAAGCTATCGTCGCGACGGTGTGTATCATAATCTGACCCCTGCCTAGCTTTAGTGGTCAACCTCGGTGATTATTCGTGTACCGCCGAAACAAGGGGCCTGCTTCGACTAGCCCTTTTTAGTGCCCCACGTAAACTCTCGAGGCACGGACGCCCCAAGGGAAGCGTGTAGAGGGGAGCGACGCAATTGCGTGAGTGTCCGCCCTCAGACATTTACAACTTCGCTCGCACGCCGCTCAGCAGCTTCTACGCCCCGCTAGTCAGACAGCCGCACATCGTATCCTGCCCTACGTCTCTGACCCTCGCAAGAACACGCACGCCCATCAATCTCTTATACTGTGTTGGCCAAAAAGGAAGCGTGCAAAAAGTAAAATATTTGGCTGGCTGCAGCTCAAGGCGTATTGTTTGCAATGCTCTCTTGTCAGATGCCAAGGTATGTGGCTAGGGAATAAAAAGCATTCAAAATAATGTGTCAGCACAGCTAGTTGGTATGGGCCACCAAGAGTGGACTCATGGCCCTATTGTTCAGTCCATGAGATGCTGCCCCACCAGTGAGGTAGGCCTGCAGACATGCAGCGGCAATTGCTGCTGGCCAAGGGCAGCCACACATTTAGTGCAGTGATGGACTATCGCAAACTGATGTCGCTGGCCCATGCCAATCATTCCTAAACTCCAGCAGCCGGTCTAGTGGTGGTTCACAGTAAGCCGCAGTACTAAGCGCGACAGACAGACCTGCAAGGTCCTCTCTGTCAGTGCCTGTTGCTGCCCATGCGCATGCTCTTCATGTGGGCACTCCTGCCCTTGCCCACCCCATTGTCAGGCCTTGGATGGCGCCCAGAACCTCTGGCCTTGGGACTTGCCCCGTTTTTGGCCTTGTGCAAAGCACCTGCTGCACTGGCTGGCCCCCTCTTGGCTGGCGGGCCCCTGTCACTCAAACGCTTGTGGCTGCCCTCATCCACACGAAGCTCGGCAGAAAAGTCGCTGTCTGCCTCTTTTTCACCAGCATCCGGCTCACTCTCAGATTCACTGCGTGCTGAGCTGATGCCCTCCTCACCAGCTGAACCCTCCTCATCTCCCTTGCTAGGGCTGTCTGCCTGTCTGCTGCGCTTGCTGCGGGCGGCAATGGCTGCATCAATGCCAAGGAGTGTGCTGGGTGCATGGGATGCACCATTGCCAGCGCCTGGCACGCCAGCCTTGCTGCTATCACCCTGTGCAGTTCAGGCAGGCAAGGCACTCCTTAGCTCAATGGCTGAGGACAGACAGAGCACCTCAGCACATGTTGGCTCCTATGGTGCTACGCGTGCATTGCGCCTGAGAGGACAGTGCGTGTACTGCCAGTGTCACTCACTTCAGCTTGTACCTGATGCTGCACGCTGCCTACTGCAGAGAGGTCCACCAGCTTTCCCAGCTCTTCCCAGTCATCGTCAATGGTTTCCAGCTCCACAGGGCTGACAACCTCCCCATCCCGCCATTTCTGATGGGGCTTGATGAGGCGCCACATACCAGCTTCCAGTACACGAGCTCTTCTAATGTTGCATGCCTGCAGTACATGCCCAAGCCTGCATCATCTAACAAGCTTCCTTCAACGCCCACACGCTGGAGATAAACCCTAACGACTGCTGGATATAGATGGACACAGCAATCAGCCATAGTGTGCCACCTGGACATCACTAAGAGTCGCTGAAGTTAAGCAGCCCAACTCTGTGCCTAACCATATTGTACCTTGATTCGCTCAGGTCCAGTGTCATGAAAGGGGTACGTGACCTACGCACAGCGCACAAAACATGATGGCCGGTGCGAACACCAGCACTCGCCACAATTGTTCAGTGTTGAGCAGGAGCCCACGCTGAC
>JASKMD010000008.1:8956853-9229710 GCA_030144725.1 Haematococcus lacustris | reverse complement strand
CTTGCCTGTGACCCTGACCCTGGTCTTGCCTGTGACCCTGACCCTGGTCTTGCCTGTGACCCTGACCCTGGTCTTGCCTGTGACCCTGACCCTGGTCTTGCCTGTGACCCTGACCCTGGTCTTGCCTGTGACCCTGACCCTGGTCTTGCCTGTGACCCTGACCCTGGTCTTGCCTGTGACCCTGACCCTGGTCTTGCCTGTGACCCTGACCCTGGTCTTGCCTGTGACCCTGACCCTGGTCTTGCCTGTGACCCTGACCCTGGTCTTGCCTGTGACCCTGACCCTGGTCTTGCCTGTGACCCTGACCCTGGTCTTGCCTGTGACCCTGACCCTGGTCTTGCCTGTGACCCTGACCCTGGTCTTGCCTGTGACCCTGACCCTGGTCTTGCCTGTGACCCTGACCCTGGTCTTGCCTGTGACCCTGACCCTGGTCTTGCCTGTGACCCTGACCCTGGTCTTGCCTGTGACCCTGACCCTGGTCTTGCCTGTGACCCTGACCCTGGTCTTGCCTGTGACCCTGACCCTGGTCTTGCCTGTGACCCTGACCCTGGTCTTGCCTGTGACCCTGACCCTGGTCTTGCCTGTGACCCTGACCCTGGTCTTGCCTGTGACCCTGACCCTGGTCTTGCCTGTGACCCTGACCCTGGTCTTGCCTGTGACCCTGACCCTGGTCTTGCCTGTGACCCTGACCCTGGTCTTGCCTGTGACCCTGACCCTGGTCTTGCCTGTGACCCTGACCCTGGTCTTGCCTGTGACCCTGACCCTGGTCTTGCCTGTGACCCTGACCCTGGTCTTGCCTGTGACCCTGACCCTGGTCTTGCCTGTGACCCTGACCCTGGTCTTGCCTGTGACCCTGACCCTGGTCTTGCCTGTGACCCTGACCCTGGTCTTGCCTGTGACCCTGACCCTGGTCTTGCCTGTGACCCTGACCCTGGTCTTGCCTGTGACCCTGACCCTGGTCTTGCCTGTGACCCTGACCCTGGTCTTGCCTGTGACCCTGACCCTGGTCTTGCCTGTGACCCTGACCCTGGTCTTGCCTGTGACCCTGACCCTGGTCTTGCCTGTGACCCTGACCCTGGTCTTGCCTGTGACCCTGACCCTGGTCTTGCCTGTGACCCTGACCCTGGTCTTGCCTGTGACCCTGACCCTGGTCTTGCCTGTGACCCTGACCCTGGTCTTGCCTGTGACCCTGACCCTGGTCTTGCCTGTGACCCTGACCCTGGTCTTGCCTGTGACCCTGACCCTGGTCTTGCCTGTGACCCTGACCCTGGTCTTGCCTGTGACCCTGACCCTGGTCTTGCCTGTGACCCTGACCCTGGTCTTGCCTGTGACCCTGACCCTGGTCTTGCCTGTGACCCTGACCCTGGTCTTGCCTGTGACCCTGACCCTGGTCTTGCCTGTGACCCTGACCCTGGTCTTGCCTGTGACCCTGACCCTGGTCTTGCCTGTGACCCTGACCCTGGTCTTGCCTGTGACCCTGACCCTGGTCTTGCCTGTGACCCTGACCCTGGTCTTGCCTGTGACCCTGACCCTGGTCTTGCCTGTGACCCTGACCCTGGTCTTGCCTGTGACCCTGACCCTGGTCTTGCCTGTGACCCTGACCCTGGTCTTGCCTGTGACCCTGACCCTGGTCTTGCCTGTGACCCTGACCCTGGTCTTGCCTGTGACCCTGACCCTGGTCTTGCCTGTGACCCTGACCCTGGTCTTGCCTGTGACCCTGACCCTGGTCTTGCCTGTGACCCTGACCCTGGTCTTGCCTGTGACCCTGACCCTGGTCTTGCCTGTGACCCTGACCCTGGTCTTGCCTGTGACCCTGACCCTGGTCTTGCCTGTGACCCTGACCCTGGTCTTGCCTGTGACCCTGACCCTGGTCTTGCCTGTGACCCTGACCCTGGTCTTGCCTGTGACCCTGACCCTGGTCTTGCCTGTGACCCTGACCCTGGTCTTGCCTGTGACCCTGACCCTGGTCTTGCCTGTGACCCTGACCCTGGTCTTGCCTGTGACCCTGACCCTGGTCTTGCCTGTGACCCTGACCCTGGTCTTGCCTGTGACCCTGACCCTGGTCTTGCCTGTGACCCTGACCCTGGTCTTGCCTGTGACCCTGACCCTGGTCTTGCCTGTGACCCTGACCCTGGTCTTGCCTGTGACCCTGACCCTGGTCTTGCCTGTGACCCTGACCCTGGTCTTGCCTGTGACCCTGACCCTGGTCTTGCCTGTGACCCTGACCCTGGTCTTGCCTGTGACCCTGACCCTGGTCTTGCCTGTGACCCTGACCCTGGTCTTGCCTGTGACCCTGACCCTGGTCTTGCCTGTGACCCTGACCCTGGTCTTGCCTGTGACCCTGACCCTGGTCTTGCCTGTGACCCTGACCCTGGTCTTGCCTGTGACCCTGACCCTGGTCTTGCCTGTGACCCTGACCCTGGTCTTGCCTGTGACCCTGACCCTGGTCTTGCCTGTGACCCTGACCCTGGTCTTGCCTGTGACCCTGACCCTGGTCTTGCCTGTGACCCTGACCCTGGTCTTGCCTGTGACCCTGACCCTGGTCTTGCCTGTGACCCTGACCCTGGTCTTGCCTGTGACCCTGACCCTGGTCTTGCCTGTGACCCTGACCCTGGTCTTGCCTGTGACCCTGACCCTGGTCTTGCCTGTGACCCTGACCCTGGTCTTGCCTGTGACCCTGACCCTGGTCTTGCCTGTGACCCTGACCCTGGTCTTGCCTGTGACCCTGACCCTGGTCTTGCCTGTGACCCTGACCCTGGTCTTGCCTGTGACCCTGACCCTGGTCTTGCCTGTGACCCTGACCCTGGTCTTGCCTGTGACCCTGACCCTGGTCTTGCCTGTGACCCTGACCCTGGTCTTGCCTGTGACCCTGACCCTGGTCTTGCCTGTGACCCTGACCCTGGTCTTGCCTGTGACCCTGACCCTGGTCTTGCCTGTGACCCTGACCCTGGTCTTGCCTGTGACCCTGACCCTGGTCTTGCCTGTGACCCTGACCCTGGTCTTGCCTGTGACCCTGACCCTGGTCTTGCCTGTGACCCTGACCCTGGTCTTGCCTGTGACCCTGACCCTGGTCTTGCCTGTGACCCTGACCCTGGTCTTGCCTGTGACCCTGACCCTGGTCTTGCCTGTGACCCTGACCCTGGTCTTGCCTGTGACCCTGACCCTGGTCTTGCCTGTGACCCTGACCCTGGTCTTGCCTGTGACCCTGACCCTGGTCTTGCCTGTGACCCTGACCCTGGTCTTGCCTGTGACCCTGACCCTGGTCTTGCCTGTGACCCTGACCCTGGTCTTGCCTGTGACCCTGACCCTGGTCTTGCCTGTGACCCTGACCCTGGTCTTGCCTGTGACCCTGACCCTGGTCTTGCCTGTGACCCTGACCCTGGTCTTGCCTGTGACCCTGACCCTGGTCTTGCCTGTGACCCTGACCCTGGTCTTGCCTGTGACCCTGACCCTGGTCTTGCCTGTGACCCTGACCCTGGTCTTGCCTGTGACCCTGACCCTGGTCTTGCCTGTGACCCTGACCCTGGTCTTGCCTGTGACCCTGACCCTGGTCTTGCCTGTGACCCTGACCCTGGTCTTGCCTGTGACCCTGACCCTGGTCTTGCCTGTGACCCTGACCCTGGTCTTGCCTGTGACCCTGACCCTGGTCTTGCCTGTGACCCTGACCCTGGTCTTGCCTGTGACCCTGACCCTGGTCTTGCCTGTGACCCTGACCCTGGTCTTGCCTGTGACCCTGACCCTGGTCTTGCCTGTGACCCTGACCCTGGTCTTGCCTGTGACCCTGACCCTGGTCTTGCCTGTGACCCTGACCCTGGTCTTGCCTGTGACCCTGACCCTGGTCTTGCCTGTGACCCTGACCCTGGTCTTGCCTGTGACCCTGACCCTGGTCTTGCCTGTGACCCTGACCCTGGTCTTGCCTGTGACCCTGACCCTGGTCTTGCCTGTGACCCTGACCCTGGTCTTGCCTGTGACCCTGACCCTGGTCTTGCCTGTGACCCTGACCCTGGTCTTGCCTGTGACCCTGACCCTGGTCTTGCCTGTGACCCTGACCCTGGTCTTGCCTGTGACCCTGACCCTGGTCTTGCCTGTGACCCTGACCCTGGTCTTGCCTGTGACCCTGACCCTGGTCTTGCCTGTGACCCTGACCCTGGTCTTGCCTGTGACCCTGACCCTGGTCTTGCCTGTGACCCTGACCCTGGTCTTGCCTGTGACCCTGACCCTGGTCTTGCCTGTGACCCTGACCCTGGTCTTGCCTGTGACCCTGACCCTGGTCTTGCCTGTGACCCTGACCCTGGTCTTGCCTGTGACCCTGACCCTGGTCTTGCCTGTGACCCTGACCCTGGTCTTGCCTGTGACCCTGACCCTGGTCTTGCCTGTGACCCTGACCCTGGTCTTGCCTGTGACCCTGACCCTGGTCTTGCCTGTGACCCTGACCCTGGTCTTGCCTGTGACCCTGACCCTGGTCTTGCCTGTGACCCTGACCCTGGTCTTGCCTGTGACCCTGACCCTGGTCTTGCCTGTGACCCTGACCCTGGTCTTGCCTGTGACCCTGACCCTGGTCTTGCCTGTGACCCTGACCCTGGTCTTGCCTGTGACCCTGACCCTGGTCTTGCCTGTGACCCTGACCCTGGTCTTGCCTGTGACCCTGACCCTGGTCTTGCCTGTGACCCTGACCCTGGTCTTGCCTGTGACCCTGACCCTGGTCTTGCCTGTGACCCTGACCCTGGTCTTGCCTGTGACCCTGACCCTGGTCTTGCCTGTGACCCTGACCCTGGTCTTGCCTGTGACCCTGACCCTGGTCTTGCCTGTGACCCTGACCCTGGTCTTGCCTGTGACCCTGACCCTGGTCTTGCCTGTGACCCTGACCCTGGTCTTGCCTGTGACCCTGACCCTGGTCTTGCCTGTGACCCTGACCCTGGTCTTGCCTGTGACCCTGACCCTGGTCTTGCCTGTGACCCTGACCCTGGTCTTGCCTGTGACCCTGACCCTGGTCTTGCCTGTGACCCTACCCTGGTCTTGCCTGTGACCCTGACCCTGGTCTTGCCTGTGACCCTGACCCTGGTCTTGCCTGTGACCCTGACCCTGGTCTTGCCTGTGACCCTGACCCTGGTCTTGCCTGTGACCCTGACCCTGGTCTTGCCTGTGACCCTGACCCTGGTCTTGCCTGTGACCCTGACCCTGGTCTTGCCTGTGACCCTGACCCTGGTCTTGCCTGTGACCCTGACCCTGGTCTTGCCTGTGACCCTGACCCTGGTCTTGCCTGTGACCCTGACCCTGGTCTTGCCTGTGACCCTGACCCTGGTCTTGCCTGTGACCCTGACCCTGGTCTTGCCTGTGACCCTGACCCTGGTCTTGCCTGTGACCCTGACCCTGGTCTTGCCTGTGACCCTGACCCTGGTCTTGCCTGTGACCCTGACCCTGGTCTTGCCTGTGACCCTGACCCTGGTCTTGCCTGTGACCCTGACCCTGGTCTTGCCTGTGACCCTGACCCTGGTCTTGCCTGTGACCCTGACCCTGGTCTTGCCTGTGACCCTGACCCTGGTCTTGCCTGTGACCCTGACCCTGGTCTTGCCTGTGACCCTGACCCTGGTCTTGCCTGTGACCCTGACCCTGGTCTTGCCTGTGACCCTGACCCTGGTCTTGCCTGTGACCCTGACCCTGGTCTTGCCTGTGACCCTGACCCTGGTCTTGCCTGTGACCCTGACCCTGGTCTTGCCTGTGACCCTGACCCTGGTCTTGCCTGTGACCCTGACCCTGGTCTTGCCTGTGACCCTGACCCTGGTCTTGCCTGTGACCCTGACCCTGGTCTTGCCTGTGACCCTGACCCTGGTCTTGCCTGTGACCCTGACCCTGGTCTTGCCTGTGACCCTGACCCTGGTCTTGCCTGTGACCCTGACCCTGGTCTTGCCTGTGACCCTGACCCTGGTCTTGCCTGTGACCCTGACCCTGGTCTTGCCTGTGACCCTGACCCTGGTCTTGCCTGTGACCCTGACCCTGGTCTTGCCTGTGACCCTGACCCTGGTCTTGCCTGTGACCCTGACCCTGGTCTTGCCTGTGACCCTGACCCTGGTCTTGCCTGTGACCCTGACCCTGGTCTTGCCTGTGACCCTGACCCTGGTCTTGCCTGTGACCCTGACCCTGGTCTTGCCTGTGACCCTGACCCTGGTCTTGCCTGTGACCCTGACCCTGGTCTTGCCTGTGACCCTGACCCTGGTCTTGCCTGTGACCCTGACCCTGGTCTTGCCTGTGACCCTGACCCTGGTCTTGCCTGTGACCCTGACCCTGGTCTTGCCTGTGACCCTGACCCTGGTCTTGCCTGTGACCCTGACCCTGGTCTTGCCTGTGACCCTGACCCTGGTCTTGCCTGTGACCCTGACCCTGGTCTTGCCTGTGACCCTGACCCTGGTCTTGCCTGTGACCCTGACCCTGGTCTTGCCTGTGACCCTGACCCTGGTCTTGCCTGTGACCCTGACCCTGGTCTTGCCTGTGACCCTGACCCTGGTCTTGCCTGTGACCCTGACCCTGGTCTTGCCTGTGACCCTGACCCTGGTCTTGCCTGTGACCCTGACCCTGGTCTTGCCTGTGACCCTGACCCTGGTCTTGCCTGTGACCCTGACCCTGGTCTTGCCTGTGACCCTGACCCTGGTCTTGCCTGTGACCCTGACCCTGGTCTTGCCTGTGACCCTGACCCTGGTCTTGCCTGTGACCCTGACCCTGGTCTTGCCTGTGACCCTGACCCTGGTCTTGCCTGTGACCCTGACCCTGGTCTTGCCTGTGACCCTGACCCTGGTCTTGCCTGTGACCCTGACCCTGGTCTTGCCTGTGACCCTGACCCTGGTCTTGCCTGTGACCCTGACCCTGGTCTTGCCTGTGACCCTGACCCTGGTCTTGCCTGTGACCCTGACCCTGGTCTTGCCTGTGACCCTGACCCTGGTCTTGCCTGTGACCCTGACCCTGGTCTTGCCTGTGACCCTGACCCTGGTCTTGCCTGTGACCCTGACCCTGGTCTTGCCTGTGACCCTGACCCTGGTCTTGCCTGTGACCCTGACCCTGGTCTTGCCTGTGACCCTGACCCTGGTCTTGCCTGTGACCCTGACCCTGGTCTTGCCTGTGACCCTGACCCTGGTCTTGCCTGTGACCCTGACCCTGGTCTTGCCTGTGACCCTGACCCTGGTCTTGCCTGTGACCCTGACCCTGGTCTTGCCTGTGACCCTGACCCTGGTCTTGCCTGTGACCCTGACCCTGGTCTTGCCTGTGACCCTGACCCTGGTCTTGCCTGTGACCCTGACCCTGGTCTTGCCTGTGACCCTGACCCTGGTCTTGCCTGTGACCCTGACCCTGGTCTTGCCTGTGACCCTGACCCTGGTCTTGCCTGTGACCCTGACCCTGGTCTTGCCTGTGACCCTGACCCTGGTCTTGCCTGTGACCCTGACCCTGGTCTTGCCTGTGACCCTGACCCTGGTCTTGCCTGTGACCCTGACCCTGGTCTTGCCTGTGACCCTGACCCTGGTCTTGCCTGTGACCCTGACCCTGGTCTTGCCTGTGACCCTGACCCTGGTCTTGCCTGTGACCCTGACCCTGGTCTTGCCTGTGACCCTGACCCTGGTCTTGCCTGTGACCCTGACCCTGGTCTTGCCTGTGACCCTGACCCTGGTCTTGCCTGTGACCCTGACCCTGGTCTTGCCTGTGACCCTGACCCTGGTCTTGCCTGTGACCCTGACCCTGGTCTTGCCTGTGACCCTGACCCTGGTCTTGCCTGTGACCCTGACCCTGGTCTTGCCTGTGACCCTGACCCTGGTCTTGCCTGTGACCCTGACCCTGGTCTTGCCTGTGACCCTGACCCTGGTCTTGCCTGTGACCCTGACCCTGGTCTTGCCTGTGACCCTGACCCTGGTCTTGCCTGTGACCCTGACCCTGGTCTTGCCTGTGACCCTGACCCTGGTCTTGCCTGTGACCCTGACCCTGGTCTTGCCTGTGACCCTGACCCTGGTCTTGCCTGTGACCCTGACCCTGGTCTTGCCTGTGACCCTGACCCTGGTCTTGCCTGTGACCCTGACCCTGGTCTTGCCTGTGACCCTGACCCTGGTCTTGCCTGTGACCCTGACCCTGGTCTTGCCTGTGACCCTGACCCTGGTCTTGCCTGTGACCCTGACCCTGGTCTTGCCTGTGACCCTGACCCTGGTCTTGCCTGTGACCCTGACCCTGGTCTTGCCTGTGACCCTGACCCTGGTCTTGCCTGTGACCCTGACCCTGGTCTTGCCTGTGACCCTGACCCTGGTCTTGCCTGTGACCCTGACCCTGGTCTTGCCTGTGACCCTGACCCTGGTCTTGCCTGTGACCCTGACCCTGGTCTTGCCTGTGACCCTGACCCTGGTCTTGCCTGTGACCCTGACCCTGGTCTTGCCTGTGACCCTGACCCTGGTCTTGCCTGTGACCCTGACCCTGGTCTTGCCTGTGACCCTGACCCTGGTCTTGCCTGTGACCCTGACCCTGGTCTTGCCTGTGACCCTGACCCTGGTCTTGCCTGTGACCCTGACCCTGGTCTTGCCTGTGACCCTGACCCTGGTCTTGCCTGTGACCCTGACCCTGGTCTTGCCTGTGACCCTGACCCTGGTCTTGCCTGTGACCCTGACCCTGGTCTTGCCTGTGACCCTGACCCTGGTCTTGCCTGTGACCCTGACCCTGGTCTTGCCTGTGACCCTGACCCTGGTCTTGCCTGTGACCCTGACCCTGGTCTTGCCTGTGACCCTGACCCTGGTCTTGCCTGTGACCCTGACCCTGGTCTTGCCTGTGACCCTGACCCTGGTCTTGCCTGTGACCCTGACCCTGGTCTTGCCTGTGACCCTGACCCTGGTCTTGCCTGTGACCCTGACCCTGGTCTTGCCTGTGACCCTGACCCTGGTCTTGCCTGTGACCCTGACCCTGGTCTTGCCTGTGACCCTGACCCTGGTCTTGCCTGTGACCCTGACCCTGGTCTTGCCTGTGACCCTGACCCTGGTCTTGCCTGTGACCCTGACCCTGGTCTTGCCTGTGACCCTGACCCTGGTCTTGCCTGTGACCCTGACCCTGGTCTTGCCTGTGACCCTGACCCTGGTCTTGCCTGTGACCCTGACCCTGGTCTTGCCTGTGACCCTGACCCTGGTCTTGCCTGTGACCCTGACCCTGGTCTTGCCTGTGACCCTGACCCTGGTCTTGCCTGTGACCCTGACCCTGGTCTTGCCTGTGACCCTGACCCTGGTCTTGCCTGTGACCCTGACCCTGGTCTTGCCTGTGACCCTGACCCTGGTCTTGCCTGTGACCCTGACCCTGGTCTTGCCTGTGACCCTGACCCTGGTCTTGCCTGTGACCCTGACCCTGGTCTTGCCTGTGACCCTGACCCTGGTCTTGCCTGTGACCCTGACCCTGGTCTTGCCTGTGACCCTGACCCTGGTCTTGCCTGTGACCCTGACCCTGGTCTTGCCTGTGACCCTGACCCTGGTCTTGCCTGTGACCCTGACCCTGGTCTTGCCTGTGACCCTGACCCTGGTCTTGCCTGTGACCCTGACCCTGGTCTTGCCTGTGACCCTGACCCTGGTCTTGCCTGTGACCCTGACCCTGGTCTTGCCTGTGACCCTGACCCTGGTCTTGCCTGTGACCCTGACCCTGGTCTTGCCTGTGACCCTGACCCTGGTCTTGCCTGTGACCCTGACCCTGGTCTTGCCTGTGACCCTGACCCTGGTCTTGCCTGTGACCCTGACCCTGGTCTTGCCTGTGACCCTGACCCTGGTCTTGCCTGTGACCCTGACCCTGGTCTTGCCTGTGACCCTGACCCTGGTCTTGCCTGTGACCCTGACCCTGGTCTTGCCTGTGACCCTGACCCTGGTCTTGCCTGTGACCCTGACCCTGGTCTTGCCTGTGACCCTGACCCTGGTCTTGCCTGTGACCCTGACCCTGGTCTTGCCTGTGACCCTGACCCTGGTCTTGCCTGTGACCCTGACCCTGGTCTTGCCTGTGACCCTGACCCTGGTCTTGCCTGTGACCCTGACCCTGGTCTTGCCTGTGACCCTGACCCTGGTCTTGCCTGTGACCCTGACCCTGGTCTTGCCTGTGACCCTGACCCTGGTCTTGCCTGTGACCCTGACCCTGGTCTTGCCTGTGACCCTGACCCTGGTCTTGCCTGTGACCCTGACCCTGGTCTTGCCTGTGACCCTGACCCTGGTCTTGCCTGTGACCCTGACCCTGGTCTTGCCTGTGACCCTGACCCTGGTCTTGCCTGTGACCCTGACCCTGGTCTTGCCTGTGACCCTGACCCTGGTCTTGCCTGTGACCCTGACCCTGGTCTTGCCTGTGACCCTGACCCTGGTCTTGCCTGTGACCCTGACCCTGGTCTTGCCTGTGACCCTGACCCTGGTCTTGCCTGTGACCCTGACCCTGGTCTTGCCTGTGACCCTGACCCTGGTCTTGCCTGTGACCCTGACCCTGGTCTTGCCTGTGACCCTGACCCTGGTCTTGCCTGTGACCCTGACCCTGGTCTTGCCTGTGACCCTGACCCTGGTCTTGCCTGTGACCCTGACCCTGGTCTTGCCTGTGACCCTGACCCTGGTCTTGCCTGTGACCCTGACCCTGGTCTTGCCTGTGACCCTGACCCTGGTCTTGCCTGTGACCCTGACCCTGGTCTTGCCTGTGACCCTGACCCTGGTCTTGCCTGTGACCCTGACCCTGGTCTTGCCTGTGACCCTGACCCTGGTCTTGCCTGTGACCCTGACCCTGGTCTTGCCTGTGACCCTGACCCTGGTCTTGCCTGTGACCCTGACCCTGGTCTTGCCTGTGACCCTGACCCTGGTCTTGCCTGTGACCCTGACCCTGGTCTTGCCTGTGACCCTGACCCTGGTCTTGCCTGTGACCCTGACCCTGGTCTTGCCTGTGACCCTGACCCTGGTCTTGCCTGTGACCCTGACCCTGGTCTTGCCTGTGACCCTGACCCTGGTCTTGCCTGTGACCCTGACCCTGGTCTTGCCTGTGACCCTGACCCTGGTCTTGCCTGTGACCCTGACCCTGGTCTTGCCTGTGACCCTGACCCTGGTCTTGCCTGTGACCCTGACCCTGGTCTTGCCTGTGACCCTGACCCTGGTCTTGCCTGTGACCCTGACCCTGGTCTTGCCTGTGACCCTGACCCTGGTCTTGCCTGTGACCCTGACCCTGGTCTTGCCTGTGACCCTGACCCTGGTCTTGCCTGTGACCCTGACCCTGGTCTTGCCTGTGACCCTGACCCTGGTCTTGCCTGTGACCCTGACCCTGGTCTTGCCTGTGACCCTGACCCTGGTCTTGCCTGTGACCCTGACCCTGGTCTTGCCTGTGACCCTGACCCTGGTCTTGCCTGTGACCCTGACCCTGGTCTTGCCTGTGACCCTGACCCTGGTCTTGCCTGTGACCCTGACCCTGGTCTTGCCTGTGACCCTGACCCTGGTCTTGCCTGTGACCCTGACCCTGGTCTTGCCTGTGACCCTGACCCTGGTCTTGCCTGTGACCCTGACCCTGGTCTTGCCTGTGACCCTGACCCTGGTCTTGCCTGTGACCCTGACCCTGGTCTTGCCTGTGACCCTGACCCTGGTCTTGCCTGTGACCCTGACCCTGGTCTTGCCTGTGACCCTGACCCTGGTCTTGCCTGTGACCCTGACCCTGGTCTTGCCTGTGACCCTGACCCTGGTCTTGCCTGTGACCCTGACCCTGGTCTTGCCTGTGACCCTGACCCTGGTCTTGCCTGTGACCCTGACCCTGGTCTTGCCTGTGACCCTGACCCTGGTCTTGCCTGTGACCCTGACCCTGGTCTTGCCTGTGACCCTGACCCTGGTCTTGCCTGTGACCCTGACCCTGGTCTTGCCTGTGACCCTGACCCTGGTCTTGCCTGTGACCCTGACCCTGGTCTTGCCTGTGACCCTGACCCTGGTCTTGCCTGTGACCCTGACCCTGGTCTTGCCTGTGACCCTGACCCTGGTCTTGCCTGTGACCCTGACCCTGGTCTTGCCTGTGACCCTGACCCTGGTCTTGCCTGTGACCCTGACCCTGGTCTTGCCTGTGACCCTGACCCTGGTCTTGCCTGTGACCCTGACCCTGGTCTTGCCTGTGACCCTGACCCTGGTCTTGCCTGTGACCCTGACCCTGGTCTTGCCTGTGACCCTGACCCTGGTCTTGCCTGTGACCCTGACCCTGGTCTTGCCTGTGACCCTGACCCTGGTCTTGCCTGTGACCCTGACCCTGGTCTTGCCTGTGACCCTGACCCTGGTCTTGCCTGTGACCCTGACCCTGGTCTTGCCTGTGACCCTGACCCTGGTCTTGCCTGTGACCCTGACCCTGGTCTTGCCTGTGACCCTGACCCTGGTCTTGCCTGTGACCCTGACCCTGGTCTTGCCTGTGACCCTGACCCTGGTCTTGCCTGTGACCCTGACCCTGGTCTTGCCTGTGACCCTGACCCTGGTCTTGCCTGTGACCCTGACCCTGGTCTTGCCTGTGACCCTGACCCTGGTCTTGCCTGTGACCCTGACCCTGGTCTTGCCTGTGACCCTGACCCTGGTCTTGCCTGTGACCCTGACCCTGGTCTTGCCTGTGACCCTGACCCTGGTCTTGCCTGTGACCCTGACCCTGGTCTTGCCTGTGACCCTGACCCTGGTCTTGCCTGTGACCCTGACCCTGGTCTTGCCTGTGACCCTGACCCTGGTCTTGCCTGTGACCCTGACCCTGGTCTTGCCTGTGACCCTGACCCTGGTCTTGCCTGTGACCCTGACCCTGGTCTTGCCTGTGACCCTGACCCTGGTCTTGCCTGTGACCCTGACCCTGGTCTTGCCTGTGACCCTGACCCTGGTCTTGCCTGTGACCCTGACCCTGGTCTTGCCTGTGACCCTGACCCTGGTCTTGCCTGTGACCCTGACCCTGGTCTTGCCTGTGACCCTGACCCTGGTCTTGCCTGTGACCCTGACCCTGGTCTTGCCTGTGACCCTGACCCTGGTCTTGCCTGTGACCCTGACCCTGGTCTTGCCTGTGACCCTGACCCTGGTCTTGCCTGTGACCCTGACCCTGGTCTTGCCTGTGACCCTGACCCTGGTCTTGCCTGTGACCCTGACCCTGGTCTTGCCTGTGACCCTGACCCTGGTCTTGCCTGTGACCCTGACCCTGGTCTTGCCTGTGACCCTGACCCTGGTCTTGCCTGTGACCCTGACCCTGGTCTTGCCTGTGACCCTGACCCTGGTCTTGCCTGTGACCCTGACCCTGGTCTTGCCTGTGACCCTGACCCTGGTCTTGCCTGTGACCCTGACCCTGGTCTTGCCTGTGACCCTGACCCTGGTCTTGCCTGTGACCCTGACCCTGGTCTTGCCTGTGACCCTGACCCTGGTCTTGCCTGTGACCCTGACCCTGGTCTTGCCTGTGACCCTGACCCTGGTCTTGCCTGTGACCCTGACCCTGGTCTTGCCTGTGACCCTGACCCTGGTCTTGCCTGTGACCCTGACCCTGGTCTTGCCTGTGACCCTGACCCTGGTCTTGCCTGTGACCCTGACCCTGGTCTTGCCTGTGACCCTGACCCTGGTCTTGCCTGTGACCCTGACCCTGGTCTTGCCTGTGACCCTGACCCTGGTCTTGCCTGTGACCCTGACCCTGGTCTTGCCTGTGACCCTGACCCTGGTCTTGCCTGTGACCCTGACCCTGGTCTTGCCTGTGACCCTGACCCTGGTCTTGCCTGTGACCCTGACCCTGGTCTTGCCTGTGACCCTGACCCTGGTCTTGCCTGTGACCCTGACCCTGGTCTTGCCTGTGACCCTGACCCTGGTCTTGCCTGTGACCCTGACCCTGGTCTTGCCTGTGACCCTGACCCTGGTCTTGCCTGTGACCCTGACCCTGGTCTTGCCTGTGACCCTGACCCTGGTCTTGCCTGTGACCCTGACCCTGGTCTTGCCTGTGACCCTGACCCTGGTCTTGCCTGTGACCCTGACCCTGGTCTTGCCTGTGACCCTGACCCTGGTCTTGCCTGTGACCCTGACCCTGGTCTTGCCTGTGACCCTGACCCTGGTCTTGCCTGTGACCCTGACCCTGGTCTTGCCTGTGACCCTGACCCTGGTCTTGCCTGTGACCCTGACCCTGGTCTTGCCTGTGACCCTGACCCTGGTCTTGCCTGTGACCCTGACCCTGGTCTTGCCTGTGACCCTGACCCTGGTCTTGCCTGTGACCCTGACCCTGGTCTTGCCTGTGACCCTGACCCTGGTCTTGCCTGTGACCCTGACCCTGGTCTTGCCTGTGACCCTGACCCTGGTCTTGCCTGTGACCCTGACCCTGGTCTTGCCTGTGACCCTGACCCTGGTCTTGCCTGTGACCCTGACCCTGGTCTTGCCTGTGACCCTGACCCTGGTCTTGCCTGTGACCCTGACCCTGGTCTTGCCTGTGACCCTGACCCTGGTCTTGCCTGTGACCCTGACCCTGGTCTTGCCTGTGACCCTGACCCTGGTCTTGCCTGTGACCCTGACCCTGGTCTTGCCTGTGACCCTGACCCTGGTCTTGCCTGTGACCCTGACCCTGGTCTTGCCTGTGACCCTGACCCTGGTCTTGCCTGTGACCCTGACCCTGGTCTTGCCTGTGACCCTGACCCTGGTCTTGCCTGTGACCCTGACCCTGGTCTTGCCTGTGACCCTGACCCTGGTCTTGCCTGTGACCCTGACCCTGGTCTTGCCTGTGACCCTGACCCTGGTCTTGCCTGTGACCCTGACCCTGGTCTTGCCTGTGACCCTGACCCTGGTCTTGCCTGTGACCCTGACCCTGGTCTTGCCTGTGACCCTGACCCTGGTCTTGCCTGTGACCCTGACCCTGGTCTTGCCTGTGACCCTGACCCTGGTCTTGCCTGTGACCCTGACCCTGGTCTTGCCTGTGACCCTGACCCTGGTCTTGCCTGTGACCCTGACCCTGGTCTTGCCTGTGACCCTGACCCTGGTCTTGCCTGTGACCCTGACCCTGGTCTTGCCTGTGACCCTGACCCTGGTCTTGCCTGACCTGGTCTTGCCTGTGACCCTGACCCTGGTCTTGCCTGTGACCCTGACCCTGGTCTTGCCTGTGACCCTGACCCTGGTCTTGCCTGTGACCCTGACCCTGGTCTTGCCTGTGACCCTGACCCTGGTCTTGCCTGTGACCCTGACCCTGGTCTTGCCTGTGACCCTGACCCTGGTCTTGCCTGTGACCCTGACCCTGGTCTTGCCTGTGACCCTGACCCTGGTCTTGCCTGTGACCCTGACCCTGGTCTTGCCTGTGACCCTGACCCTGGTCTTGCCTGTGACCCTGACCCTGGTCTTGCCTGTGACCCTGACCCTGGTCTTGCCTGTGACCCTGACCCTGGTCTTGCCTGTGACCCTGACCCTGGTCTTGCCTGTGACCCTGACCCTGGTCTTGCCTGTGACCCTGACCCTGGTCTTGCCTGTGACCCTGACCCTGGTCTTGCCTGTGACCCTGACCCTGGTCTTGCCTGTGACCCTGACCCTGGTCTTGCCTGTGACCCTGACCCTGGTCTTGCCTGTGACCCTGACCCTGGTCTTGCCTGTGACCCTGACCCTGGTCTTGCCTGTGACCCTGACCCTGGTCTTGCCTGTGACCCTGACCCTGGTCTTGCCTGTGACCCTGACCCTGGTCTTGCCTGTGACCCTGACCCTGGTCTTGCCTGTGACCCTGACCCTGGTCTTGCCTGTGACCCTGACCCTGGTCTTGCCTGTGACCCTGACCCTGGTCTTGCCTGTGACCCTGACCCTGGTCTTGCCTGTGACCCTGACCCTGGTCTTGCCTGTGACCCTGACCCTGGTCTTGCCTGTGACCCTGACCCTGGTCTTGCCTGTGACCCTGACCCTGGTCTTGCCTGTGACCCTGACCCTGGTCTTGCCTGTGACCCTGACCCTGGTCTTGCCTGTGACCCTGACCCTGGTCTTGCCTGTGACCCTGACCCTGGTCTTGCCTGTGACCCTGACCCTGGTCTTGCCTGTGACCCTGACCCTGGTCTTGCCTGTGACCCTGACCCTGGTCTTGCCTGTGACCCTGACCCTGGTCTTGCCTGTGACCCTGACCCTGGTCTTGCCTGTGACCCTGACCCTGGTCTTGCCTGTGACCCTGACCCTGGTCTTGCCTGTGACCCTGACCCTGGTCTTGCCTGTGACCCTGACCCTGGTCTTGCCTGTGACCCTGACCCTGGTCTTGCCTGTGACCCTGACCCTGGTCTTGCCTGTGACCCTGACCCTGGTCTTGCCTGTGACCCTGACCCTGGTCTTGCCTGTGACCCTGACCCTGGTCTTGCCTGTGACCCTGACCCTGGTCTTGCCTGTGACCCTGACCCTGGTCTTGCCTGTGACCCTGACCCTGGTCTTGCCTGTGACCCTGACCCTGGTCTTGCCTGTGACCCTGACCCTGGTCTTGCCTGTGACCCTGACCCTGGTCTTGCCTGTGACCCTGACCCTGGTCTTGCCTGTGACCCTGACCCTGGTCTTGCCTGTGACCCTGACCCTGGTCTTGCCTGTGACCCTGACCCTGGTCTTGCCTGTGACCCTGACCCTGGTCTTGCCTGTGACCCTGACCCTGGTCTTGCCTGTGACCCTGACCCTGGTCTTGCCTGTGACCCTGACCCTGGTCTTGCCTGTGACCCTGACCCTGGTCTTGCCTGTGACCCTGACCCTGGTCTTGCCTGTGACCCTGACCCTGGTCTTGCCTGTGACCCTGACCCTGGTCTTGCCTGTGACCCTGACCCTGGTCTTGCCTGTGACCCTGACCCTGGTCTTGCCTGTGACCCTGACCCTGGTCTTGCCTGTGACCCTGACCCTGGTCTTGCCTGTGACCCTGACCCTGGTCTTGCCTGTGACCCTGACCCTGGTCTTGCCTGTGACCCTGACCCTGGTCTTGCCTGTGACCCTGACCCTGGTCTTGCCTGTGACCCTGACCCTGGTCTTGCCTGTGACCCTGACCCTGGTCTTGCCTGTGACCCTGACCCTGGTCTTGCCTGTGACCCTGACCCTGGTCTTGCCTGTGACCCTGACCCTGGTCTTGCCTGTGACCCTGACCCTGGTCTTGCCTGTGACCCTGACCCTGGTCTTGCCTGTGACCCTGACCCTGGTCTTGCCTGTGACCCTGACCCTGGTCTTGCCTGTGACCCTGACCCTGGTCTTGCCTGTGACCCTGACCCTGGTCTTGCCTGTGACCCTGACCCTGGTCTTGCCTGTGACCCTGACCCTGGTCTTGCCTGTGACCCTGACCCTGGTCTTGCCTGTGACCCTGACCCTGGTCTTGCCTGTGACCCTGACCCTGGTCTTGCCTGTGACCCTGACCCTGGTCTTGCCTGTGACCCTGACCCTGGTCTTGCCTGTGACCCTGACCCTGGTCTTGCCTGTGACCCTGACCCTGGTCTTGCCTGTGACCCTGACCCTGGTCTTGCCTGTGACCCTGACCCTGGTCTTGCCTGTGACCCTGACCCTGGTCTTGCCTGTGACCCTGACCCTGGTCTTGCCTGTGACCCTGACCCTGGTCTTGCCTGTGACCCTGACCCTGGTCTTGCCTGTGACCCTGACCCTGGTCTTGCCTGTGACCCTGACCCTGGTCTTGCCTGTGACCCTGACCCTGGTCTTGCCTGTGACCCTGACCCTGGTCTTGCCTGTGACCCTGACCCTGGTCTTGCCTGTGACCCTGACCCTGGTCTTGCCTGTGACCCTGACCCTGGTCTTGCCTGTGACCCTGACCCTGGTCTTGCCTGTGACCCTGACCCTGGTCTTGCCTGTGACCCTGACCCTGGTCTTGCCTGTGACCCTGACCCTGGTCTTGCCTGTGACCCTGACCCTGGTCTTGCCTGTGACCCTGACCCTGGTCTTGCCTGTGACCCTGACCCTGGTCTTGCCTGTGACCCTGACCCTGGTCTTGCCTGTGACCCTGACCCTGGTCTTGCCTGTGACCCTGACCCTGGTCTTGCCTGTGACCCTGACCCTGGTCTTGCCTGTGACCCTGACCCTGGTCTTGCCTGTGACCCTGACCCTGGTCTTGCCTGTGACCCTGACCCTGGTCTTGCCTGTGACCCTGACCCTGGTCTTGCCTGTGACCCTGACCCTGGTCTTGCCTGTGACCCTGACCCTGGTCTTGCCTGTGACCCTGACCCTGGTCTTGCCTGTGACCCTGACCCTGGTCTTGCCTGTGACCCTGACCCTGGTCTTGCCTGTGACCCTGACCCTGGTCTTGCCTGTGACCCTGACCCTGGTCTTGCCTGTGACCCTGACCCTGGTCTTGCCTGTGACCCTGACCCTGGTCTTGCCTGTGACCCTGACCCTGGTCTTGCCTGTGACCCTGACCCTGGTCTTGCCTGTGACCCTGACCCTGGTCTTGCCTGTGACCCTGACCCTGGTCTTGCCTGTGACCCTGACCCTGGTCTTGCCTGTGACCCTGACCCTGGTCTTGCCTGTGACCCTGACCCTGGTCTTGCCTGTGACCCTGACCCTGGTCTTGCCTGTGACCCTGACCCTGGTCTTGCCTGTGACCCTGACCCTGGTCTTGCCTGTGACCCTGACCCTGGTCTTGCCTGTGACCCTGACCCTGGTCTTGCCTGTGACCCTGACCCTGGTCTTGCCTGTGACCCTGACCCTGGTCTTGCCTGTGACCCTGACCCTGGTCTTGCCTGTGACCCTGACCCTGGTCTTGCCTGTGACCCTGACCCTGGTCTTGCCTGTGACCCTGACCCTGGTCTTGCCTGTGACCCTGACCCTGGTCTTGCCTGTGACCCTGACCCTGGTCTTGCCTGTGACCCTGACCCTGGTCTTGCCTGTGACCCTGACCCTGGTCTTGCCTGTGACCCTGACCCTGGTCTTGCCTGTGACCCTGACCCTGGTCTTGCCTGTGACCCTGACCCTGGTCTTGCCTGTGACCCTGACCCTGGTCTTGCCTGTGACCCTGACCCTGGTCTTGCCTGTGACCCTGACCCTGGTCTTGCCTGTGACCCTGACCCTGGTCTTGCCTGTGACCCTGACCCTGGTCTTGCCTGTGACCCTGACCCTGGTCTTGCCTGTGACCCTGACCCTGGTCTTGCCTGTGACCCTGACCCTGGTCTTGCCTGTGACCCTGACCCTGGTCTTGCCTGTGACCCTGACCCTGGTCTTGCCTGTGACCCTGACCCTGGTCTTGCCTGTGACCCTGACCCTGGTCTTGCCTGTGACCCTGACCCTGGTCTTGCCTGTGACCCTGACCCTGGTCTTGCCTGTGACCCTGACCCTGGTCTTGCCTGTGACCCTGACCCTGGTCTTGCCTGTGACCCTGACCCTGGTCTTGCCTGTGACCCTGACCCTGGTCTTGCCTGTGACCCTGACCCTGGTCTTGCCTGTGACCCTGACCCTGGTCTTGCCTGTGACCCTGACCCTGGTCTTGCCTGTGACCCTGACCCTGGTCTTGCCTGTGACCCTGACCCTGGTCTTGCCTGTGACCCTGACCCTGGTCTTGCCTGTGACCCTGACCCTGGTCTTGCCTGTGACCCTGACCCTGGTCTTGCCTGTGACCCTGACCCTGGTCTTGCCTGTGACCCTGACCCTGGTCTTGCCTGTGACCCTGACCCTGGTCTTGCCTGTGACCCTGACCCTGGTCTTGCCTGTGACCCTGACCCTGGTCTTGCCTGTGACCCTGACCCTGGTCTTGCCTGTGACCCTGACCCTGGTCTTGCCTGTGACCCTGACCCTGGTCTTGCCTGTGACCCTGACCCTGGTCTTGCCTGTGACCCTGACCCTGGTCTTGCCTGTGACCCTGACCCTGGTCTTGCCTGTGACCCTGACCCTGGTCTTGCCTGTGACCCTGACCCTGGTCTTGCCTGTGACCCTGACCCTGGTCTTGCCTGTGACCCTGACCCTGGTCTTGCCTGTGACCCTGACCCTGGTCTTGCCTGTGACCCTGACCCTGGTCTTGCCTGTGACCCTGACCCTGGTCTTGCCTGTGACCCTGACCCTGGTCTTGCCTGTGACCCTGACCCTGGTCTTGCCTGTGACCCTGACCCTGGTCTTGCCTGTGACCCTGACCCTGGTCTTGCCTGTGACCCTGACCCTGGTCTTGCCTGTGACCCTGACCCTGGTCTTGCCTGTGACCCTGACCCTGGTCTTGCCTGTGACCCTGACCCTGGTCTTGCCTGTGACCCTGACCCTGGTCTTGCCTGTGACCCTGACCCTGGTCTTGCCTGTGACCCTGACCCTGGTCTTGCCTGTGACCCTGACCCTGGTCTTGCCTGTGACCCTGACCCTGGTCTTGCCTGTGACCCTGACCCTGGTCTTGCCTGTGACCCTGACCCTGGTCTTGCCTGTGACCCTGACCCTGGTCTTGCCTGTGACCCTGACCCTGGTCTTGCCTGTGACCCTGACCCTGGTCTTGCCTGTGACCCTGACCCTGGTCTTGCCTGTGACCCTGACCCTGGTCTTGCCTGTGACCCTGACCCTGGTCTTGCCTGTGACCCTGACCCTGGTCTTGCCTGTGACCCTGACCCTGGTCTTGCCTGTGACCCTGACCCTGGTCTTGCCTGTGACCCTGACCCTGGTCTTGCCTGTGACCCTGACCCTGGTCTTGCCTGTGACCCTGACCCTGGTCTTGCCTGTGACCCTGACCCTGGTCTTGCCTGTGACCCTGACCCTGGTCTTGCCTGTGACCCTGACCCTGGTCTTGCCTGTGACCCTGACCCTGGTCTTGCCTGTGACCCTGACCCTGGTCTTGCCTGTGACCCTGACCCTGGTCTTGCCTGTGACCCTGACCCTGGTCTTGCCTGTGACCCTGACCCTGGTCTTGCCTGTGACCCTGACCCTGGTCTTGCCTGTGACCCTGACCCTGGTCTTGCCTGTGACCCTGACCCTGGTCTTGCCTGTGACCCTGACCCTGGTCTTGCCTGTGACCCTGACCCTGGTCTTGCCTGTGACCCTGACCCTGGTCTTGCCTGTGACCCTGACCCTGGTCTTGCCTGTGACCCTGACCCTGGTCTTGCCTGTGACCCTGACCCTGGTCTTGCCTGTGACCCTGACCCTGGTCTTGCCTGTGACCCTGACCCTGGTCTTGCCTGTGACCCTGACCCTGGTCTTGCCTGTGACCCTGGTCCCTCAGTGAGATGCGCAAGGCGCTGACCGCCCCCCTGGAGGTGCCGGTCCCCCCGGGCACTGTGGTGAAGCGCAAGGCCACGGGGGCGCTGCTGGGGGAGCTGCTGCGGCCAGGGGACAAGCTGCTGGTGGCCAAGGGGGGGCGGGGCGGGCAGGGCGTGGTGGCGCCGTCTCGCAAGCAGAAGGTGGTGAGGCGGCAGGCGGAGACGCAGCGAGCCATGGTGAGGGGTGGGTGGGTGGGTGGGGTGGGGTGGCAGGGGAGGGGTGGCAGGGAGCGGTAAGGGGCGTTGGGTGTGGTGCAAGCGGGCTCATGCTGGGCAAGCTGCATGCCAAGGAGCGTAGCTTTGGGGTGGGAAGGCTGGCCATGAGGCAGGTGGGGCGCTCTTAATTTTCATATCATATCATTTATATCATGTAGAAATCATGTATCATGTATCATCATCAGAGAAAGACAAAGCAACGACTGCACTGGAGAGCTAATGTGGAAGGACGTTCTCCCCGATGCCATTTCACTGAATGACAGCCTGACGCGAAACGGGAGTGTCTGAAGGGGTGGCAGCTCTCACTCTCATCATCACAGGGAGGTAGCCAGTCTGCGGTCCAGCTGGTACGCGCTGCCTGCGTTGCTGCAGCCCTGTAGCCCCTAAGCTCAACCATACAGCACACAGCCCTTCCACATACTCTAAGCCTGCTGCAGCCCTGTAGCCCCTAAGCTCAACCATACAGCATACAGCGCTGCCCCTGCTGCCTCACTGCAGGGCTCGAGCTCAGTCTCACTGCTGCTGTGGCACCCCGCTGCTTGCTGCTGCACTAACCCTAACCCTAACCCCAAGCCTGTTCCTGCTGGCTGCTGCACGACTGCTGCTATGGGCCCAGGGGCCGACTGTGGTGGTGCTGTGCAGGCCAAGGGCACCGAGGTAGTGTCAGTGGAGGACGACAACTGGAAGCAGGACGCTCTGGGCCTGCCTGGCCAGCAGCTGTCACTCCACCTGCTGCTGCGGGTGGTGGCAGATGTGGGCATCGTGGGCTTACCCAATGCAGGTAGGAATGGGGCTGACCCTGGCGGGGACCTGGCACACCTTGCATGCGTGTAGGTCAACTACTACCATGGTTATAAAGAAGGGGCACCTGCTTTCAGTCCGGCCTGCTTGCCCGTCTGCCCAGCTGCTGCCCTGGCCTGCCTGCCTGCCTGCCTGCCTGCCTGCCTGCCTGCCTGCCTGCCTGCCTGCCTGCCTGCCTGCCTGCCTGCCTGCCTGCCTGCCTGCCTGCCTGCCTGCCTGCCTGCCTGCCTGCCTGCCTGCCTGCCTGCCTGCCTGCCTGCCTGCCTGCCTGCCTGCCTGCCTGCCTGCCTGCCCGCCACAGTGCATTTGAGGGGGCTGGCCCCAGCCACAAAGACCTGCAGCAGTGGTGCATGACAGCAGGGGCTTGTTGCTGCCCACCCTGGGGAGCAGCTAGGGGAGCAGGCTGTGGTGTAGCTCCACACGCAGCCTGCTGGTACAGAGTACAGGGGAGGCCTGTGCCCTGGAGCTGGTGCTGACACTGGCCGTGCCCGCCAACACGTGCACCGCTGCCCCCCACACACCCTGCCAGTGTCCAGCCCCGTCCCTCGTGCATGCTGGCTCCCTCACTGCCGTGCTTGAGGACGAGCGTGGAGTGGACAGGCCCTGCCTTGCACCTTGTTTCAGTGCTTGCCCCTCACACCAATGACAGCAAGGGTTGTTCATGTAATCTTGCTGACGTCTCATCTAGAAGCTGGCCATCACTGCCTGTGCAGCCTGGGGGGGTAGGGTTAGGGTTAGGGTTAGTGCAGCAGCAAGCACCAAGGCCCTAACCCTAACCCTAACCCACACAACACCATCCTGTGCTCCCTGCTCGCCTCCCTGCCTACCTGTCTGCCCCAGCATGGGTGGACATGCCCTGCCTGCACCCTGTCCCCATGCCTGCTCCGCTGCACGCCACCCTACCAGCCTGCCCTGCCTGCACACGGCTCGCCCGCCCACCCACCTGCCCACCCACCGAGTTGTTTGTCTACCCGGCCGCTTGCCTGCCCCAGGCAAGTCTTCCCTGCTGGCCGGCCTGACCCGGGCTGTGCCTGAGATCGCTCCCTACCCCTTCACCACCCTGATGCCCAACCTAGGGGTCACGGCACTCGCTGGCAACACCAGGCGCAAGGCAGTGCTGGCGGACCTACCTGGCCTCATTGAAGGTGAGAGGGCTGTGGTGAGCTGGCTGTGAGTGGCCTGGCGGTGTGGGGCCAAGGCCAGTGGGAAAGGCCAGGAGGCAGGGCCAGGAGGCAGGGCCAGGGGGCAGGGCTAGTAGGCAGGGCCAGGGGGCAGGGCCAGGGGGCAGGGCTAGTAGGCAGGGCCAGGGGGCAGGGCCAGGGGGCAGGGCTAGTAGGCAGGGCCAGGGGGCAGGGCTAGTAGGCAGGGCCAGGGGGCAGGGCTAGTAGGCAGGGCCAGGGGGCAGGGCTAGTAGGCAGGGCCAGGGGGCAGGGCTAGTAGGCAGGGCCAGGGGGCAGGGCTAGTAGGCAGGGCCAGGGGGCAGGGCTAGTAGGCAGGGCCAGGGGGCAGGGCTAGTAGGCAGGGCCAGGGGCAGGGCCAGGGGGCAGGGTCCGACAGCTGGCCTAACCTAACCTAAGCTAACCAGGCACACGGCAGGCTTTGCCACCATCCTCGATGATGCGTTCATTCCCCATTGTGAGGTAAGCACAGGTGGGCGCTTCAAACTTGTTAGCAATCGTCGCATGTGTGCATGCCAGATGTGTCAGGGTATGCCACTGGCCCCTGGAGCAGCCCTAGGCTACCACACCACATGAGCTCCAGGGCCAAGCACACCTAGCTTGCCCCATGCAGCTACCGGGGTCCATTATCTCCCCATGCACCTCTGGCCAGCCCTTGATCTCAACCTTACCTAATTTGCCTCTACCCTTCCCTGGGCCCCCTCTGCTCCTCTGCCCTGGTCTGCTGTGAATGCCTCCTTGCGCCTGGCCCCTGACCTGGCCCCCTGTGCTGGTGCGGACAGCAGTGGGGCCTGTGCTGCTGTCACAGGAGCCCACGAGGGCAAGGGCCTGGGTCGCATGTTCCTGCGCCACCTGCGCCGCACCCGCATCCTGCTGCATGTGCTGGACGCCAGCAACCCCCAGCCGGGCCTGGACTACTACACGGTCAGTCTCACTCGCGCCTGCATCCTCACTTGATGCAGGCCGGGTGCGGGCAGGGTGGTGAGGGCAGAGGGTGGGCAGGAGGGCAAGGGCACGGGGTGGAGGGGGCATAGGGGCGGTATGGTGGGTAGGGGTGGCAAGACGCTAGGTGGGGGGGACGTAGGGGCGGTAGGGTGGGCAGGGTAGGCAAGGCACAGGTTGGGGGGGCGGTAGGGGCGGTAGGGTGGGCAGGGTAGGCAAGGCACAGGGTGGGGGGGGCGTAGGGGCGGTAGGGTGGGCAGGGTAGGCAGGGATGGCAAGGCACATTGTACAGGGAGGGCAGGGCAAGGGGCAACAAGGGTCAGTAGGGCACAGGGAGGGGAGTGCATAGGGTGGGCAGTCCTTTATTCATCAGCTTCGAGGTGGGCGTTGAGGGGCCCTTTTTGTAACATATCATGCGGTCTCTTTGCCATGTTGTTGAAGCAAGATGTGCTAGGTTCAGCCAGCCCATAGGGGGTTGAGCTAACTGTATCTCAAGTGTAACTTCTGCTTCAGGCTCCGCTCAGTGACGTAGTGCTTTACTGTGTTTGTCCGGTGAAGCGTTGCCTCTTAGCGAGGGCCTCTTTCTCTTTTAGGTTATGGACCCACGGCACGGGTGCCGATGGTAAAATCAGAGGCAGACGTTAACGCTCCAACCGAACAGCCACAGATGGCACTCGTTATGCCACAACCGTTGCCCCTAAATGAAACCACGTTGTTTGTCGAGTGGGGACATGGGGCAATGGGCCAGTTGAGGCTGGCTAGGCTGTGGAAGGCCATGGTCGGCGAGGACACGGACCCAACTCGCTGTGAACGTGCGTATGCGTGGCTGTTGTGCAACTGCAAGTACCTTCCCATTGGCATACAGCTGCACTGAGCTCTTGCCCAACGCTTAGAAGTGATGTGGTGACTAGCCCCATACTCTGCCACCCACACCCTCATGCTACTGTCCAGCTGCCGGGTTAAAGCAACAGCTAGCAAGGCTGGCTCTGCAGCTGGCTCAGGGGCAAGAGAGGCATGCTTGTCGACACACAGGGCAGCATGGGGGAGAGCCCTACTGCATGGCTCCAACAGCAGTTCATGTCCCCACAGCTGACCACACTGCCCCCTTCTGCGCTGCAGCTGTGCACCTCAACCACACCCACTCCCACACCCGCCTCAACAGGCATGTAGGCAGGCAAGGGAGGGGCTGCATCAGGGCTGAGGGTGCCCGCATGCACAGCTGCAAGGGTGACGCTCGACAAACCTGCTGACCCATTGCTGTCCTTGCCCGCACCAACCCAACCACTCCCACCACCCTTGCCTGTACTACCACTAGCCCCACGCCCCGCCATACCACCATCACGTGGGGGGCCTGGGCAGTCCCATGCGTAGTGGCCTCGCTTGCCACACTTGGAGCACTTGATGTTAGCGGCTGCCCGTGGGCATGGTGGTGCGGTTGAGGATGAGGAGGAGGTTGCCGGCATGGCAGCCGGCTGCGTCTGGCTGCTGCTGCTGCCGCTGCGCTGCTGCCACCCCCCCCCACCACCACCCACACCCTTGCCCCGGAGACGCAGTGCAGCCAGCTGGGCTGACACTCCAACCTGCTGAGCACGGGATTCCGCAATCTGCAGCGTGCGCTTGACTTCGGTGAGGGAGAGTGGAGAGCGTAGAGACCCAAATGTGATGAAGTCCCTTACATTTTCATACTGCGGTAGGGGAGGCATGGCCTTCAACAAAGCCATGACCTGTTGGTGCTTACTGACTTGCTCCTTGACAGCTGACACCTGCCACACAATCTCCAACAGCATGCTTTGCACCTGCCCCACGGTCTAGCCGGGCCGCATCTGCAAGCTGTTGAGCTGCTCCCACAGCTGATAGCTGTCCGGCTGTTGGTCCGCCAGCAGGGCTTTCCAGGCTGCAACCGCCGTCTCGGCTGCCACGACAAGTCGCAAGCAGTGCGACTTGCAGTTGCACAACAGCCACGCATACACACGTTCACAGCGAGTTGGGTCCGTGTCCTCGCTGACCATGGCCTTCCACAACCCGGCCAACCTCAACTGGCCCATCGCCCCATGTCGCCACTCGACAAACGACGTGGTTTCATTCAGGGGCAACGGCTGTGGCATAACGAGTGCCATCTGTGGCTGTTCGGTTGGAGCGCTGACGTCTGCCTCTGAAGTTACCATCGGCACTCGTGCCGTGGGCCCATAGTCCCATGGCTGAGATGCTCCGGGTGCTGCTGTGGTGGCCGCCTGTGGCCAGATCTTCCTGCTGCCATTCACCTGACTAACTGCTGTAGGTGCGGGAGGAGTTGCGCATGTACAACCCAGAGTACTGCGCCCGCCCGCATGTGGTGGTGCTGAACAAGATGGACACGGAGGTCAGTCAGTCTAGCCAGGTTGCAGCCACAGCAGACGGCGGCTGCCCTCTACCCTGCCACTTCCTCTGGCCTTGCCTTGGCTAGTGTTGGTAATGACCCCTACCCTGACGTTGTCCCCCTCCCCCTCCCCCTCCCCCTCCCCCTCCCCCTCCCCCTCCCCCTCCCCCTCCCCCTCCCCCTCCCCCTCCCCCTCCCCCTCCCCCTCCCCCTCCCCCTCCCCCTCCCCCTCCCCCTCCCCCTCCCCCTCCCCCTCCCCCTCCCCCTCCCCCTCCCCCTCCCCCTCCCCCTCCCCCTCCCCCTCCCCCTCCCCCTCCCCCTCCCCCTCCCCCTCCCCCTCCCCCTCCCCCTCCCCCTCCCCCTCCCCCTCCCCCTCCCCCTCCTAGCTCCTCCCTTGTGCTGCAGGGCGCAATGGAGCGTCAGGACGAGCTGGTGGCCAGCGTGCTGCAGCAGGCTGAGCGGCATTGTGCAGAGTCAGTGAGCCAGGACGTGCAGCCCCTGGTGCCCTGGGCCGTGGTGCTGGCCAGCGCTGCTTCAGGTGCGCAGCAGGCTGCAGGCAGGTCCATTGCCCCGTCCATTGCAAGGCAGTTACCCCCCAATCCTCCTCCTCCTCCTCCTCATCATCATCATCATCATCATATCACATCATGGTACATGATGGCATTGCAGCAGCATGCATCGCATCGCACTGTTGCACACTGTGCTGCGCTGCAGGCTGGGGTCTGCAGGAGCTGAACACAGCCATTGCAGGGGCGCTGGCGCCCTCAGCGGTATCCACTCTCAGGCAGCTCAGCAGCAAGGCCACCAAGGTGCGAGTGGGAGCAGGGCAGCAGTCAGCTCGCCTGGGAACCACGACCCACTAGGACCCTGGCTCTGGGTCAGGGTTAGGGTTAGGGTTAGGTACCTAACGTCACCCCCTCACCCCTAACCCGACCCACCAGGACCTTAGCTCTGGCAGCAGACAATGGCTGAGGGCAAGGTGAAGGGTGCCAGGGGCAGGGCCGGATGAAGCAGTGGAGGTCTTGTGTCCTGGAGCAGGCTATGTTCTGTGCAAGTACTAAGGAGGGCAGATGCAACCAGAACGCCTGGGTTGTGCAGCAGCTAGCTAGCAGACAAGTAGCAGTAGCTAGAAGCAACGGGGGAGTGGGTTTGGGAGTGAAGGGTGACACACCTGCAGTACCTGGGGTTTAGAGTCAAAGGGGCCTGTGGCTGCTGCCTCAGGCTGCTGTTGTGCTGACCCTGCCTGCCGCAGGTCATCAAACCCGCAGCCAACAGCCTCTCCACCCCCTCGCGGATTGGTTCGGGCGCCATTGGCACCAACGTGTTCCTGAACAGTACCAGCAGCAGCCAGCAAGACAGTGACGCAACACACGGACTGGCGGGCGGGTCGAGCACAGAAAGCGAGGCGGTCCTGGAGGAACAGCAGGCCGAGCCACTCCATCCTGTGCCTGCTCAGCTAGACTCACAGCCCTTGCCTCCCCCGCCTCTACCTCCCTCAGCCTCCGCCTCCCCCTCTCCCCTCCTTGACGACAAAGCAGCAGCTGAGGCGGGGCTGCAGGGGCAGCAGGGGCACGGGGGCTGGTCGGACGGGACCCAGGATCAGGTGGATGATGGTCAGGGGCAGGAGGTGGGACGTGGGGCGGAGGTGGTGGAAGCAGTGCGGGATGAGCAAAAGGAGGAGGAGGAAGGGGCGCAGGACGAGGACGCGTGGCTCTTGGAGCTCACCGATGCACAGCTGCAAAAGCTGTTGCAACAGGACGAAGCTCGCCAGGCGGCAAGGCTACAAGCTATGCGCGCTGCTGGGCGCGACCCGTACGAGGAGTGCCGCGAGCCCCAGCCACCGTCAACTGCAACCCAGCAGACGACAGCCCGCAGTCAGAAATCCGAGCCCCGAGCTGCAGGCCGTGGGCTTTCGGCCAAGTCGCAGCCTGCGGTCGAAGTCAGAGAGGGCAAGGCAGGCCAAGGGAGCGTTGGGGCGGATCGCAGTCTTTCCGGGATTCCGTCATGGCCGCTGACTTCGTCACGCGGCACGGAGCAGGATGGCGGGAGCTCAGAAGCTGACGACGAAGAGCTTTTGGAACTCAGCGATGAGGAGCTGCTGCAGTTGGCGGATGCAGCCGAGCAGCGTTGGGCTGCTGAATGAAGAGCGCTAGAAACATAGGGAGGCCGGTAGCGGTGCAGGAGCACGGCGCCTCTTAGGTTCTTTTTGTTGTCAGTAATGAGCTGTGATGCGTATCAATCGTTGATATGCGAGCTCTAGCGAATACCTGACATTGGCAACTTTACGTTGTTGTTTTCTATGGCTAAGAAAAAAAGACGAATCGTGTCTAAGCCAGTGCCGGAGGACCCAAACAGTGACATTGTGGACCGCGACGAGGCACTACAGCCAGACCACACCGAGGCGCAGCGAAATGAAAAGGCTTCCGGAGAGGCCCCCGCTGCCCGCGATGTGGACAACACATACCACGGCAGGACGTGCAAGCTAGCCCACCTCACCGACCACTTGCCGCAAGAGCTTTGGGATGCCTTTCTGGCCGACGCTGCGCTGCCACGAGTGAAGGCCTGCAGCGAGCGGGCGGTGCTCGCCAGCCTGCTGCTGGGCTTCCTCGTGCGCGGCTTGTTCACCATTCACGTTGCCGACCAGCTCGACGAGCACGGCCAGCCCGTGGACACAGGCATCCCAGTTTCCCAGGCAGCCATCCCGGACCTAAGCTACCGGAACCTGTACCTGCACCTGTGCCGCAGCCTGCCTGGAGACGGCGAGAGCACTCGGCCAAGCGCAGCAGTCGCTGCCGTGCTGGCCGCGCACCCCGACCTCCGCGCCCGCCTCGAAGCAATCCCACGATACCTCTCTGACTTCAACATGGTGGACCACGTCGGCCAGCAGCTGCAGACCGCATTCGGCAACACGCTTACGCTGCTCTACGCTGGTTTTTTTAGGTTTAGAGTGACGTCTATTTCGGAACGTGCGATGGCGCGCAGCATTCGGAAGACCGTGCATAACAACACGCCCTCGCGGCAGCAAGCCATCAGCGCAATACCTTTTTTTATTGGCCTGCCAAGTTTGCTCGGCCAGAGGAGCGCGGAGCTGTGATGACCTTGACCCCTGTGGCGGCCAGGCGCATACAGGTTTCTTTACAGCTTTCCCTATAGCAGTTTAGTCAGGTCTGCACCTACATGCGTGCATGTTATTGACCTTGCTGCCATCTGTAGTCTGAGTTGAAGGACTGGCAGCGGCTGGCACCTGAGGGCTGTGCACTGGAGAGCTGTGAGCCCATCACCACCTGGTGCATCCTGTGAGCCATTGACCTGCAGCAGCACATGGAGCCGAACAAGTGATGCACTGAAGGCTACAGCAGTAGGAGCAGCAGCAGCAGCAGCAGCATGAGCCACAGCAGAAGCAGCAGCAGCAAAATTAGCAGCAGCAGCAGCAGCAGCAGCAGCAGCAGCAGCAGCAGCAGCAGCAGCAGCAGCAGCAGCAGCAGCAGCAGCAGCAGCAGCAGCAGCCAACAGCAGCTTCTAAAGGGTTCCTGTCTAACAGCGCAGCACAGAGCATGGTGGGGAAATGAGGCTGGGTCTCATTGTTGTCTAGACCTGCTGTCCAGCTGGCAGAGGGGCAGGGCAGCAGGCCAGGGCTGGGGCTTAGGGCAGGGGGGAGAGGGCAGGGGGGAGGAGAAATGTGAGAGGCAGGGTGGCCCTCAGGCAATGGGACAGGGAAGGCGCTGGGAGGGCAATTGAGGCAGGAAGGAGTCATGGGGCAAGGAGCCTGGTCTAGCTTGCACCAACCCTCCTGCGACTAGGTCAGTGGCCCTGCTGGTGGTGGTGCAGGATGCAAGGCCCTGAGGGGTCAGCAGGCATGCCCCGCCTGTATGAGGGCCAGGTGTTCCGTCTCAAGGTCAGCTTCCCTGACAGGTGGGCAGAAGCTGGACAGAAGCTGCAGCGCGTGGTGTGGAAAGGTTTAGGAGGTGTGACCTATGCCAGGTGTCGATGAGGTGTTTCGAAGAGGGGTGTGCCATTAGCCAGGATCTGCATGCACCGGCATGCAGGCTGCTAGCGTGCCATCAGTGATGCTCCTGATCCCGGCTCATCTGGGAAGCACTGGCGCATCACCAACTTGTGGAGTGATGATGTTCAGCGTGGCCCCCTGTGCCCCCTGTAGTGAATGTGCTACCTTAGGAAGCTCCAGCAGAGGAGGGCATTCCCATGTCACACTCTCACTTGCACTATGGTCGCCTGGGTTGCATGCATGACGGCTGTGGTGTGCATGCGGACATGCAGGTATCCTTTGGAGCCGCCAGAGGTGCGTGCCACTGCCTAGGGGCAGGGGCAGGGGCAGGGGCAGGGGCAGGGGCAGGGCCAGGGGCAGGGGCAGTAACTGTGCCAGTGCTAGCCACCAGTAACAACCTTAGATGCGGGACTGATGATGGCGTATTCTCTGGGAGCTGAACAGGTCTAGTCATAGGTCAGCCCCTGGCAATCATCACCATGTGGCTAGGCATACGCCCCTCACAACATTGATGATAGTGATGGTGGTGTGCTCACTGGAGGCTAGACGTCCTCCGCCCCTGGCTGCCCTGCTCAGGTCATCTTCCTGCCAGACTCCCCCATCCACCCTCACATCTACACCAACGGCCACATCTGCCTGGACATCTTGTGAGTGGCCCCCTCCTCGAATCCCCGGCCGCTAGTCCAGCTAGGGGCATCTGACCCCAACCGCATTGCAGCTGTGTGTCGGGTGTGATGTGAGCACGGCAGCCACATGTCAGCAGCTAGCAGTGCCCACCACCCCTCCTCTTTGGGACCTGTTGGGGCAGCACCGCGTGTGCAGCTTGCTGGGCGCAGTGGGTCAGGCACAAACAGTCGGGTGCTGGGCAAGTGAACGTCCACCCACGCTTAGCATCCCACGCATCCCCGCTGGCACCACCAACACAGCGCTAAACACACTTGGCTGGATCATAGGCACGGTCACCAACAACTAGCAACTCCCATAGCCCGCCTGATATCACCTGGACGGCATGGGCTGCAGCTGAAATGCCATAAGAATAATTGTCAATTTGGGGCAGCAGGAGCAGCAGCAGCGGCACAGTGCGGATCAGGGGTGCAGGTGATGACAGATGATGGTGGGTTTACACCGTTGTTGAGCTAGGTACGGCTGCTTGGCTTTGCCAGCAGCAGCTTGGGTAAAAATCCCACTAGGGATGAGGGAAGTGCCAGCAATGGCTGCAGACATGGTGGGTGGGGTGGCATGACGACTCACAACACATGAGCATTATGTGTGACATTCTGCCCGCAGGTATGACGGGGCCAACGGTGGCTGGTCCCCTGCCCTGACCATCAGCAAGGTAGCACTGTCCCTGCGCTCTATGCTGGCCAGCAACACGGAGTACAGCCGGCCCGCAGGGGACCGGGACTACTGCATGTCTGTGGGCTCCCGCAGCCCCAAGTAAGCCGCACTGCAGGGGGCAGGGGTGTGGCCAGCCTGGCTCTTTCATTGCAACAATACAGCTGCAGTTCCAGGCAGTGGAGGGTGGCAGCCAGGCACCCAGCCTGGGGCACCCCCTGACCCTGACCCTGACCCTGACCCTGACCCTGACCCTGACCCTGACCCTGACCCTGACCCTGACCCTGACCCTGACCCTGACCCTGACCCTGACCCTGACCCTGACCCTGAACCTGACCCTGACCCACTTTGCCATGTGCTGGCTGAACCACCTGCATGCAACCTATAGTCATCCTGTGCCAAACATTGATGGCTGATACATGTCAGTAAGGTGAGGATGCTGCCTATTGCATGTTTGTGAGACAACAGTCCTCTCCTTGGTGTGTGTCGCTTTATCTTACATCTGCCCCTCTCATCGCCACCTTTGCTGGCCTTCTTGCACGCAGGCTAACAAAGTGGGTTTTTGAGGATGACAAGGTTTGAAAGCTGCCCTCTTGAACGATGCACGGCGCTGGTAATGAGGATGGTTCAGGAGCGGAGTTGGCAACGACAGCGACGGGGCGAGGCCCCAATGTATATGTTCTGGCATCGACTACAATGCATGATTGCATGTCTTGTGCGGGAGGACTTGGGGTTTGCCCACTCTGCACCCCAGCGTGCTGTGCGGCTTCAGGACAGCCAAGTGGGATAGCCGCACTGCCCCTCCCAGGCATTGCGAGCGTAGGAGGGGCTGGGGATCATGTCAGTTATCCATGTTACGGGGTTTTGTACACAACCTGACTTCGCCTGACTTCAACCTCATAGATCACTGTTTTGCGCCTGACATGTAGGCAACACACCGGCCTCCAGATGGCTCGCTCCCTCTGCTTACACTGACATAGTCACCCAATGAATAGCTTGTAACAGAACAGGTTCAGCGTGGCTGCCCAGTTGACACCTTTGCTCTTGATGGCGGACCAATATACTGCCAAACTCCATGCAACCCCGACGCATCGCACTGCTGAACGTGGGCTGTCATACTGCTTGCCACCAGATGGAGGACAACCAGCGGCAGCGCGCCATCGCGCAAATAGCGCAGGTCGTGGGGGTCGACCTACATCATGCCGAGTTCCTCTTCGACGCAGCAGGAGGGCAGGAGGACGGTGCAATCCAAATGTTTTACGGTGAGAAACCCTTCTTGCCGCTCTTCCGTTGTAGTCCCCCCGCGCGTGGTTGCTTGTGCATCGCAAACCCAGTTGGCACTTGGTGAAGGGTGCAGATCACGGCGTGCCTGCCCCACCAACATCCGCGGGGCCAGGCCCACGCTCTCAAACGCCAGCGCCTCCCCGACCTGGGCCCCCTTCCTTGCATCGCTCGCAAGCGCAGCGAAGTAGCCCCGTATCCCAAGTGCCTCTATTGCTGCGACTCCCAGTACACGTCCTGGGGGCTGGCTTGGCGATAGTGGGGGCTACTCTGAAGACCAGCTTCAGGCTAGCTGGCTTCCTTGGTGATAGGCTGCTCCCCAGAGGAGTGATGCGCAGCGTGAGAGGTAGGGAGCTTGTCAAGCACAGCAACACATGAGCATGGGTACCCGCTGACCCCCTGTGGCACCTGTCACGTGTGGGCAGCACGGCGCCACACTGGCATGAAGTTGCAAGAAAGTAGCAGAAGTGCATGAGACACATGCAGGAGGAACCTGCAGCAGGCACACAGCCTACCCTCCCAGTTAGGTCTGGCCAGGTGTTGTGCCCTCCACACACTCTTCTGTGACATCACCAGCCCTCCTCCTTGAGGCACAGGCTTTCAGGCATGTGTTAAGGGTGCCTATACAGGCACACTGGCCGTGGTGCTGGGCACTGCTCCTGAGCCGGAGCCCGCTGCCCAAGCGGCCGAATTCATCCAGCAGTTCCAGGTGTGACACAGCGGCCAGTCACACCTGTTGCAGCAAGTCAAGCAGGGCTGGGAAGCCAGGCAGCGTGAGCAGCAAGCCAGCCAGCTGCTGACTGGTTGTGATTCAACAGGGCTAACAGAGCAGGTGGTCCGTGTGGTCCAGGACAGGGCCAGGGCTGGGAAGCTAGGCACCTACCTAGGAACAGGGCTAGCAGGGAAGGTAGTCTGTGTGGCCCAGGACAGGCAGTCTGGTCAAGGTGTGAGGCAGGGCAGTCTGGTGCGGCGCATCCTAAACAGGCAAGGCGGGCAGTGGCATTGCCAGTAGTGCTGCTTAAACCCTCCAGCAGCACACGACTGAGCACCTACCATGACAGACTCAGCTGCCTGCAAGCATGGCCAACTGTCACAACTGCCACAGCTAAGTGGCCAAGCTTGCCTTGGTCTTGCCCCTATGCCCAAGGGTGCCCTCTCTCCCCACCCCATCCCTCCTGGCCCACCTGGTCCCGTCAGGCCCAGCCTGCTTGTCTTCCACATAGTTCAGGTCTGGCACCAGGCTGACCCCTGCCCTGGCTGCAGGCCAGGTACGGGGATCGACACCCCGTGTTTGAGGTGGCAGGGGTGCAGCAGGCGCTGCAGACAGCCCGTGCCGCTCACAAGTTCCTGCTGGTGTACCTTCACTCCCCACTACATGAGGTCAGCTGGCAGCAGGCAGCAGCAGGAGGCCAGCATGCAGCAGAAGGCAGCAGCAGGATGCTAGCAGGCAGCAGCAGGCAGCCGTATAGCAGCCGCTTAGCCGTAGCAGGAGGCCAGCAGCCCCTGAGCATCAGTGTGGTTGGGTGCAGAGGAGGTCTCCATTGTTGTGTCTGATGCCTAGCAGCACACCAGGCAGGCTGGCCAGCAGCAGTGCATAGTGAGCAGTGTAGAGGGCAGACAGGGCGGGCACAAGGCAGGCAGCAAAACTGGCAGGTGGGCGGGCAGACAGGCAGGGGCGCATAGAGGGGCGCATGAGGAGCAGAGCCCTGTCTCTACCTTCACCCCTGCCCCAGCCCTCTGCCTTGTTCCCAGGCCCGATTTAGATCTCAACCTGATCCTGGCTCTGACCCTGGCCTGGGTCTGTTCCTGGGCTGAGCACTCTGCTAGGGAAGGTCACCCTGTGCAGCAACATGTCTTTACAGCATTATCTATAACGTTTGCTATAAAATGCCACATCTCGGAGCTCGCTTTGCGCTACGAGATGGTGGTGAACCGGCAAACAAGAAAAAGAACCTGCCGTGCAGCCCCTGGACCTGTCTGCCGTCCAGTGTAGCTGTGTGGTGCCTGATGTGGCTGACTGTCACCTGTTGTGCCCGGTGTGGTGTGCCGCCCCTGCAGGACACGGACCTGTTCTGCCACCGCGTGCTGTGCAGCCCAGCAGTGGTGGACAGCACCTCACAGCATGTGGTGTGCTGGGGTGGGGATGTACGCAAGCCAGATGCCCATGCAGTGAGTATAGACGGAAGCTTAGTTTAAACAGCTGGAACTCCATGTGGGACTGACTTCTGAGGTGCCTGACTTCTGAGGTGCAAACATCGCAATGTGCAAGTGCATGGGCATGTTTTGCTGAAGCTGAGTGCATGCAATGTTTGTGCATGCATCCATGCATGCAGCTTACCTACCGGCTGGGCGCCACCACCTACCCCTTTGTGGCGCTGCTGACCCTGGGCACAGACAACCAGGTAGGCCCCTGCAGCTCTTGCACGTTTCGATAACAACACTGCACCCACCCTGCTGCCGCACCTAAACTGTTGTGCCTCAGTACGAAGCTCACTGGCGGGATTGGCAGCTGGGCCCGCAGCGATGTCTTCTGCAGCACCACAGCCATAGCAGCAGCAGCAGCCGCAGCCGGGAGAGCAGCAGCAGGTGTGGCGACCAGCCAGGTGTTGCGTTTGAAGCAGCCAGGCTCCTTACACAGAGCATACTGTTGGCACAGCTGGCTGGGCCCACAGCAGAGTACCTCACTCCATGTGGTCATCCATCACAGCAGCAGCAGCAGCGGCGCAGCCCCTGGCCGCATGCCTGGCTTACAGCACTCATTCAATGTGTGAGAACTCCCCCTTGCAGCTCAGCCAGGGCTGTTGTATAACAGGCGCCGCTGCAAAACATGACGACAGAATCCCTAGCTGCAAAAGTAAAAACTGCATAGAGCATACCACGGCTCATGGTTCTTGAAGAGCTCTTCCTTTCCAGTGCCACGGCTGCCTTGTTGAAGTCTTCCTCTTTACCTCGTTTGAGGCAAACACGGACAAGCCAAAGCCCGGTGAGAGCTGCCAGGTCACCACTCGAAGCATGATGGTTGAAGTGGTTATTGTGGTGATGCCCATGCAGGTGCGCATGGTGAGCGCCTGCCAGGGTTGTGGTTTGCTGCTGGAGGGTGCTCTGCTGGCTCTGCTGACCCGCACTGTGGCAGACCAAGGAGCCATGCTGGTGGTGCAGAGGGCAGAGCTGCAAGAGAGGGTGCGCACACCAACCAACAAAACACCCACCCAACCAACAACCACCAAGTCACTAGGGCTATCTGCAATCTGCCATGTGTGTCCTACAACATAAGGAAACAAAGCAGGCTGGTGGCTACCCTTGCTTGTGTCGACAGCCCTGGACAGCTCAGATGCTTCGATGCCGCAAGAAAGGGGAGCAAGAGGAGGCAGCTGAGTCAGTGGCTGTGTACACCTTGTCAGCTACCTGCTGAGCTCCTGAGCTGCTCAGCTGCTTAACCCCCTGCCTAACTTTCAGCTGCTTAGCCGCTCAGCTTTTGAGCTTGTCAAGCAGCGTGTGTGGGTTGGCTGCAGGAGATGGCACGTCGCATCATGAGTGAGCAGAATGCAGAGTACGAGGCATCGCTGGCAGCTGACCGGCAGCGGGAAGCCGCCAGGCAGCAGGAGCTGCAGGAGCAGGAGGCAGCGGCACGCAGGGCAGCAGAAGCGGAAGCGGAAGCCAGGTGCGCAAGGGTGATGAGGGGGGATGGGTTGGGTGGTTTCAGGTAGGGTGGTTGGGGTCAGGGCAAGCTGGGGTGTGGGCCAGGGCGAGGTGGGCTGGGTTGGCTGGGTTGGCGTGGGGGTGAGGCGGAGACTGGAGCAGTGTGGTGTGGCAGATGGTGCTGCTCGGCAGCTGCAGCTGGTCAATGAAACAGAAAGGAGAGGACCACACAGAGAGGATGAAAGGACAAACAGACATACAAGCAGTACGAAGTACGGAGAAACGAGACGGATCAAAGGGAAGGAGTGGTGAGCCTGGCCCTGGGTTACACTGAACCTCGCAGGGCAGCGGTCGAAGCGGAAGCAGCTCGCCTGGAAGCCTTAGCCAGCACTATCCAACAACGGCGACGAGACAAGCGAGCTGCATTAGCGCCGGAACCTGCACCTGGCACAGCCGGTGTCGCGCTCATCCGCGTCCGCCTACCAGACGGCGTCAATGCTGTGCGCAGCTTCCTGCCTGACGCCACAGTGGGACACGTGTTTGACTTCGTCGACAGCCTGGACTCAACCAACTACCTTAACTATAACCTGGTGAGTCAGACAGGAGGCTGCTTCAGCACTGCGAGACAGATGTCAACGTCAAATAGTCAACCATCATACGATGTGATGGGCAGCTTTGGCTTGTTGTACCGCCGTGCCACATTCAGGCTCCTATCACTTTGTGCGTCGCGCAATGCTGGGGACATTGCTTGCGTGTTGCGCTGCCGCAGGTCAGCAACTACCCACGCAAGGTGTTTGAGAGGGACGGCGCGATGGCCGCTGCCAGTCTACGGGAGGAGGGCTTAGCGCCGCAAGCCGCTTTATTTGTCCAGCCACAGGATGCTTGACACAGGATGCGGCACAGTGCACTTGTGCACGACACAGTGTTGGCTTGTCTAGGGCTATACCCCTGGCAAGTCATTACCGTTCAATGCAGAGCTTCTTGTACACAGCATCCTTCTTTACAATGCACCACTGAGTATTGAAAACCGCCCATCGCCGCATAAGTTAATTTGTGAATACCGTTATTTAAGAAGGGCTGTGTGGTCTTAGCATTGTTTCCTCAGTGTTACTGTACCCGCACCCGTCATCTCACCCGCTGACTATGCTTGCCTCACCGCCGAGGCCCCCGCTCAGGTTTTACCTCCCTCTGGTCAAGCCACTCATACCCTTACCCAAGCCCCACCTCCCCCTGCCCAGGCCCCTCTTGCCCCTCTCCCTGCCCCTCTCCCTGCCCAGCTCCCCCCGCTCAGGTTCCCCCTCCCTCTGGCCAAACCACCCTTACCCTTACCCAAGCCTCACCTCCCCCTTCCCCCGCCCCCCTCCCCCAGCTGCACCTGGCCCAGTGCCACCACCCCAGGCAACCCCAAGCAAAAGGGTGGCTATACCGGGACACTAACCCCTGCCTCAATTTCTATCGCTTTGGGTTGAACGTGCAACGCCCCCTGGAAACCATCAGGTCGCCATCCAACCGGAGTGCCGGCAACCGGAGTGGGGCGGAAGTGATGTCCATTACATGATTCACACACCAAAGCCATCTGTCCATGTGACCAGCGTGGGGGCCTTTGCTTCTTGTACCACAGCATCCATTGCCAGCTGCCACATGGGGCATGAGTGGGAGAGCCTGGTGTTGACGCACCAGAAGAAAAAGAAGAAGAATAGAACAGTAGGGTGGTGATGGCAGCAACCATTGGAGCAGGGGTAGCCCATGCTGCCATCCGAACGCCCTGTACGACCAGTTCAAATGTTTCATTCCCACGGCAACCGGCCCCTTCCTCAGGAGCTGACCCTATGACTGCTGCGGGCCAGAAGGCGCAGCTGGTGTTGGTGGAGCAGGGCGTTGCAGGGCGTCATGCACCGGCGACCACTCTGGTGGTTTCACATTGGGCCAGTCGCCTCTGCAGCCGTAGGCAACGTACTTCAACTTGTTCTGCACGATCTCTGGGTTGGTGTTCAGGTATTGGACCTGCAACAGCACCCATCCCACCATTGTTCATCACTCCATGGACTGCATCCATGCCCATGCATGGAAGGCTGTGTCATCAATTCAGAAGCTGTCCATGGGTTGGGCTTTGGACCCAGCTTTGCAGAAGTCCACGGATGTAGCCCCTGAGCTCAGCCTGATCTATACAAGCCTGGCACGCTATACCAAGTACGGCTGTGAGACGCCTGACGCCACCTGGGACCCTACACCCGCACCCGCACCGCTCTACAGATCCCGGGATCTGATCCCAAATAGGTACTCTGGCACCAGCCTCCTCCACCCAGCCGTACCCGCCCAGCTCTGCCTTGACCATTGTCGCTAAAACATCAGCTCTGGACTTGCAGCTTGTGCAAGATGTGCAACCTGCCAGGTGCCCCTGCTGCTGCTGCTGATGATGCCACTGCCACTGCTGCTGCTGCTGACCGCCCTGCTGATGACCCACCAGCTGCTTCATCAGCGTGTCCAGCATTGTCCTGGCCTTGTCCGCTGTGCTGGCCTGCCTGCTACCAAAGCCCCGTGACTTGTGAAAAGTCAGAGCCACCTCAGCGTGCTGGGCCACCACACCCCGAGCAGGCGTCTCTGGCTTGGGCAGCCGGCTGTCCTCCTCATCTACAGCCACATGCAGGCAGCAGGCAGCAGCAGGAGGGATGAAGTGTGAAGGAAAAAGAGGCCCTCACTAAGAGGCAGCGCTTCACCGGACAAACACAGTAAAGAACCAGTGTCAATCGCATCAGCAATAGCGGCAATAGAAACAGCAGGGGTGATGAAGTGGTATCGTCAGCATCAGCGTCAGCAGTGGCAGCATCAGCCGAGGCTCTGCAACGCTGCTCAAACAGGAGCCGTGTTTCATAACCTTTCGTAACCACCCCCACAGCAGCAACACCGCCTGGCCCCAGCCAGCCATCTGGTCAGCCATCTGCTCTGCTGGCTAGCAACAGGGTCATGCCGTCAGGCTCTGCTTACCAACCCACACAATGAAGGAGCCCCACAGGTCGCGGTAGGTGCCGGGGTCAGAGGCTGCGCCCTGCGCCAAGGTGCTGGTGATGACGCGCTTCTGACTGCGCAGCCCTTGCAACACCGCGAGCTCCTGGGCCGCTGCAGCCAGCAGGCAGGGTAGGGCCGCCTGGGGCTCCTGGGCAGCCAGGACATTTAGCTGAGAGTAGGACACGCCAGCAGCCAGGTTCGCTGTGGGCCAGACTAGTACATGAAGCAAGTCCTGCCAAGAGAGTTGCTGCCACTCCCGCCCCTCTACCAACATCACCGCTTGCGCCGCCATCTCCAGTGCAGCTGCACCGATCCTGCCACAGCTGTCAGCACCACACCCTACCGCATCACCCATTCCTGATCCAGCTGGCACCCCTCATACCCAGACAGCGTGAGCCAGGCTAGGTGCGCACTGCTGTTCAGCATGCCCCTGACCCATCAGTCAGCCAGCCAGCCAGGCAGGCCCCTCACCGAGTGCCAGCCTGTCTTCCCCCAGCTTGGCCAGCAGGGCTGCTTGCCTGGCGCTGTTCACGTTGTCTGCCTCGCTGCCTGACCGCGGCCCTGCTTTTGTCAATGCTACGGGCTTGCTACCACTGCCCATGCCTGCGTCCACCATGCTTGCTGTCGTGTGAGCTGCTGCTCCTGAGGGTGCTCCTGCTGGTGATGGGGCTGAGTCACCCGGTTGACCTGCATCTGCCGGTCTGTGTGCCTGGCTGAGCACCATGGAACCCGTGCCATCTGCTGCTCCTGTTGCTGCCAACGGGGTGTGGGCCTGCACGGCAGCATGCAGCATTGTGCATTGAAACAGCACAAACAGCAAAAACAGCATTGTGCATTGAAACAGCAGTGAAACAGCAGCCTTGAGTGACCCCTCAGCCAACAGCGTTGCAGTCAACAGAGTCTTAGGGACCTGTGGGTTGCGGGGTGAGGGTTAGGTTTAGACCTGCATGCGGCAACAACAAAGACGGCTTATACGTACATATGCATGTATGTACTGTACCTGTAGGTCCAGAGGGCAGATCGTATTCGCAAGGTCGTCAATTTGCAGAAGTAAGGATGCAGGTACAACAATACAAACTCCCACTATGGGTAGGCATACGAATACTGTGTACATAACATGTCAGTGGTGTATACAGTGGCATGGCAGGCAGGCAGGCAGGCCAGTTGTGTGTCCTAACCAAGTGTAAACCCCTCAATGTCTTTGTCAGCCAACTATTCAGATGGTTGATTGTTGTGTTAGATGCTGGTAGAGCTTTGACATCAAACCTACGGCCAAGCCTACGATATCTAACAGTCAACATATGTATCTAAGGCTGCATACGTACGTACACCAACGTATATGCATGGACTTGGCCAAACCTAGTCATATGGTCAAGGGTGCAAGAGTGCGTTCCGGTATTGCTGTCACAACTGTCACAACTGTCGGCAACCACACAGTTTCCCCGCAAGCCCACATGGCCTCATTCTGATCTGCACTAGCTGTGCGGATGACAGCACGTATCTGGCAAGGCCAAGCTAAGCTTCTCCCGCATCAAGTCCTGATCCAACTGCCCTCCTGCCCCTCCTACCCTCCTGCCTTCCTGCCCTCCTGCCCTCCTGGCCTCCTGCCCTCCTGGCCTCCTGCCCTCCTGGCCCCACCTGAACTGCTTTAGGGAGTTCAGCAGGGGCAGCAGGGGCCGGGCTGCCAGCATCCACCTCCACCTTGTGCATACCTGCCAGGATGGAGGCCGTGCTGACAGCAAACCAGCCGATGCGCTTCGAAAGCCCCTGGTCAGCCAGCAGGCATGGCAGGGCCAACCATCAGATCATGGCATGCTCACCAAGGATTGGCATGGCAGCCATGACATGCTGCCTCCATGTGTGCAAAGCTTTCCATGTGCAGCAGCGATGGGGTTGCCACAGCCCAGTGTCCTGTGTACCCAGGGGCTGACCTGAGCCACCGCCCAGTTCAAGTCTGTGTCGTCGCCCACGATCGTGAAGCTGACGCTGTTCAGGGTGTCAATCACTGCTTGGTTGGCCCCTGTCTGCTGTAAATGGCACAGCCAGGCAGGCAGGCCAGAGCCACTGAGTGTAAGCAATACCCTGGGCGGCAAGCTGTGTACAGACCTGCGCAATCCCTTTGGCCTTGCTCAGAGTCTTTTGTGCCTTAGGGTGTGGCTTAGGCAGGCTGTCTAAGGGAACGGTGGTGTAGCCTGCGGGAGGCTCACTGCTGACAGCTGCCAACGGGAGGCCGCCTTTGCTCTTGCACTCTGTTAATTGTCGGCTACACTGACAGTTTGGATTTACCCTACTTAGTTGCGGAGCGGGCGCCCTAGGTGTCAATTGCCCTGCCTGCAGTAGCATGCTGCGCTAGCCGGGAGAGCCTCAACTGTGTTCAGGGATATGAACAAAATAAGCAGCAATGGAGTGAAAGCTTCGATGTGTGAAGTCTCCGCGAAATAGAGTGCATCGCACCGATGACCTTCACTCGGCTTTTCGCGCCTAGAGATGCGGGGCAATGGCGCAGTCGGCGCAAAAGTGCAGCTAGCAGATTTTTCCGACCTTGCCTTCTGGCGGGCTGTGTGCCCTGAGCTGAGCGTCACTGACGTCTCCGATCAATGCGACCTTTCGAGTCTGCCCCAGCCGATGAGGCTGCCGGGGGGGGTGTCCGACTCCATCCGCCAGCAGATCGACCGAGAAGGGGCCTGCGTGGTCACCCCCGAGCAGCTACCTTGGCAGCATGTCCACTGGAGCAGGCTCGCCTCAGCTGTTGAGCAGCTCATGCAAAAGGGCTGGCCACCCACCTTCCTTTTGGTGAGCCCGGGGTAGTAGGAGCGAGTAGGAGTGGTAGGAGGTGTGGTGGTGTGGTGCTGTGAGGGGCTGTGAGGGGCTAAGCCACCCAGTCATCGACTACAACTAAGGTAAATGTCCCGAAGCAGCAGAGACTTCGCGCCCAGTGACAGTGAGAGCGATGCTGACACACTACTGACACCCTTGCAAACCCCAATGCCAGACTCACATGAAACCCTTGTCTCAACTTGCATCAGGCCAAGCTCCAGCTTGAGTTTCTTCAGCTGCTGCTGTCTATGCTCTACCTCATGCCTGACTTGTGGCCTGCAGATGTACGATGAAGTGTGGCACATCATTCATCAGCTGGACGCAGTCATGCAAGCAACAACTGGAAACACCTGCAACTTAGACATCTTAGCCTGGTGTGTAGCTCCCAGCATGCTACCCATCGCACCCATGTCATAAGCTATAAGTGACAATTGTGTGATGTTCATGCACCTCCCTTCAATAGGGCATTGACTCGTGTGATGGGTGACGTATGCCTTTACCAACACCCCTGTCAACCGCACTGACAGCACGCAGCCCTACCGGCTGGTCAGGTACACCCTTGCCGCCATCTCCCCGCCGCAACCCATGATGGTGTTGGGGGATGTGGTTCACAATAGGCACAACAACAGTAATAATATGTCATGTAAGAAATGCTAGAACATTTACAACAATAAACATTTATAACAATGGGCATGCGCTGATGCCGAGGGCTGGGAGCCTGGTGTAGGCAGGTTTGACGCCCCGCTACACTGCCGCCCTCCCTGTTTAGGTGCTCTGTTTAGGCACGCTAGCCACGAGCCACGGCTTGAATCACATCATGGGTCAGGAGGAGTAGCAGCAGCGGCTGCAGGAGCTGCAGCCAGGGCAGGGGCAGGGGCAGCAGAAGCAGCAGGAGCAGCAGGGGAGGGGACAGGGACAGCAGCAGCAACTGAATGACCAACTGTGTGCTTCACAATAAGGCAATACACAATGCGCCCATTACATCTCTTGCCCATGTGAGCAGCTGCTGTGCTGACTCCCACCAGGGGGGCTGCTCCCAGCACCTCAACCTGACTAGCAGGCACCCCACACTCTGACCCATGGCCCACGGCAGGCCTAGGTACCGTGAGCTTGCGAGCAATCCTACATCACTAGCAAACTCAATCTTAGCCACACTCGCAGCGTGTTGACCCTGGCTGTAGGCACATAGACCCCCGGCAGGGCGGCGCCGGCTTCTCACCCCACCGTGACCGGCAGCCGGACTCAGCCCCTGACACCTTCAGGCCTGATGGCAGCGCAATGTGAGGCCAGCTGCCCGCACAGCCCTGCCCCGCAGCCCTCACCTGCCCTGCACCCTCCCACTGCCAACCATACCACTCCCACCTCATCTGTTGCTGGGCCCCTCTCATTGTCAAGTAGCAGTAAGCCCGACCGCTACTCTCACTCCAGCTCTGTCCCTGACCTGACCTGCTCTAATGGTTGAGCCCAAACCCCTCAACGCACTAACCTTGGCCTTTGGCCTTTGACCTGGGACGTTGAACATGACCTGGCTGGCATACCCTCCATCGCTGGTTGTGCCCTCCACTGACTGTTGAACCCTCCACTCATTGCTCCCTCCACCGCTGTCATGCAGAGCAACAGGCTTCACACACATCCGTGCGCACAGTCATGCCCCTACCAGTTTTTCCTACCCTGCTTGCCCCAGCCAGCCTACTGCGCGCAGAGGGTGTGTGTGAGGGTGTGTGTGAGGGGCACAGTGTGTGGCTGCAGGTACACCACCGCCTGGCTGCCCCTGGTGCCAGCCACCCCGGACAACTCCTGCCTGTATGTCATCCCCAGGTTGGTGGGGGAGGGGTGTGTGGGTGGTGTCCTGCCTGGGCCTGGGCAGCTGGAAGATGACATGGGCTTGGTGGGCTTCAGTGGGGCTGGGTGGGGTGAAAGGCTGGCTAGTGCGGAGCGGGTGCCCCCCACTGCTGGATGGCTGTGCTTTGTTGCTGCGCTTGGCTGCTGTGCTTGATGGCGTGATGACTGGCGTGATTGTTGCGGTGAGCAGGGAGTGACAGTGTAGCTCAAAGTGGCATGGCATAGGTTCATACCCTTGACTTTTAGCACGACCTTACTTGGAAACAACGCTCAGGTGGAAGAATCAGCGAACTTTGTGCTAATACACACAAAACCGCAGGTTGAAGGTCCTCTTATTATAGCGCGATGCGCAGTAGTGCAGCTCACAAAGCGACCATTTCATAGCGCAAAACAGCCTCTAGAACATGGCATTTCATAGCAAAAACTGGAGGGTTGGGGCAGGAGATGTAGCAGTTTAGGCTGTCTTTAGTAAGTGTCGGGTACATGCACCCCTGCCTGCCTGTAATGCTCGCTGTCACAGCCTTGGGATGCTGAGTCTCACCATAGTAGGAGCTGCATGTCGCGGGTGTGACCTTTCCAAGGTATCAGCCTAGGTCTGACCCGTGGCGAGAGATAGACGTGATGCATGCTGGCAACCAAGAGCTGCTGGGCGCCTGGCTGCATGGCGGCGGCTGCAGCAGGGAGGCCACTAAGGGCCACAGACCTCCAGACTGGGGGGTTGCCAGACATGGACTGCCCCACCACCTGCACTTACCCAATGGCGGGGGTTTCATTCTGCAGCTGCCTTCTGCCTGGCTGCTGGCTGCCTGCCTCCCTTTGGCCCCTGCTGCTGCTGCTGCAGCTCGCCCCTGCCTGGTTGCCTGCTCTCCCAGGTGGGCTGACCCTGGCTACTTTGAGGGCGATGACGACCAGGGGCCTGGACCGCTGGCAGCAGCGCTGCGGGACAAGGAGGCGTACCAGAGCATACGGGCCCTGCCGGCTGACCCCGGTGCCGCTGTCTTGTTCACACACAGGTGCAGCTGATGCCCACCAGCCGCTCACACCTCGGCTGCCACCCTGCTGGCCATGCTCAGTGCAGAAGGCCTCTCTGCTGCGTTGGTGTGAGAGTGTATGTGTGTGTGTGTGTGTGAGCAAGAATGATGCCAGAGGTGGCATCAGGGGCTGCTACGCATCTCAGACTTGGCTAATATGCACGGCTGGACTGCCAGCCCTGATGCTGATGCTGATGCTGATGCTGATGCTGATGTTGGTAATGGTGTTGTCAATTATGATGATGCTGTCGCTTGTGTAGGACCATCCACTGGGGCAGCAAGGGCAGGCCAGGCCACCCCCATCCCCGCATCTCCCTGTCCTTTGGCTGCTCGGGGCCAGAGTACGAGCCGCCCTACTTTGAGCGCTGCCACCTGCCACTGCCACCGCTGGGCCTCAGGGCAGCTCTGGCTTGCGGTCAGATGATTGTGAGTGAGGGTGGTTGGAGGCTGCAGGGCAGGGGCAGGGGCAGGGGCAGGGGCAGGGGCAGGGGCAGGGGCAGGGGCAGGGGCAGGGGCAGGGGCAGGGGCAGGGGCAGGGGCAGGGGCAGGGGCAGGGGCAGGGGCAGGGGCAGGGGCAGGGGCAGGGGCAGGGGCAGGGGCAGGGGCCAGCGGCCAGCGAAGGCTGGTTTGGGTCGGGATGTAGGTGATGGTGTGGTCAGGGCCGTGTTTGGGCATGGGCAGCGGGGTGCAGGAGCATGGCCATGTCCCCAGGCTGTTTGGATCCCGCTGCCCTCAGGTGTATCACGAGCGCTTCCACTTCTCCCGGCGCCAGCTGCTGCAATTCCACAGGTGGGGCCAGCGCCAGGCCCAGCCAGGCTAGCCGCCAGCCACACAGCTTGGAGCAGCTGAGGTCAGGCGGGGAAGTGCAGGCTTACAGGCGAGGCTTGAGTACATGCACTTCAGTGCCATGGTGTGTGCCAGCACAATATACATGTCAAGTGTGAGATCACAGGGTCCCACAGGAGGGCTGCAGTGTGGACCAGTGGTTGGGTCAGGGATCAGGGGTCAGGGGTCAGGAGTCAGGGTCAGGGTCAGGGTCAGGGTCAGGGTCAGGGTCAGGGTCAGGGTCAGGGTCAGGGTCAGGGTCAGGGTCAGGGTTAAGGTCAGGGTCAGGGTCAGGGTCAGGGTCAGGGTCAGGGTCAGGGTCAGGGTCAGGGTCAGGGTCAGGGTCAGGGTCAGGGTCAGGGTCAGGGTTAAGGTCAGGGTCAGGGTCAGGGTCAGGGTCAGGGTCAGGGTCAGGGTCAGGGTCAGGGTCAGGGTCAGGGTCAGGGTCAGGGTCAGGGTCAGGGTCAGGGTCAGGGTCAGGGTCAGGGTCAGGGTCAGGGTCAGGGTTAAGGTCAGGGTCAGGGTCAGGGTCAGGGTCAGGGTCAGGGTCAGGGTCAGGGTCAGGGTCAGGGTCAGGGTCAGGGTCAGGGTCAGGGTCAGGGTCAGGGTCAGGGTCAGGGTTAAGGTCAGGGTCAGGGTCAGGGTCAGGGTCAGGGTCAGGGTCAGGGTCAGGGTCAGGGTCAGGGTCAGGGTCAGGGTCAGGGTCAGGGTCAGGGTCAGGGTCAGGGTCAGGGTCAGGGTCAGGGTCAGGATCAGGGGTCAGAGGTCAGAGTGCAGGCCAGGCCAGTCAGCCTGCAGGTGCGTAGGTCCGCCGCTGCCTGCCTCTTAGGGTCTGCCTCTTAGGGTCCCTAGCCTGACCATTTGGCCCCAGCAGCTTCACGCAGCTTCATGGCAGATTCATGGCAGCTTCACGGCAGCTCCATGGCAGCTTCATGGCAGCTGCATGGCAGCTCCACCTACCTCTCCTACAATCAGGCCTTGCACCCCTGTTCGTCCTATCCCCTGGCTAGAGCCACAGCACTTACTGACGCCTTGTGTGCTGCAGCAATCCAAGCCGGGGTTCAGCAGTGATGAGGGCAGGCCATGTGACCATGCACTCTGTGGTTGCCGTCTCTGGGGCCATGCCTGTGCAGCGTGTTCAAATCCCACATCTCCCAGTTTCACCCCAGCTACCAGGCCTCCGTGTTGAAGGAGTTCGTGGCTGCCTGCAAAGAGCTGGAGGCGGGAGCAGCAGCAGCAGCAGCAGCAGCAGCAGCAGCAGCAGCAGCAGCAGGACCAGCAGCAAGCACCCAGGCAACCAGCACCGCGCAACTGACAGCCGCAGCAGCCTCTCCCAAACCCCCAGGGGCCCGCCCAGGCCCTGCAGCCGCCTTGCAGGCAGCGGCCGCAGTTGCCAGGCCAGTGGCTGGGCAGCTGACAGAGGCGCTCGCAGACAGCATTCAGACAGTGTCAAGCTGGGTAGCGGGGCTGAGGGCTGGGGCGCAGGCGCTGCAGGGGCTGCAGGTCTGCCTCGTCACACTCGCTAGCCTCGCAGGGCGAGCAGCTTCAGCTGCGGCTGTGCCTGGCCACACAGCAGAACAGGGGCTAGCCCTCCGGGACACCAGGCAGGCAGGCCAGGCAGATGTGAGTGATGCATGGTCACACCTTGCACAGGAGCTGGAGGTAGCTGCCCAGCAGCTGCGTGGCAAGGCAGGCGCTGGGAAGAAAGCAAGGGGCTCGGGAATCAAGGCAGCAAGCGGGAGGGGAGGGGAGGCTCTGGCTCCGGCTCCAGCAGCAGCAAGCAGTGAAGCCACCGTCACAGCCTCAGTGCTAGACAGGGTCGCCAAATCATGTGTGAAGGGGAGCAGGGGTGTGGGGAACGCAAAGCAGTTGGCATCTCAGGTTGTAATGCAAGGGGAGAGAGGGACGCAAAAGAAGGGGAGAGGAGAAGGAAGCCAGAGGGGGCAGCTGGTGGAGAAGGGTGGTGACTTCAGCTGTGGGAAGGAGGAAGGGGAGGAGGGGGAGGAGGCGGAGGGCGATTTGGTGGACGCTGCCATGGAGGCAATGTTGGATGCGGAGATGCTTCGGCAGCAGCAGAAGCAGTCCACCGGCACCCGTGCGCGGCGGCGTGAAGACGACGACAACGAAAACCAGGACGACGACGACGACGACGACGATTTTCCCATGTTCCTGGACTTCCAAGATGACTTTGACACGGCGGAGTACGTGGCAACTGACGAAGCTGCGGCAGCACCTGTAAAAACGGCCACGGGGGCAAAGAACGGCGGGGGTGGGAAACGAGAGGAGGAAGAGGATGAGGAGGACGAGGACGAGGAGTATGGCTTCCTGCATCCCCCTGGTGGGTTGCAGCAGCTTACCACCCTTCCGATCACCCCTCACCCAACCCCACGCCTTGTTCGTCCCTCGCCACCTTATGCAACTAGCTATCTGCCGACGGCCCCCTTGCCCTTGCCCGCGATGTACACTATCTTATCCCTAATATAAAACGCGCTGCAGGTGATGGTGATGCGCGGGACCGTGGTGACGGGTCTGGGGAGACCGGCAGCGACGATGCGTTCAGCGACGAAGACAGCGACGCTGGTGGGGAGCGGGTGATGGAGGACAGCGACAGCGGCCCTTTGGGCCGCGGCCTCACACTGCTGTACGGCGACGCCACAGAAACCAAGGTGGCAGCGGTCAGCTTGCGACTGGAAGATAAGTTCAGCTCGGTGGCGGATGAACGCCGCGAAGTAGCGAGCCGGCAGCCCACGGGCAGTCATCGCAGCGGCCTGGTTGAGCGCCCCCGTCAGCAGGTTGGAAAGCAGGCTCCTACGAGGTCGCACCAGCAAGCTCCGGCGCTGCAGAGCCCCGCAGCCAAGCTGAAGCCCATAGCTGGCCGGGGACTACCGCCGGGGAAGCGGACGGTCGAGTTGCCGGGGCCCGTAGCAGCCCCGACCAGCAAAAAGCGGGCCCGAGCCACGATTAAGTTGTCTGGGAAGGCCACGGAGGTGAGGAACGAGCTGGTCGCACCCCCTGTGCACGCACTTCGAGGCCGGGGACTCGCACGCTGCCGCTCAAGCTGGGTCCACTGCTACCGTTGCGCTGCTGATGTCGTGCTGCACTGATCTGGGGCACATGCTGGGGACGGCAGTCGTGCTGTGGCAAAGACAACTGCTACAAGAGTTTCGGACAAATGGACAAAGTCCAGTGTTTGGCATGCATGCACCCACTTACGACCCCACCTTGCCGCCCGACGGCTTCCGGGCGCTCCTCGGCTGTTTCATGCAGATGACGCGAGCGGGGCGACAAGAAGAGGCACCGCAGACAAAGCGTGCGCGTGCACGAGGGCCTGGCTCGGCACAGCTGCACACGACGCGCCCAGCGCCGCAGACGGCGAGGCCGGGCGAGAAAGCGTCACACACCGCACAGGACCTCAGTGGCGCCAAAGCGCAGAGGGTTCAGAAACACACCAGCGCGAGTTCAGAGTGTCAGAAACCTGCGGGGCGCGCAGGATCCGGGCCCAAACCACGGGCCCAGTCTGTCGCAGATCTCCCGACTCGTCCGGTAACAGCGCGACCAAGGTCAAGCAAGGCAAGGCATGGTCCAGGTAATACATCAGGGAAAGTTCGAGGCGGGCCGGAGTAGGCTACCGCTGGCTGGAGAGGGTGCGCAGGCGTGAGGCTGGCGAAGATCAAGTTACTAGGCATTGTAGTGCGTTAGCTATGTGGTGCCGAGCAATGCAGGGAGCCCCAGACAATTATTGGGAGTGTTAGGGAGAGGGTGGCACCTGCAAGTGTCCATGCTGTGGCTGGGGCCAGGCCTGCTCAATAGCAGCAGGTCGTCGCAACTTCCTTGCCTAGATGCCAGCTGCCTCACGTCAGAGCGCTGCAGTAGATCAGAGATTGCGCGTATGTTAGGTAGCTCAACCTCCTTGACATTCCCAGCCCGCATGTTCGTGGTTCCAAACCACTCAGGTCTATAACTTTACACGCTGTCTATCATTGACAACGCTTGAGCCATCCATGCATCACGATGTAATACGGTTTTAGTGCTCAAATCCAGAGTGGACAAACACCGTCAGCAACCAACAACATGCATAACACAAGTCAACTTGAAGAACCTCAACGAGGCGGCCCAGTCATCGCCCATGAAAAGAAGGTATCATGAAATTGTCAAGGTGTGACTCAGTCAAGCATGAAGACAGCCAATCCAATGCGTCAAGAACAAATTCCGACAGCCATCAACGAGCGTGCGGAGAACACCTGCCAACCAGTCAGCCAACCAGTGCGGGACCAGTGGTTTGGAGCTGAGGTGGAACCCTCACTCTGCATGATACATGCTGGACACAGATGGGATTTTGATGCAAGTGTGCACTTGCATCGTGATGTCATCCCAGGCTTCCACACCCCCAGGTGGCACACCCCCATACTACATGTAGGCACACACATTGGAGTATCGCCCATGGCACGCTGAAGCCCATGCTCAAGCCCATGCCCATGCCCATGCCCATGCCCATGCCTAGTGCTTGCACACTATCGGCGCTCCTTGCGAGAGACTAGAACCAGCGCTAGGTAGGTGAGGATGTGCATGACCAGCAAGTAGCCAAGCATGATGCCCAGCGTGGCGGCGAAGGGGCGGGTCAGGTTGAAGTACTGCAGCCAGGCGCGTAACCAAGCATGCACAGGACAGTTGGGTTAGTTAAGTTCAGTTTGTTGGGTCAGGGTCAGGTTGAGGTATTGCAGCCAGGCGCGAAACAGAGCATGCACAGAGCAGTTGCACATCACGTCCCAAGTGCATGCAAGCCTTGTCCCACTATGTCACTACCAAGGTTGAGCAGGGAAGGACAGGAAGCGCGGGATGGAGGCCACCGGGGACAAGACGAGCATTGGGAGGGTGCTTGTAGGCAGGCAGACCAGCAAGTGTGACCACGCAGCAAGTGTGACCGCGCGGCAAGTGGACCATGCGGGGACAGGGGTTAGGAAGAAGGGTGGAACAGGTCCCAGTGGCTAGGTAGGACGGGTGCGCAAGCAGGCAGGCAAGGACTGCAGGGAGGGTAGGGAGGGCAGGGAAGGCAGGGGCCAGGAGAGGGAAGGCAGACGAGGGTGTTGTCTGGCAACCATCCTCCCTTTGGCTTAAGTACCTGCGTCACTTCAATCCCAATCCTGTTTCTGTCTCTGTAGTGCAAGGCCTAAGCTGTGCAACAGAGGTCGGTGCAGGGTCGAGGGAGTAGGGCGGAGCAGGGCATTCAGGCAGTGGGGTGCTGCACGGTGCGCTGACCTGCAGCAAGGCGTCGCCCCGCAGCTCGCAGCTCGCCCCTGGGTTGTTCAGGCTCTGGCTGACCAGTGGGCTGTTGAGAGCTGGCGTGTTGGGCAGCAGGCGCGGGAGCAGGGACACAATGCCAGGGGCGATGCCCTGCAGCAGGCGCAGGGGACAAGACGCACTTGGGGCCAGGGCTGGGGTGCTCGTGGGGCTGGGGTGGAGCAGGGAGGGCCCAGCTGAGCCCTGCCTGCTTCAGCCCCAGTGACCATCCTGGACTGGATACCCAGCAGACAAAAAACCTTGGCAGCTCCACCACCGTGGCAGCCCTGAGCTGCACCTCAGTCTGACACAGCCGACCCAGCCCACATCACACCGGCGTGTTCAGGGGGCAGTGGCACCATTAGCAGCAGCAGCACAAGCAGAAGCAGTGGCAGCAGTAGGGGCAGCAGGAGCAGCAGCAGTGGCGGCAGCAGCAGCACAAGCAGAAGCAGTGGCAGCAGTAGGGGCAGCAGGAGCAGCAGCAGTGGCGGCAGCAGCAGCACAAGCAGAAGCAGTGGCAGCAGTAGGGGCAGCAGGAGCAGCAGCAGTGGCGGCAGCAGCAGCACAAGCAGAAGCAGTGGCAGCAGTAGGGGCAGCAGGAGCAGCAGCAGTGGCGGCAGCAGCAGCACAAGCAGAAGCAGTGGCAGCAGTAGGGGCAGCAGGAGCAGAGCCCCATTGGTTGGTCCTACAGCAGCAGCAGCAGCAGCAGCAGTGGCAGCAGGAGGAGGACGAGGTAAGTCTACCTGGGAGCCCAGCACACATCACACCGGTTCACACACAGCCTTGCAGAGCACCCCTACTCGGAAGCAGTCAGGGGTAGCAGCCGCAGCAGCCGCAAGAGGCTGTGCCCTTACTTGGGAGCAGTTGTAGGCGGCATGCCTCAGCTCCTCCTGCGCCAGGCCCCCAAATGCATAGCCCATGGCAGATATCCAGCGCAGCTGAGACAGCCAGTTGAACGCCATCTGGCTGTACATGATGAAGAAGTTGGACATGAGCAGGTTCACTGCGGTCCAGGCAATCGCCATCATGAACGCCATGTCCTGATTAGGCGCAAGGATGGCAGCGCAGTGAAGCACCTGGTGGGACAAGGAACAGCACTTCAGGCTGAGTGGCAGCAGCGGCAGCAGGAGCAGCTGTAGCAGCAGGAGGAGCAGCAATAGCAGCAGCAGCCTTTGCATCAACAGCGGGTGTAGCAGCAGGAGCAGCAGCAGCAGCAGCCATGGCAGCAGGAGGAGCAGGAGGAGCAGCAGCAGGAGTGGCAAAGCATATCGCTCAACATGTTGCAGCAATCCTGTGGAGGGTGTGGTAGGAGCAAAATAAAGAGGAGTCCTTACACACTGCCCTGCTCCGCCCTGTCACACATTCATCACACACCTGTACTGCGATGAGTGATAGGATTGACAGGATGGTTGTCACCCGCACACATGCTAGGGCTGAGTGCCTGAGGCCAGCCATGCCGTAGGTGATGAGGCTGAAGATGATGGCGGACAGCAGGTTGGCTGGCAGCGTGGCACACACCTGCAGGGAGGGGCCAGGCGGCAGGGCAGACTGCGTCGCTGTGCACAGCTGGGGGTGGGTGGAGTGGGCAGGAGGAGGGTAGCTGGGGGGAAGGTGGGAGCACTGGGGGGTAGGGGATAGGAGGGAGGACGGGGTGGCTGGGAGAGGGGAGGGGGGAGGGGAGGGGAGGGGGGAGATTAGGGGTAAGCAGCATGGCTGGCTTGGCTGCTGATTGTAGCTCTGGGATGCCACAAGTTGGTGTTAGAAGCTGGTGGAAGCTGGTAGAAGCTGGTTAAAGCTGCAAGCAGCTGGTAGAAGCTGGTAGAAGCTGGTAGAAGCTGGTGAAAGCTGGTGTTCAAAGCTGGCTTGCCTTTGCAATGTAGTAGATGATGGGGCGGTACAGGCTGGAGCTGATGTCTGCCAGGTAGTACTGGCGGTCGCTGGTGTAGAGGCTCATGCTGATGTAGGGCCTGCAGGCAGCAGCAGGAGGCAGGGGGCAGGAGGCAGGCAGCAGGTGGAGGGAGGCAGGCATTCAGGGACAGCCAGGGACAGGAGCACCGGCTGTACAACAAGAGCTCAGCTCATCTCCACGGCTGCATCTCAACAGCTCATCTCAACGGCTGGAGCTAAAACTGCATCCCGGGTGCTGGGTATTGCTGGACGGTAATCAGGCAGGCGGGCGGTGAGGTGCATGCAGGGGTTGAGGTGCGGCAGAGCTTGCCCTCTTAGCTGCTGCTGTGGTCTACCTCCAAGAACAAGCCATGACTATCACACCGCTCTGCCTCTCCGTGCTGCCACTGCTGCTGCCACTGCTGCTGCTGCTGCTGCTGCTGCTGCTGCTGCTGCTGCTGCTGCTGCTGCTGCTGCTGCTGCTGCTGCTGCTGCTGCTGCTGCTGCTGCTGCTGCTGCTGCTGCTGCTGCTGCTGCTGCTGCTGCTGCTGCTGCTGCTGCTGCTGCTGCTGCTGCTGCTGCTGCTGCTGCTGCTGCTGCTGCTGCTGCTGCTGCCACTACTGCTGCTGGTGCTGCTGCTGGTGCTGCCAGGGTTGTGTCAGGATGGTGTCAGGCTTACATGAGAAGGAAGAAGGAGGTGTTTGAGTAGTGGAGGTTGAGGCGCAGCTGCACTGCCTCAGGGGTGGCTGGCAGGTTGTAGAAGATGAGGCCCTGGGAGCGGGCAGGCAGAGGAGGGAGGGAGGGCTGAACACAGCAGGGTCTCGGCAGTGGGGGTAGACCCAACAGAAGGGAGGAGGGGTGGAGAAAGACAACCACAGAGCACCAGCTCACCGCATGCACTTTCCTACTTAGTCAAAGCTGGTCAAAAGCTGGTCAATATTCAGTCAAAATTAATCAAAAGCTGGTGAACAGTTAGTCAAAGTTAGTCAAAGTTAGTCAACAACAAGTCAAAAGCTGGTCAACAGTTAGGGAGACAGGAGGAGGGTAGGTGGCTGAGGCTCAGGTAGGCGAGGGAAGGGGGGCTGGTGAGGAGGAGGGTGGCTGGGGGCAAGGCAAGCATGGGAGAGATGAGCGGATTCAGCTTTGCTGTGAGGTTGGATTGAACCTGGTAGGTGCAGGGGGAGAGGGTGTGGGTGGATTACCCCAGCGTACACTCACAATGAAGAAAGCAATCCAGGCAAAAGTCAGCATGCGGCCTGCGGGCAGCAGCAGCGGCAAGAGCAACAGCGCCACTTTACCACACAATCCAAGTCGGGAGCTGGTCCTCACCGCGCCCTGTCCCGCCGCTCCACCCCACCCCGCCCCGCTCCGCCCCCCAGCAGGTTTGCCAGTTGCCTGACCCAGAGCCACACCTAGGCCAAAGCCAAGCACAGGGCCACGCCACTGCCCTGAGCACCCAGCACCCAGCCACTGGCCCTCAACCCACCCCTGCAGCCACCCACCCCACCCTATCCCGCACACCACACCACACCCCTGCCCGCCCTGCCCACCACACCACACCACACCACACCCACCACACGCACACCACACTCCTGCCCGCCCTGACTAGGAGCCCTGGAGGCAAGCACACGGAGTGCAGCCTGCCACACAGCCAGCTGGCCGCCTACCTGCCACGTCCGCAGGGTTGCGGGTCACTGTGGTCAGCTCCCGCCCCAGTAGCGCCCGCAGATGCAGGCCAAGCCGCAATAAGGGCGCAGGCAGGCCAGCCCGCAGCCGCCAGCAGCCCTGCCCACCCCCCCGGGCGCCCAGCAGCCGGGACTGCTCCACCCCCAGGCCCCCCACCTGCCCCCTGGCTGCCTGGGTGTGACCAAGGTGTGACCCTGGTTGAGGGGCGGAGTGTGAGGAGTGGGCGCGGGCGATGGGGGCAGAAAGCCCTGGGCCAGCAAGGGTGAGGGGCAGGGAGGGGGAGAGGTCTTGGCGGGTGAAGCCAGACAAGGCGGCGGCTTGGCGGCGGGCTGCAGCCTGGCGCTTACCAGCCTGCTCAACAACCTGCAGCGGTGAAGGGCCCAGCAGGAGGGGTGAGGGAGGTCGGTCATGGGGTGGTGTGGGGAGGGGGTGGACCGGAATGGGTCCGGGGAGGCGTGGTGGGCAGAGAAGTTGGGGGGAGGGGGAGGGGGTGGGAGTGGGGTCAGGAAGGGTGGGCGTGTCCAGGGGCGTGACCCGGGAGCAGCCGGCACCCCTCACCGCCTTGTGGGCCTGCTAGTCAGCCATGAAACATTCAACCCTGCTCATGACAGTGCGTAGCAAGGGGAGTCTAGCCTCCCAACCCCTGCCCCTCAACTGTTGCCCCAGACCACTACACCCTAACCCTAACCCTAACCCTACCCTAACCCTACCCCTAACCCTACCCCTAACCCTACCCCTAACCCTACCCCTAACCCTACCCCTAACCCTACCCCTAACCCTAACCCTAACCCTAACCCTAACCCTAACCCTAACCCTAACCCTAACCCTTAGCCCGACCATCCCTTACCCCTGCCCCCTCACCCCACCCCCGCCCCTGCCACCCCACCCCTGATCCTCCCTCCCTCCCTCCCTCCCTCCCTCCCTCCCTCCGTTGCCTACCTTGTTCAGCTTGGAAATGTCCAGGGCGGGGCTGGCGGGGCTGCTGCTGCCGCCCGACCCTGCAGGGGCAGCAGCCAGGCCAGCCAGGGGAGAGCGAGGCGAAGAAGGCGCCGCCAGGCGTCTCCCGCCAGGACCCACCCCATCCTCAATGTCAGGGCCCCCAGGGGAGGGGAGGCCTGCCTGGCTGCTGGTGGTGGTGGTGGGGTCCCCATACACCTGCAGCACCCCAGGCAGCAGCGGGTAGGGGTGAGGGCCATCTAGCGCCACACCCTTACCCAGCAACCCCAGGCCCAGGCATGCCCCAGGCTGCAGCTCGGAGTCCAGGGCAGCAGCGGCACACAGGGTGGCGTCAGATCGCCTGGTCAGTCAAGTCAGGGCAGTGGAGGGCAGCAACCAGGCCACCCGCTCATGGCCATGCCTCCCCCACTCCAGCCCCTGCCCCTCAGCCCCCTCACCTGTTCAAACTGGTCCAGCAGCTCGTCCTCCTGCTGCTGCTCCGCCGCACCTCCATCCCCCTCCTGCCCACCCTCCGACCCCGGCCCCACCCCCTGTGCCCTCCACGGCTGCTGCTGTGTTGGCAAGGCCTGTGCCCCCCCTGCCCTGACCCCCCTGCCAGGTCCCACAGCCACAGCCACGTGCCCCGCCTGGCGGCTGGGCGTGCTGCTGTTGACAAAGGCTGCGGGCAGCTGCGGCAGGGGCACTGAGGGGCTGGGTCGCGCCTTCTTGTCTGCCAGGTAGCGGGTGGTGAAGGCGTGGGAGGCCTGGCGCAGGTCCGACAGCGAGCTCAGGGTGCTGCCAAAATACTCCTGAAGGGGCAAGGGGGCAGCAAAGGGGTCGTGGGGAGGGAGTCACGGGCCAAGGGTGTGGGGGGAAGGAGGGGAGGGGCCAGGGGCAGGGGGGTGGGAGGGGGGCGCAAGGGGAGCGGGGGCGAGCATGAGCTGAGCATGACCACTCTGTCGACTGCGCGCTGTGTAGTGCAAACTTGCACAAGCACCCATTGCACAGCACAGCCTGTTGATGACGCAGTCCACCCCCCTACTCATTGTGCCTGAGTTGAGCATGGGCTGGTCACGACTGGGGAGCACATGCATGTGTCAGCAGCCACAGGATCTCACCCCTGCCCGCACCCCTCCCGCCGCCACGCACCGCAGGCTTGGCAAAGCCGACTGACACCAGGTCCATGACCCAGTCTGAGGCCACACCGTGCAGGTCGGGGCTGTAGAAGAACTGCCACTTGCGCGCACGCGCCTTATCCACCGCCCCTGCGCCTTGACTCACTGCACCAGGCACCTCCGCCCCTGACCCCACCCCCATGCCCCCCACACACCCCTGCTGCTGCTGCTGCCGAGCAGCTGGGACTAAAGGGCCGGCTCTGTTGCCGTTGTCAGCTCCGTTCATTGCGCTGGTTTCTGACAAGACGACTGCCATCAGGTCTGTGGCGGAGGCAGGGGCGTCCGTCGGGCCCATGCTGCTGCTGGTGTGGGAGTGGGTGGGCGGGGGGGAGCAGGCGGCCAGGGCATCAGAGCCGGGCTGCATGAGAGCAGGCAGCTGCTGGGTGAACCAGGGCACCATATCGTCCCTCCGACCCGTGTACAGCAGCATGCCGCGGCTCAAAACAGTGACCTGGCACACAGGACGGGGCAGGGTGGGGCAGAGTGGGGCAGGGTGGGGCGGCGCCGTGCCTTGTACACGTGTGCCTAACAAGTATGGGAGATGCTGGTCGCAGGTAGGTGAAGGTTGACAAAGCTGGCAGCAGTCAGGGAAGGAGCAGAGAGGAGCTGAGACAGCAGCAGGAGCAACAGCAGCGCCCCGGCCCCCCGCCCCCCTGCCCTCACCGAATCAAACATGGCCCAGATGGCTGAGCGGGGCTGGTGGATGGAGGCGATGATGATGTGGCCCGCCTCTTTGGCCATGCTGCTCAGGTACCTGTCGCGGTAGGGGCGGGCACAGGGGCAGGGTAGTCAGGGAAGGGGGGAGGGGGGTAAGGGGACAGCCTGCCAGGCGCCTGCTGCTCCATTAACAAGGAGACAGGAGGAGGGTAGGGTAGGGATGACTGAAGTGAGAGAACTGACTGAAGTGAGAGACTGAAGTGGGTTTGGGTAGGCTGGGTGGCATAAGGGGGAAGCTGAGCCTGTAAAGCGTGCATGGTCAGGGAAGTTCGGAGGAGTGAGCGGAGTGAGAGCCTGTGGAGTGAGAGGTCTGGGCTTAAATCCCACCTCATCACAGTCAGCGCTGCAAAGCTGTCCAGACCTGCACCACGTGGGGCAGGGCATAGCACAGCCGGGTCACACAGCAGCAAGGCGCAACACCCATTAACACAAGCTCCCCTCACTGGCTGCTGCAACCAATGGCCTGGCCAGGATGCTGACCTGGTTGCTGGCCTGGTTGCTGGCCTGGTTGCTGGCCTGGTTGCTGACCTGGTTGCTGACCTTGTTGCTGACCTTGTTGCTGACCTTGTTGCTGACCTGACCTGACCTGACCTGACCTGACCTGACCTGACCTGACCTGACCTGACCTGACCTGACCTGACCTGACCTGACCTGACCTGACCTGACCTGACCTGACCTGACCTGACCTGACCTGACCTGACCTGACCTGACCTGACCTGACCTGACCTGAGGTGGGCTCGTCAAGGAAGAGGATTGAGGGCGCTGCCAGGATGCCCACTGCCAGGCTCAGGCGCTTGCGCTCACCGCCCGACAGCCCACGCAGGGTCAGACCACCAGGAAGCTGACCGCCCACCTGCACGACTCACACAGGTCACACCAGCTGGACATGGAGGTCACACCTTATGTGGGGGTGGCGCTGCAAACTAGGTGGGGCATGCCAGACCAGGGTCTCTGGGCAGCCTGGCTCACTGCCTAGGGTCACACTGCCTGCGGTCACACTGCCTGCGGTCACACTGCCTAGGGTCACACTGCCTAGGGTTACACTGCCCATGCTCCCCTTTTTTGAACACCGCCTGGTCACCCTCCCCTCCCTCCCCACTGTCCCGGTCAAGGTCTCCTGGCCAGCCGCCCTCCGCCCTCCTGCCTAGGAGGAGACACCTTCCAGGCCCATCCTCCTGACCCTGACCCTGACCCTGACCCTGACCCTGACCCTGACCCTGACCCTGACCCTACCCTAACCACCACCCCGGCTGCCCCAGTCTGCTGCCACTGACCATTGTGTTGTAGCAGTGCGCCAGGCCCACCATGGCCAGCACCTCTGCAGCGCGCGCCTCTCTAGCCTTGCTGCTCAGCCGGGGCGGCAGCCGCATGTCAGCAAAGAAGCGCAGCGTCTCACCCGCCGTCATCACCGGCACGAAGTTGTCCTCCTGCAGCCCCCACCACCCCCACACACACACTGCTGCTTTCCCACACCTTTCCCTGGTGGCAGGGGAGCAGGGGCATGCCTGGGGGCTACTCTCCTCCCCTGATGCACACCCGGCAGCGAGGGCATGGCCTTTGTTTCTTCCATTCTTTCCGTCCTTTTCTCACACTGCTGCTGGACCTGCCCCCCACTCGCAGCCTGGGAACCCGATGCGGTGGTGTTCGTGCACCATGTGGCAGCGATGAGGTGCTGGGCAGGCTGCCTTAGACCAGGGAGCTGGTGGGACAGGGCTGCCTGGACCTGCCCCTCCCATAGCAGTCCCATAGCCTACTCAGCCAGGAGGGCGGTGTGGCCCTGGACCTCCTACAACGCCCATGCCCTCAGTGGAGCAGGCAAGGGCGGATGTAGAGACTTTGCAAGCTAAGCCAGGCTAAAGGCACGATCACCTACAGCCTAGGACCCCTCCACCAGCAACCTATGTGGCTTGGCGCTTGGCCTCATGGCCTGATGCAGCACCTAGCCTGATTAGGCGCACTGCATGGGCCAGCTGGTCAGCTGCCCTGAACTCCAGGCTCATCAGGAAGAGCAGCCTCCAACAGGGCAGCCCACCAGTCTTAGGCTGTCTGTGGCGCGATGAGGAGGAGGAGAGGGAGAGGAGGCACTGCAGTACCGAGCCTGACCTATCCTGCTCGCTTATGGGAGAGGCAGCAGCGAGGCAGGGGGAGGGGGCTGGCTGGCTGGCCGCTGATTCCCCACCTGGGGCACGTAGGCAGAGCGGTGAACCAACGCCCGGGGGCCAGCGGGTCGGCCGTTAAGCAGCAGCTGACCGCTGAGATCCCCTACCTGCAGCGGCAGACCAGAGGGCTAACGGTGCTGTTGACCTGCGACACAGCTACATAGCTGCTGCCCTGCTGCTGCTGCTGCTGCTGCTGAGTGTAGGCTGTCCTCCTTTATGTCGATGTTAGGTGTCAGGCATGGGGAAGGCAGGCAGCGGGCGTGCCAGCGTGGACAGCTGGGTAGCTCTTTCAGGCAGCCTCCACAAAGGCAGCTGCATCAGTGGTGCCTGGCAGCTTGAGTGTCCCCGTGTACCCCGCTGCTGCTGCTGCTGCTGCTGCTGCTCTAGAGACTGTGTGGGCAACCGCCCTGACCCGCTGTGAGGCCAACTGCTGCTGCCGGGGCCCTCTGATGATCACACAAGCACACAAGGCTGCCTGCCTGACCACACACACAGGCTGCCTGACCACACACACAGGCTGCCTGCCTGCCTGACCACACACCTGCTTGCGCTGTGTCAGCATGTCCATCAGCGTTGACTTGCCTGCAAGGTAGCCAGCCAGGCAGGGCTGCCGGCATGGTATCGCCACCATGCAGTTCTATAACAGGACCATGCATGGGCCTGGCATTGCACCACCCATGTGCATGGGTGGGAAGATGGTAGCAAGGCAGGAAGGGTGAAGGAGGGCGGGGCAGCGGCAGGGCAGTGGCAGGGGAGCGGCAGGTCAGGGCAGGCCAGAGCGCAGTACAGCAGCCATACGGCAGCTCAACTGCATGGCGGCATTGCATGATGGTGCGAGGGTCAGGAACAGCAGGTAGGACCCTGACCCCTCACCTGCTCCTGAAGGCCCCAGCAGCGCGTGCATCTCCCCATGACGCACCTCCCCCCATACACCCTGCAGCACCACCTTCACGCCGCTGGCTGACCTGCACGCCGCAGCGTAGACAGCAGCCGCGACTGAGGGTGCAGCAGCAACACCGAATGCAGCAGCAGCAGAGGCAGCAGGGGCAGCAGCAGCAGGGGCATCAGGAGGGGCAGTGCGCGGCGGAGACAACAGAACGTGTGGAGCGTCAGCAGTGTAGCAAGATCAGTGCAGCAATGCGTGGTGGGCCTGCAAGTATGAGCTACCAGGTAACCAATGATGAGCAGCAAGGACCATTTGATTAGGTTGGGCAACTGGACGCCACATGATGCCTGCTCCGTGCTACTGGCCAGGTTGTGAGCTACCTGGCACATAGGCAGGTTCTGTAACCGTAGTAGCTGCCATCAGCCCTGCACGTCAACATGCGAGGAAGCCCACCTGTAGCTGCAGCCCAGGCCAGCCCACTGCAGGGTGACGAGGTTGATCATAGAGCTGGCACGCCGAATAACACTCGCGTCTGGGTTGGGTGCGAGCTCTTGATGCTGCCCGTGCGTGGGAGCAGCCATGGCAGGCGGGCCGTCATCAACCGCTCCGCCTTGCGAGCTGGTGGGGGTGCCACCTTGCGGCGCTGTTTGACAGCTCAAATCAAGAGCGTTGCCAGGGTTCGGCCCAACTGTGGCGCAGGCCTGCTTCGGGGCTGAGCTGCTGTGCTTGATGCCTGCCGAGGTCGTCGCGTTGTCACGGCCTTGCTGCGCCGCGCTGATACCTCGAGTGGGTACGCAGCAGCACAGCTGCTTAGCCAATCGCTGCAGTAGCCCGGGGTGCGTAAGGAAAAACAAGCGGACGAGGAAGAAGAAGGCGAACGCATTCCCGACGACCAAAGCGGGGACCCATAGCTCTGGCAATTGGCCCCCAGCCACCATCTCGATGCCTGTGGCATTGCTTGACATGCCTAAAGTATCGCCGGGGCTCCTTCAAGCCAAGGGCCCCTGCGGACGTTGGTCCAGCAAAACTTGTAAAAAGGTTTGCATATTTGCGCACGAGCGATGGAGGAGCGGACGGAGGGGGTGGCATGGAGCAGTTCCCCCCCCCCCCCCCTTGGGCTTTAACGTGCACCCACTTGCGCTGCGCCGAACCCGACCTGCCGAGAAGCCGAGATGCAACACAATGCGCTGAACGCGGTGGCTAAAATGAGGTGGCCTCTGCCGACTATGATGGCCTAAGCTGCAGGACACGGAGGCGTGAGATCCAGAACGCGGCGCTTGGTGGGCGCAAATGCCGCGCGCAAATCGAGCAATATGAGGTGTGACGGGGCAGGTTCCGCTTGGGACTCCCGCTAACCCTAACCGTGCAGGAACATCATGTGCAAATGCTCCGCAATGTTGACTAGGACCCAGCAAATGCCTGATATATGGTAGTGTGCAATATATGGTAGTGTGCAAATGTGCATGACATGAGCATATCTCACATGACATGACACATAATAAATGACGTCATGCATCGCCCACACCCAGTGTGCAGGTTCTATGACCGTGACGTGTCAGCCACGCTGAACATTCGCCGCTGTGCAGTCGGCCCAGGGCCACGTCCCACTGAGCTGTGCAGATGGGAAGCCATGCCTAGGCCAGGCCAGCCAGGTCAGGATTGGGTGTACCTGCCCGATAAGGCCCTGTTGCGCAAGTGGCGGCGCAAATGCCAGCGATAGCCAGCTACAGCACGACCTTCCCAACAAAAGAAATATTAAACCCCTCACAAAGGGGATGTGTGTGGGTTGGAGCTACTAGGGGAGCTCTAGCTACAAGCACACACACCAGAATGGCTGAGCTGAAGTGGGCATTAGGCCCTCTAGCAGTAGCCTTTACAACAGCGATCTCGCAGCCTTTGTTTGATTACAACTCGTGCCTTATTTTGGTGTAGCATTGGGGCTGTAGGGATTCAAAAACTGGGGGTTTAGTTTGACAGACGGTGCACTACGCACGCCACCGCCCAGGCCTCCTCCCCCACCCCCAGCAGCAGGCCTCTCAAGCAGCAACAGCACCCCAGCAGCAGCACAGGCCCCTGCGGTGGGTTCACCCCACATCGGCAAGGTCTTAGCCGGTAGCTGGAAGCTGGGGTCGGCAGTGACCCTGCATTATGCAGTTCAATTATGCAGTTATTTTTTATGCAGTTCAATTCGAAGAACTTGCAGAAGTCTTTCAGCTGCCTGAGCATGACAGGGTCCTCGCAGTCAAGGGGCAAGGGAGGGCCAGTGGGTGCTGCGGGTGCCATGGCTGCCAGGCGGGCGCTGCAGCGCCTTTGGGGGGGTTGCGCGACTGGCTCAGGTTCTGACTCTGACTCTGACTCCGAGTCAGACTGTGGCTCTGGATCAGAGTCACAGTCTGACTCGGAGTCGGAGTCAGAGTCACACTCCATGCTGGCAGGCTGGGCAGGCTGGGCAGGCTGGGCAGGGGCCCGTGGGGGGAGTGGGGGTAGGGGGGGAGCATCAGGGGGTTGGGGAGGCTGCACGGCTGGAGGCTGAGGGGCGCTGGGGGAGCCTGGGGTAGGGTAGCCCACTAGGCACGTTAGGAAGATTCTGAGCACCAGCAACGAAGCGATGAAGCGGAGCTGAGAGTGGATCTCAGCCCGCAGCCGGAGGTGCTCCCTCAGCTTGCGCCTGGTCTTCTTGCAGCCGCGCAGCACTGCGCCCTCGGGGACCTTGATAACCTGCAGCCAAGCACAATTAACATTTTGACAGGCCATTTTGACAAGCCAAGACACAAGGCGGGGTCAACACAAACAGTGCGGGGGCACATAAGGCGGGAGCAGACCCACACCTGACGTTGACGCGTGGCCCAGCCATCGCGGCGCGCCTGTCGTTGCTTGCCTTGGGCGGAACGAGACGATGCGATGGAACCAACAGGAGCGACGGGTTATCTCACAGCGCGTAACTCACGTCTAGGGCTCACGTCACGGCTGGGTACACGAACCTTTATGTTTCTTGTCGCTACCCTTCCGCTTCTTCTTAGCCATCACGCGATGCGCAGTGCGACGGGCGGTGGCGTCTTCGAGCAACTTGGGTTTCCCGTGAAAAATGGGCATGTGTGACGCAGCCTTGCCCTGGTCCTGGCTCAGTCTCTGGCTTCGACCAGCAGGGATGGGTTGGGTGGCCTGGCTAAGGCTAACAGCCTATGCAGTTCAATTCAGCCTCAGGGGTTTGGGACCAGAAGCCAGGCCAGCTATTCACAGATAAGCAGCCTAGTGGAAGCTGACCCAGGGCCAGGTGCGGCAGGCTAATGGCCTGAACAATGCCCGTCGCAACATTGAGTGGAGGCCAACCAGCAGCACATCACCACCACCCTGGCCACCTGGGATGCGGTGTGGGAAGTGTACCTGGACCCCGAGTGGGCAAGGCAGTGGCTCAGGCTGTATGGGGTTCGTTCGTTCCCCCGAAGGTGAGGGTGGGTGGTTTAGTTGTGTATTGAGAGGTGGTGGAGTGGCATGAAATGAAGTACTTTACTGCGCCATGCCTAACCTGGTGCCACCATGTCAGTCACCATGTGTGCCTTGTGTGCACGACTGCAGCTGGAGGAGGAGATGGCGGAGGTGTCAATGGGAGGGCGTGCTGACGTGGTGCTGCAAGCATGCTGCAAGGCGATGTGCAGGCCCAAGGGCACAGATGAGCGGCGGGGACGGGTAGTGCTAGAGTGCTGAGTCCCGTGTCAGCCAGGTCAGCGCAGCAGTGAACGGCCAGCAGCCTTGTCAGAAGCAGCTGGACAAACGCAAGCTGAACCAGCCTGCAGGCTGGACCCCCCCAGCAAGGCAGGTGCACCACCGCCTGCTGTGGCCAGCATGGAGCCAGCAGCGTGAGCAGCCAGTACGGGGCCTAATGTGGTGCCCGGTAGTGGCCTCACGCCAGCCCCCCCACATCCAGGCAGTCACACAAGCAGCAGCCCCAGAGGCAGGGCCCAGTGCTCTTCTGCATGCCAAGCGCACCAAAGCTTGGCAGGCAGCTGAGCTTCCCAAGCCAAGGCAAGGCCCAAGGCAAGGCAACCTAAACCACCTCACCAGCACCGCAGCCAGGCAGGTGGGTAAACAAAGACTGCAATGCAACACTGAACATGCAGCGCATTGTGGAGAGCAGGTGGCGCCCGCTGGAGCTGTGCTGGTGGCCTGGGCTGCCTGAGCTGCCAAGGACAAGAAGAGGTCTCCTGTTCTTAGTAGCGATCCTGTTCTTAGTAGCGATACCCTGACCTAGGCTACAAGCGGCTGCTAGACCGCGCATTCAAATCCAAGCAGCAGCAGCCTGCTAGGTGCCATGTCCCCAGTTCTGCCAAGGATGTCATCTGCATTGTGTGCCTTGTGTGCCGTGTGTGCCATGCAATTGGAGGAGGAGGCAGCCAGCGTGTCCCAGCAGGAGTGGGGTGCCCGCAATCAGCTGGTGGAGTTCTTTGGCAACGCAGGCATTGGCAACCGGGGTGGGTGGGGGGCCAAGGCCGTGCTGCAGGCCTGCCGCAAGGTGGTGGAGAGTCCCAACAGCGGCAAGCCAACCGACAGGGTGCCAGGCAGGGTGGTGACAGTGGATGAGTTCCGCACCAGCAGGGTCAGCTCAATCTTGAACAGCCCCCAGCCCTGTGAGGAGGAGCTGGACAGCAGCAAGCCCACCAGGCCTGAGGACTGGAAGCCCAAGCCGGGTCAGGTGCAGAACCGCTTGTTGCGGTCAGCCTGGAGCAAGCGGTTTGAGGCGCCAGTGCGGGGGCTCATGTGGTGCCCTTTGCTGGCCCAGGCCACCCCTGGGGACCTTGGCAAATGGGTGGACAGGGACTGCAACGCAGCCCTCAACCTCCAGCGGGCAGGGGAGAGCAAGTGGCGCCCACTGGAGCTGTGCAGGTGGCCACACCGAGGAAGGCTTCCTGCCCAGGGCAAGGAGTACCCAGCATTGGGCTTCAAGAAGCTGCGAGACCGAGCCCCCAAGGCCCAAGCCTAGCAGCCTGTAGCACAGTAGCATGTGTGCACTAGGCAATGCTGAAGCTGTTGCTTACATCAGAACATGTGTTTCATGCCAACATAGATTTCCCGGCCTTCGCAAGCGGGTCGGGGTAGTGAATCACGTATCGGTGCCGGATGCTTGCTGCATGCAAACAGTTCGGATTGCAGATAACACAGACCCTGCCCATAATAGTAGGGGAACAATGTGCCTGGGGCGCAGTAGTGATCATCAGCCTGCAACGAGTGCATGCATGTCATGCTAACTCTAGGGCACAGGGGTCAGGCAATAGTGTAGATGGTAGGCGCCCATGCCATGTGTGTGGGAGGCACTCTATACAAACTAAACACATTTTCTGGCGAGGGGCCTGTGCTGGGTATGCATCGGGGGTTCGTTTTGCGCTATGTATAGCGTCTACTATGAAATGGTATCTTTACAGACCGAGCCATCGCGCATCGCGCTATTAAAAGCGACCTTTGACCTGGATTTTTGCGTGAACGTCGCTGTATTTTTGACCTAAGCAATGTATCCAAGTAAGGTCGAACTAAACAATTACGGGTATGAACCTGAGGCATGCCAGTTTTAGTCATGCATTTGGTTAAACTGCCTTTGGACAAATTAAAAAAGAAACATTGACATGCATGATGTTTTGGACCTCCACAAAGCTTTGAAAACCCTGACAAATCCTTCGTATTTACAACAAAGAACTCTCTCGATTTCAGCATCATCGGCATGCCTCTCGGGCCTCAAATCTGGTGTAAAGACTGCACTACTACAAAGACCCTGACAATCTTCTTTCTCACCTGCTGCACTCTTCTGCTCCTGCTGGCGGTGCTCCATGGCCGTACCAGGCTGACGGTTACCCTCCGTGCTCGGATCAGGGTCCCAGGGGAAGGGTGTGACGGGCGAATGCCCCATTACACCATTGTTACTGTCATGAGTCATGATCGTGTTGATCATCATCATCACCATCACTACTAGAATGGTTATCTTCATCCGCAGCGGTAGCAGCTAGGTTCCGGGCTCCAGGGAAGTAGCCAGCGTCTGTATGCACTGCCTCCAACCAGCAGACCGGCACAAGAAGGCAGCAAGTGCCCCAGCAGCAGCTGCCCCAGCAGCACCCCCTGCGCAGCTACAATCACACATGGTGGGGTTGAACAAGCGTTGACAGCTCACGAGGGCCGACCGGCTACGCGGCGGGTTGGTTATTGGGTTTTGCGGTGGGGCCTGCGCATTTTGCCATGCCTGGGCGGTCGACATGTGCGAGCGCGCGCGGACTTCCCGGCCGCGACAGTTCAGAAGTTGAGCGCACCTGCCACCACCAACATTCTTATCGCCTAATCATTACAGCCAGCCATTACTACTCCTGCCGCAAAAAAGTCCGGACCAGCCCAGCCTTCAGCAGCCAGTGCCAACGCCAGGTGCGACGTATCAGCGTGCCCGTATCAGCGCAGCGCAGCACAGTCTGACTAGGAGTGAGGTCCAGTGAGGTCTGTCCGACCCAGCCCTTGTGCCCCCGCAAACTGCAGACGTGCGCATCACATAATCACTGCTCCACACACAGCTCGCCGACATGTCGCACGGCCTGTACCTGCTGGACCACTGCTGCTACCAGCCCCCCGAGGAGTGCCGCGTGGTGCTGAAGGAATGCGAGGAGCATGGCAAAGACTGGCCGGTGAGCGCCTGGGCGCTGCGGCCGTGAGATAAGCTCGTGTGGCACCTCGGCAGCTGAACTCCAGCCAACTGCATGAGCAGATGCAGCTAGCAAGCAGTCCTGCAACCGCAGCACCTTCTGTCATCGTCTCTGTGTGCCGGACTGTCCGCTATGTCGGGCGCCCAGCATGTCGCTAAACTTGCCTCGGCGCCTGCTGCTTCGCATCGATGCGGCGGGCGATGCAGCAGCGATGCGGTGTAGGACCTGTATCCCCACAGCAACCCCCCAAAGGAGTTTACTAATTGATGCCGCCCCACCTTCCCCCCGCCCCGGTTCTCGCTCCCGCCCTCGCAGATGTACTCCGAGGACATGAAGGACTTCATGCTCAAGGTTGGTGTGCCTGGCTGCGGGGCTGCCAAGCTCGTATGCAGCAGCCAACTTAGGCCGAAGTGCCAGTAGGTGCCCTGCCACATACTTGCCAGCCACCCCTCTCCCACTTGCCAGCCACTTCCCACCTATTCACCAGGCCTGTCACAATGCTGTTTGGCCCAGCAGCACCTGTGCCAGCCACAGTAGGGCTTGTGCTCTACCTGTAACATCTACACACATGGCATGTATTTGAGGTGTCTTGGCTCAGTGGGGCTCGTGGTTTGCATGGTACCACATGCATGGCATTGGACATCCCCTCAACCTCCTGTTTCACTAGACCATCGCTAGACAACTGCAGCTTCATGGCAGGCTCTTGCCTTGTGACAGTGACAGCTGCAGCAAGAGCAGGAGCTCCAGTGAGATGCACACACTGCCCTGACCCATTTAGGCCTGACCCTCTTTGGCCTGTCCCACTGTACCCTGATTCATTTTGGCCTGCAGCAGCAGCAGCAGGAGGTGGCCAGGAGGACTAGATGTCTTGTGGCTGTTAGGCACAGAGGGGGCCAACCCAGCCAGCCTGCCTTGCCATAGGCACCCTGGCAGGGTCCATGCCCAGCTATCAGCCACTCCACTCTTGGACACTGACCTAGCCATGGCTCCTGGCAGCAGCCTGACACCCTGCCCTGCCTCTGCACACACAGTCCTGCAACCCCACCCAGCCTTGCTGCTAAATCAAGCAGTGCAGTGCAGCTGCACTGCAGCTCCATATGTTGATGGTCTTGACTACTCCAGGTTGTAGAACCCCACTGACTGTCCTGGGCGCCTGCCGTCAGCTTGCTCGGCTGGCTTAGGTCAGGGTTTGGGGTGTTGTTAGCCCTAGCCCTAGCCCTAGCCCTAGCCCTAGCTCTCGCTCACCCCTCACACCCTAGGCTCACACATCAGGTTCTTTCCATTGCCCAGCCTGCTACCCTGATGGTGTGAGCGTGGAGGACAAGGGTCCCCTCCTGTGGCTGTGCCTCACTCCTTCACTCCCTGCCCTCCTGTGGCTGTGCCTCACTCCCTCACTCCCTGCCCTCCTGTGGCTGTGCCTCACTCCCTCACTCCCTGCCCTCCAGGTGTTCGTGAAGAGTGGGATCGGCATGGAGAGCACTTTCCTGCCCAAGGCCATCCACCCCAAGCACACCTCAGAACCCACCAACGACATGACCTCCGCCATGAAAGAGGCTGAGATGGTGATGGGCGGAGCTTTCTCTGACCTGCTGCAGCGCACGGGTGAGTGAGGAGGTCCCTCCACCTGCTGTTCCTGCTGCTGCTGCTGTCACCTGCCCCAACCCTGACCCTGGCCGCTGCATGTTGTGTACCAGGCTGCGGCTATCCAGCGTGACCCTTCAAAGCTCCTTAGGAACAGAGCTGCCCGTCATGCCCTGCCCTGCAGGACTGCGGCCCAATGACATTGACATCCTGGTAACCTGCTCCTCCATCTTCTGCCCCACCCCCTCCCTGGCCTCGATGCTCGTCAACAAGTTCAAGCTGCGCACTGATATCCAGGTCAGTGGCTGATGATGCTGTTGGTCTGCTTCTGGTACGGCTGCTGTTGCTGCAGTCCTGCTGCCACTGCCTCTACTACAATGCTGATGGCAGTCTTGCTGCCGCTGTCTTCGCTGCTTCTGTCGTGCTGCTGCTATTGCAAGTGTGACAGCAATGGAGGTGGTGCTGCTGGTGCTGCCGCTAATGGTGCTGCTGATGCTGATGCAAAGATCATTGCAAGGAAACCATTGCAAGGGAAGGGAAGCGACCCGTTGCAATTACCATTGCCAGCAGGGAAACCCAAACCGTTGGCTGTGATGCTGGCTGTGAGCGTGGTGGCGGTGGTGGTGGTGGTGGTGGTGGTGAACAGTCAGGTGTCTTGCCGCTGCTGCTGCTCTTCCCCCGCAGAGCTACCACCTTGGCGGCATGGGGTGTGGCACAGGCGTGGTGGGCATGAACCTGATCCGTGACCTGCTGAAGGCCCGCCCCAACTCAGTGGCCGTGTTTGTCCCGGCAGAGATTACGGTGGGGCTGGGGGAAGTGGGGTGGGGTTGGGTGGGGCGAGTTGGAGTGAGGTAAGAGGTGTGGGGTAGCAGCAGGGGTAGGTTACACAGCCTTGCAGTTTGTCACTCCTGGTTTTGTAGGAGGAAGTACTGCATTGGGAACTGGAAGATGTGGGTATGACAGCACCCAGAACACTGTTGCCAATTCTTCGGTGGCATTGCTTCAATGCAAAGTGTCTCTTTGCCATGACATTGTCTTGACCTGTTAGATGAGTTACTATACACAGTAAAGTGCCGAATTTGAATAACTTTAGGCGTTGAAGGCGCATTGCTACTCCATTCCAGTACCATTGTGAAAGCCAAGCACGTAGCCGTGCAGCTCTTTATAACATCTCTCCATAATGCCCTTGTTCGTCTCCTTACGCCAACCAGCTGCAAAGATATGACACATTTAATTACCTTACCCCCAGAAACCATGTTTCACACTGAAACTTCCCTAATGTGAATATGGCGGTGCTTCTATCCACCTTCACAAAGACTGGCACCGAAACTTTTGTAGAAGCGGCTACCCATCCCACTGCTCTAACCAAAGCCAACAGCTCGTTAAAAGCGTTGTCCGGTGGCAGTCCATAGGCACTTGAAGTCTTGCACATGGACATGCAAGCATGCTACATACAAGATCCCTTCCTAGCCTTAGCAGCTTTCTTGGCTGGCTCAGCAAGCACCTCATTCTTGAAATAGAACCTATCCTCTGCTGGGAAACGTAAGCTGGGCCGCGGTTGGGCTGATCATTGAGCTGCAACATGCAACATTGCGTGGTCAACAGCCAAGGGGGTCCAGAGTTTGAATGCTGGTTGCTGCTTCCCACCCTCCATGCTGGCTGCTGCTGCTGCTGTTAGCATGTTATCTTTGTTATGGGGGTATAAACCACTTTTCTCAAATGCACGCTCTTCTCAGATGCTGCACTACATAAATTGTTATCAATTTATATTTGTATGCTTCACGTAATCAATTGTAACTAAATGCCGTGTGACGTTCTTTTGTGCCAAAGGGCTTCTCCACTTTGCTCTTGCGCTCTGTGACCCATTGCGTTATCCTCATGGCTGCAAGCAATGCTGTCTTGGTGACACCCGCACCCTGCTGCTGGCCCCTCACTACCAAGTCCCGCAACTGCTTCTCTTCCACAGCTGACAAAGCTGTTGGGCACCCATGTTTTGCAATCACCCCATCCCTCTTGATGACTCTGTAGAAGGTGGCATATGAAACGCTATGTTCCCAGGCCACAGCTGCCATAGATGGCTGTGGCTGGACCCTCCTGACCTTAAAGTCAGCATCAGCAGCTGCCAAGAGCCTTCTGCCCCTCTTGCCTGCGCTGTCTAGAGCCAAATTGGACTGCCAAGAAGCACGAGTGGTTGGTTTGGCCATGGGGGCTGGTGGTGTGCGGTGGGACCTGGACACATGAGGCCGATAAAATGCCTGGAGCGCTTAGAAAGAGTATTTTCGACGCGAGTCCGCGGCCAAGCGGCTGCAGTAGACCGGAGCGCACCAATTGAACTACATTAAGTACCCACCAAAGTGTCAAGAAGGGCCGCGATTGCACGGGTAACTTGTCGCGCGAGTGCACCCGGAACCTTAACAGCCGGTAGGGTTCAAACGGGCATAACCGGCGGCAGCCACATCTCAGCTGAAGGTGCGCGATGATTCGCTTCTAACAGACTCACAGCATCCTCGTTACCTCCAACGACCGTGTATGCAAGGAAGCGTGCGTGTTGGAGGGCAAAAACGGGAGAACGGCCAAAACAGGCCTATTCAAATTCAGCACTTTACTGTGTAGCCCCACCTACCTGGTGCCTGCCCTACGTGCATTACTCTGGTCTGCTGATCTGCCCTACTGCTGCGGCTGCTGCAGACCTACTGCTTTTACCCCGGAAAGGAGAAGAGCCGCATGGTGGCGAATGTGATCTTCAGGTGCGAACCGATCCTCGCGACGTGCGCAACTCGACCCATTGACGCACACGACGCTCACGGTTGCGCTGCAAATGATGCGCACACAGGATGGGCGGCGCCGCAATTGCGCTGACCAACAAGCCGTCGCTGCGTTCGCGCGCCAAGTACGAGCTGGTAGCGGCCTCGCGCGTGCACACTGGCGCGGACGACGACGCGTATGGCTGTATGAGCTGGGGACCTGACAAGGGTGCGTCACTGCCCCGCCACCCCGCGGCCTGTGCATGACTGCCGCCTTGCACTGCCCATTTTGAATGCGTCATCTGTGCTTGCTTGAGCTGTTTACCTTGAGGCGTGCAATGCTTGCGATCTAAATGTTTGCTGGGCGTGCTCAGCTACCCCATGTCGCCCTCCATGTTGTGAATCCCCCATGTCTCTCTCTATGTTGCCATTCATGTCCTTCATAACCCTACACCGCCTCTACTCTTCACATGTGCAGCTGGCATTAACGGGGTCTACCTGGGCTTCAACGTGGTTGACGCTGCTGGCAAAGCCATCAAGGCGGTGATGACAGATATTGCGCCGCGCATCATGACCTGGGGCCAGTACGGGGCAGCAGCCTCGAACATCATCCAGCGCAAGTGAGAGGCCCAGCCGCCCCTCACACCAAGGGTCTGAATGTGTTCCCACCCTCTGAGGGCAACCCTGGGTCCAGCCTCCTTACCTGGGCTGTACTGCAGCTGGATACCCATCATGGCCTCAGCCATGGAATTGTGTTCAGATACTACTGTGTCAACCTGCTTCTCACAGTTCACGTTTACACCTCACAGCTGAGCCTGAACCAAAGGAGCCATGTCTGTGTCCTGTGCACTGAGACATCACAACTGCTGGTGCGCCACTGATCGTCACCTTAACCCACACGCATGCCTGAGGTTTCAGCGTGTACAACCTCACCTTACCTGGTCTGCTTGCCGCACCTGCCCTGCCTGCCCGCCTGCCTGCAGCGTGCTGGGCAAGGAGGTGGCCCCCTATGCCCCTGACTGGACCAAGTCAGTGGATCACTTTGCGCTGCATGCTGGCGGCTACGCGGTGCTGAAGGGCCTGCAGGCGGGCCTCAGCCTGCCCTCAGCCGCCATGCTGCCGTCCTTTGCTGGGCTGAGGGAGTACGGCAACACCAGGTAGGCTAACACCGGGGTGGGCTCCCGAGAGGTGGAGTGGCGGGGCGGCTGGAATGCCTTGTGTCAGCTTGTACTGCCGCCTTGTGCTGCCGCCGCTGCTGTAGTCACAGCCCCCTGCTGCTGCTGCCTCCAATCCTGCGGCTGCTTGCTGCCTCCTGCTGACTTGTGCTGCAGCCGTTGCTGTGCCTATTGTTGTCACTGCCTGTGGCCTTGTAACTGCCCCCTGCTGCTGCAGCTGCTCCACCACCTGGTACTCCATGGCATACATCGAGACTTGCCAGGGTGTGCTGAAGAACCAGGTGGGTCCAGTGCGGTGCAGTGCAGGCTGGCAGGCGCACCTGTGCCTGCCCGCTGCTGCTGCAAAGCCACATGACACAACCAGGAGCTGCATGTCTGCAAGCTGGCGAACAGGCAGGCACACAGGGACAGGGACAGGGACGGACAGAACTTGAGCTTCACTGCAGCTACAGCGGATGCTGCTCTTTCCCCCAGCCCCCTCCCTCCACCCCTCACACCTGTGCCCATGGCCTGACTCTTTGCCGCCCCCCACACCTCCCTCCTCTGAGAACCCCTCCCTCCCTGCACGCCCCTTACCTCCCTGCCTCTCTTCCTCCAGCGCTGTTGGCTGTGTGGTGCTGGTGGTGGTGGTGTCCGCAGCGTGTGCTGCAGCTGGGTGTGGGGGGCGGCATGAAGGCGGGAGTGAACGTGTGGCGGGCGCTGCGGGACATCCGCCAGGAGCACCCCGTGTGGCAGCACCTGAAGGACTCGCCCCTCACAGGTGCCGGCCCTCGCCACAGGGGCCTGCTAGCCGCCCTACAGCAGCAACTCCCACCGCTGCTTGCTCCCGCCTTGCTGTCATGCTCCCGCCGCCTCAGCGCTGCTGCACTGCCTGCATCACACCTGTTGGCTGATGCTGCGGTGTCCGCTCTATGCACTGCCTGCTCGAGTGCCACTGCTGCCTCTGGACTGCTGCTGCTGCCTCGAGACCACAGCTGCTGCTGCCTAACTGCTGCTGCTCCCTGCCTGCTGCTGCCTGACTGCTGCTGCTGCTGACTGACTACTGCTGCTGCTTCCTGACTGCAGAGGCTGATCTGCCCCGTGGGGTGGAGGAGGGTGAGATCCGAGACCCACGTCTGGCTCAGATTGCCCGGGACGCTGCCGCCGCTGCTGCCAAGAGCCGTCAGGCCCAGCTGGAGGAGCAGATGGCTGATTCGGGTCACTGAGGATTTGCTGCCTGCTTGCTGCCAGCTGTCAGTGCTGGCTGCCACGCATGGCCTGCTGACCTGCTGTCTCACCATGCTGGGGGTTACAGGTCGTACGGGGGAAGGAGTTGTGCTGAAGCAACGCGTGCTGGTGCCAGGGGCTGGATGATGGTAACCTTGACGTGAACAGTGTTGGAGGCACGACATGAACCGGAGTACTCTGTTGTATCTTTGTAGCCGTTCATAGTTGTGGGTGATCACATGTGCTTCCATTTGCATGGCCCATGTGGAACCCAGCACACGGGTGTGGGAGGTGATTCAAACTTCGTGAGTTGCATGCATGCCTGAGGTTGATACCATGCATTGTGGGTTGTACGTCTCACTTGTTGTCTTGCTGTTGGCCGGTGCATTGTGTAGCGCCATACTGTGTAGTGCCAGCATTGTAAACTACCACTTCTAAAGGCCGGCGCACCTATGTGACAGGGATCTGAATCGAAAGGTATGGCTGAATCTGCACTAAGTGTGAATGCCCATCACTCGTAGCCCAACATGTGGCAGCCAACCGTTCGTTTCGTCCCCTTGTGCACCTTGGCTTGTGCACCTGACCAAAAGGTACACTGCAGATTCCCGAACCCTGTCAAGCAGCGTAATGGCTGCCGGCTTCAGTTCTTCTTCTTTAACGAAGTGTAGTCTCTTCCACCTTCTGGCTTGCCATGCAGTCCAATGGCCAACCCCTGAGGTACCCTTCCCCAATGTGTTCGTAACCTCCTTCACACATCTCACTACTTTTCGGAGTCATGGACAAAGGATGCTTAAGCTCAGGTGTCCCCAACTAACAGAAAACCGACCCCTGGTAATCAAAACGACGCCGCGTCTCAGCCCCGTTAATGCTACGCACATCACTGGGTAGAAGACTCCGTCAGCTATGCGGTGCAACATGTATCATTAAATATTGTGCACTGTGCTGAGTGTTATTGCGGCTCAAATCTCCACATTCAAATCCATGCATTGTTTGCTCATGCGGGCCTCGTCGCGAGACACCGCTGCGACCGACGTGGCCCAGGAGCCTCTGCAAACAGTCAGTGACAGTCGCCGCAGTCAAAACGATTCACATGGCACGCCAAACCGATGTAACAACGTCCCATCATCCATGCTCAGAAACATACAAGGTTCCTGCGATGCTTGACCCCTTCGTGAGCAGTACTGATGACTTGGCCACTCTACAAAAGCCCACAAGGTGTGTAGGCCATTGCTGTGTTACCTTGCTCGGCAGGTTGGGTCCCATCTCTCACGCCCACCCTCCGCTTGCGTGTAGAGCTCGTGTCCAGCTCCGATGTGGCCCCTTGCTGCTCGGCTAGAGATGTGAGCAGCTCAGGGGATGCACCTGCACCAGCTGCCAGCTGCTGCCAGGGGGGGGCAGCAGGAGGGGTGGGCAGCCCAGGGGCGGCGCCAACACCAGCTGCCAGCTGCTGCCAGGGGGGGGCCGGGACAAGGAGGGAGGGGGAGGTGGGTGGAGGGGGGGCTGGGATTGGGAGGGGGTAGCAGGGGTGGGAGGGCAAGGGGGGGGCTGGGAGGGGGTGCGAGGGGGGTGGGAGGGGGGGGGGTTGGGGTTGGGAGGGGGTAGCGGGGGTGGGAGGGCAAGGGGGGGGCTGGGAGGGGGTGGGAGGGGGGGTGGAGGGCGGGGCTGAGGTTGGGAGTGGGTGAGAGGAGGTAAGAAGGCTGGGGAGGGGGGGGGGGCTGCAAGGGGTAGGGTCGGATGGGTTAATCATTCCTGCAAGGCAAAGTCGGGTCACGCCAATGTCATTTCAAGCAGGCCTGATCAACTGATTGCCATGCTTTCTTCTCCAGCAGTTGTGACGTTGAGTAAGGAACATAGTTATGTATCGAAAGTCTTGAAAGTCACAGTAGTCAGCTCACAACATGCCGTTTTGTGGATGAGGGTCCCTTTTCTTGTGTGACTGGCGAGAGAGATATACACATTTCCCGCGTTTGCAGCAATGTCGATGCATAACATGCCCAGCGATAGCCCTCCAACACCGCCTGCACCAACAAGAGGCTCGCGGAGCGAGCAAGGCGGGCTGAAATGTGATTGTACTTCCGGCTGGATGCCAGGCGGAGTTCCCTCATTGGTGCCACTACTCACCACTAAAACAATCGGTTGAGCAGCTGAGGTGTGTCCGCGATCGCTTGCGCCGGCATGGACTCTGATGCAAGGACTAACGCGCCGCTTGCCAGTAGATGCGGAGTAGTTCGCAGGTGCCAATGCAACAAACGCTACCGAAGTCGGTGCACTTTGTAGCGAGTACTTGCATGAAGATTACCGACCCCATGTTGGGGACTCCTGACTTAAGCACTGTTGTCCACAAGATGTGGCGCTGCAGGACATGGGCAAGGACATGGACATGGGTAACCTCACTCAGCTACTCCAAACAAGTTGAATCATCCTCGGTCGCACCCTTGATGACTGCCAACCCACACCGATGGCACATTCCCCCTAGACCACTGGGCACCTCACCAAAACCAACAGCTTAATGCTAAAAGGCTTACAACCTGTTGAAAACAGGCAAACCAACCCTGGACTCTAGGCTAGAGTTCGCCATGGTTCTAGGGCTGGGGTAGTGAAAGCTCCACTTGGTACTTGTCGGAAGTTTGCTTATTCGCTCCTGCCCTTTCGTCATCATCCCAAGTGCCAATGACTACTGTTACCGTCCTCTTTGCTTCCAGGCTACACAAGGTACAGGAGCTCAGTCGTAGAAAGCTCAGTCCTACCTGCCCTCCTGCCTTCCTCTACCCTCCTACCCTCCTACCCTCTTGCCCTCCTGGCCTGCTGCCCTCTGGCCCCACCTGAGCGCTTTAGGGAGTTCAGCAAGGGCAGCAGGGGCCGGGCTGCAAGCGCCCACCTCCACGTTACATGATACACCTGATATACCTGATATGAGCTAACCGGGAGTTGAAATGTGTTAACACGAGCTAACACTAGCTAATCGGGGGCTATCATGAGCTAAAATGAGCTAATATGAGAACTAACATTGGTTTGGGGAAAACCGCTCTAGCTGCCATTTTATCATTGTCCATATCATGCTAACGTTACCCACTATGCCCACTTCAGCTGCAACAATACTCATTCAACAAGGAACATAGAGTGGGCCACACCTCCTGCCAGCGTGTGGTGACTGGTGTGCCTGCCTATGCCCACCTCAGCTCCGCCTATCTAGTGTGTGCGTCTCCATCATCACAGGCTGCTGGCTTACATGCTCACAGGCGGCCACTAAGTTAGGCCCTAACCTATCCAGCATCTTCGCTTATGTGGCTGCAGGAATGTTCAGTGCAATGAGTTCAATGCTCGGGCCTTCTCAAATGGTCCCTCGTAGAAAGCTGAGGTGCGATAGCTGCGCACGCCACCACTGTTCAACTCCTCTGCATCTGCATCAGCGTTGGTCTCGCTCGCCTCGCCGGCTTCAACATCTGGCTAGTTGTCGCCCACAACGCCAATCACTTCAGTGCCCGCGGTGTTGTACACGACCTTGCGTTCGCCCTCCCCGTCGTCGTCTTCCACGTCCGCGCCCTCGCACGCGCTTGCACTGGCCTCACGCATTGCATCCGGGCCGCGCGTCTGCGCGGCGCTGCTAGCGGGTTGCACTGGTGCTGCGGCAGCCCCTCGTCCTCCCTCCTCTACTTCTGTCACCCCTGCACCCTCTGCGGCGTCTGGCATAGTGGAACCAAAGCCACTGCTGAGTCCTGAGCGCGCTCTCACAACTGGCCGATGTAGCGTCGGGCGTCGTGGCAACACTGCAGCGCGGACCGACGGAATGCGCTTCACGTGTCAGGCCATGCGTCACGAGGGCACTGCCAAAGATCTAGCCCATACATCCATCACAGCACTCGCCAGCCTCCGCTGCCTTACACCACGCGGCTTGACAAGGCTTACCTTCGCTAAAGGTGAAACGTCGACACTCCCAACTGCGCGCTTGCGGTAAATCAGCGCTGAACCGCCGTGGCACTATGCATGTTGATGGATGGCAGGAGGTTTGGGCTTTTGAAGGCCTGTGGAAGCTCGTGCTCACTTCGGATATCACACCCCACCCTGCAGGTGTATTTCAGAGTATGAGGATGTAGGTTTTGAAAGCAGGGACATGAGGCAGTTCGTGGTTGAGTTGTGTGCACCTCTTTATGTGCATGCTGTCATGATAAGTGACAAGGGGGGTCCAGCCTGCAGGCTGGTTCAGCTTGCGTTTGTCCAGCTGCTTCTGACAAGGCTGCTGGCCGTTCACTGCTGCGCTGACCTGGCTGACACGGGACCCTTGTCAGATGCAGCTGGACAAACGCAAGCCGAAGCCTAAGGGCTGGGCCATTGCTCTTACAGTAGTTATCCATTGCCCTTATCATGACAACACATTATTCCCCTACTATTATGGGCAGGGTCTGTGTTATCTGTAGTCCGAACTGTTTGCATGCAGCAAGCATCCGGTACCAATACCTGATTCACTACCCCGACCCGCTTGCGAAGGCCAGGAAACCTATGTTGGCATGAAACACATGCTCTGATGTAAGCAACAGCTTCAGCATTGCCTAGTGCACACATGCTACTGTGCTACAGGCTGCTGGGCTTGGGCCTTGGGGGCTCGGTCTTGCAGCTTCTTGAAGCCCAATGCTGGGTACTCCTTGCCCTTGCCCATGAATCCTTCCTCGGTGTGGCCACCTGCACAGCTCAAGTGGGCGCCACTTGCTCTCCCCTGCCCGCTGGAGGTTGAGGGCTGCGTTGCAGTCCCTGTCCACCCATTTGCCAAGGTCCCCAGGGGTGGCCTGGGCCAGCCAAGGGCACCACATGAGCCCCCGCACTGGCGCCTCAAACCGCTTGCTCCAGGCTGACCGCAACAAGCGGTCCTGCACCTGACCCGGCTTGGGCTTCCAGTCCTCAGGCCTGGTGGGCTTGCTGCTGTCCAGCTCCTCCTCACAGGGCTGGGGGCTGTTCAAGATTGAGCTGACCCTGCTGGTACGGAACTCATCCACTGTCACCACCCTGCCTGGCACCCTGTCGGTTGGCTTGCCGCTGTTGGCCCTCTCCACCACCTTGCGGCAGGCCTGCAGCACGGCCTTGGGCCCCCACCCACCCCGGGTGCCAATGCCTGCGTTGCCAAAGAACACCACCAGCTGCTTGCGGGTTCCCCACTCTTGCTGGGACACGCTGGCTGCCTCCTCCAACTGCATGGCACACACGGCACACTGGGCACAAAATGCAGATGACATCCTTGGCAAAACTGGGGACATGGGCACCTAGCAGGTCACATGTGGGGCAGTCATCAGCCTCTTGTCCTGCCCCTCCCCCCCTACCCTTGGCACTCCCACCTTCTTGAAGTAGCGCTCCAGGACCTTCTCCTGCGCACCATGCAGCCTCATCCTTTGCTCAGCCCACTTGGGATGCAGGTACTCCCCCCACACTGCATCCCAAGTGGCCAGCGTGACGGCCACATGCCGCTGGATGGCCACCAGGGAGGTGCCTGCTGGGGTGGCTACTGCCAGGTGCTGCAGCTCAAGCTTGACGTTCTCATTCCACCGCTGAGTGTTGCGGCGAGCCTGGATCAGGCCGCTGTCATGCTGCACCTGGCTCCTGGTCAGCTTGCTCCTGTAGAAGCCTTGCAAGCGGCCATCTGCACGCCACACCCCTGAAGCTGCGCTGACTGCCTGGATGGCCCCAGGGTCCAGCCCCATGCCCATCTGAGTGGCTGGGCCAAACAGGAACGCCCGGTCGTCAGCCAGGCCGCTACCCAGCCCACTGTGTCAGTCTTGTCCTTGGCCTTGGGGACCTTGGGATTGGGCTGCTTGGGCTCATCCGCGCCCTTGCATTTCTTGCCCTTCATCGCGCTCTGTAGTAGATGGTATTTCGCAGCTCTATCCACTCTCACGACTCTCACTCGCGACTTACTTTGGCAACAGTTACATTGACAACAGACATCACCCTTTCTGTGGTGCCACTTAAACTTCCAGCAGCGCCATTGCTAACAAGATGCAGGCAGCACGCAGGGTTGTGTAAGGAAGTGAAGTTGCAGCCCAAGTGGTTCCACAACAAGCCAATCATCTTGCCACACGATGCTGTGTAACGACACGTCACACATGTCCATTCTGTTGCCAGCATGGAGGTTTGTACATGTAACTTTTGAAACCCTGGCCAGCCGTCACACCCTGCACATGCATCCATCCTGCGCCACAATGACAGCTGAACCTGGCAGCCAGACATTTGAAGCTAGTCCTTGCTACCTCCTTGCACCAGCATGCTCACCAAGCTACATCACAGGCCAACAAAACTCATTCAACAAGGAACAACATGTTGGACTGTGGGTAATCTCACTCAGCTACTACAAACACGTTGTAGCATCCTCGGTCGCACCCTTGATGAAAACAAACCCCAAGTCGATGGCACGTTCCTGGGGGCTAATCCCCCCTGACCACTGGGCACTTCATCAAAACTAACAGCTTGAATGCTTGTGAGGCTAACAGCCTGAGCAAACTACTAGGGCCTACGCATTGTCGCAGAACTTGATGGGCGAGGGAAGCGGAATGTCGCGTGGACCACACTGCGTCGCGTCGTGAGGGGGGCCTAGGCTAAGCTCAGTGCTAAGCTTAGTGGCTTACCGGCTGCACTCTGTGCGGGAGAGGCGGGGCGCTTGCGTTTCCTTTTCGGGGGCATATCAGGGATTTAGCAACACCATCCAAGCGTGCTAGGGGGGGCATCAGGTCGCCATCTAACCGGAGTGCCGGCAACGGGAGTGGGGCGAAAATGAGATCCATTACACGATCCATTACACAATCCATTACACAACCCTATTAACGCATTGATACACAGCAAAAACACCACTGCACCACACAAGCTACCTTACAGGCAAAGCTGCAGTCATCATACTCTCCTCCCTTTATCCACGCCCAACGGCGTCTTTTCCCCCTTCCTACTCTTCCTTCTCCCCTTTGCTGTTGCAACTGCCAGTATCTCGTCTTCTCTTCATCCTTGGCTGGAACTCGCTGCAGCTCAGGCCTTATTGCAATAACCGTCATGCAGCAACCCTGCTCCAACAACCCACAGCCAATACCCGCGTGGGCGCAACTTGCCATGCACACAACATGAACTGACATGCACGCAACGCAACTAACAACTGCCCAGTGCTCGCCAACTGTTAAACTCAACAATTGTTTGCAATTTGCAGTTCTGAGCAGCGCTGCCTGTGGCTCTAGCCGGTGAGGAGGCCACTAGCAGTAGGATGAGCTGCTCCACCCACCACCTCACCCTGACACCATGCGGGCTCTAAACATCAGCATGCAGGTGACGGTGAGGAGTGAAAGAACAAAGACTGCACTTTCACCAGCAGGGGTGCAGGAAGGGAGCAGGGTGCCCCTTCTGTGGCAGCCACCTAAGGGTGGTACCCGCCTAAGGGTGGTAGCTGCCTTAGGGTGGTATGGCCTCCTGGGTAGTATTGGCCCCTGGATTGCAACCTCCGCACACCCCTGCACTGCGGTGCACTTGCATCTCCCCAGCCCACCTGACTACTCGCCCTCCCTGTGGTGCCTCAAGCGCTCCATCGCAATGTCCAGGGTCAGCAGCCTGGGTGTCGCCAGCCTGCTGGGCCAACCTGGCGCTGCGGCCTGTAGGGCGGTGAGGCCTTGCGATGCGCTCCACACACCTGGGCAACAACGACAGCCGCAGCAAGCAGGCTTGGTGGTCAGCAGTCAGCGGGCAGGCAGTGCGGAAGAGGAGCTGGCATGCAAGGCACCATCCAAGACCAAGGACCATAGCTTCAAAGGCAATGTGATGGGAAACACAAAGTCATAGAAAGGCAATTGTGATGGTGATTATGATGATGCTGATGATGGTGTGAGGATCAGCATGGCTAGAAGATCAGCATCAGGAAAGATATCTCAAAGAGTTTTAATGTTGTTTCATTAGGAAATATGGCACTGTCCCTCATACTGTTGAGGCCCAAGGTTGCAGCACGGTGCTCCCAGTATGAGCATATGATGGGGTAGCACCCGCCTCTCTGATGCAGTGCGCACCAGCCTAGCATGGCTGCAGCCACATGGCAGAGCCACAGGCCATCAAGGGCGGGGCAGGCAGGCCAGTTTCAGTGTGGGGGGTAGGGTGGCAGGCGGACTCCTAGACACCTGGCAGGCCATGATGCAGGCGACGGCCTGGGCAACCACACATGCCACTGCACCTGCTGCAGGCCCTACACCACAAGGGAGGCGGGATCTAGGCTGCTCCCTGACACTCTGAGGCTTCCCTCACCCCAGGGGGTCATGATGGGGTTAGGGTCTCGCCCTTCCCTCCATGCCCTCCCAGCTTGGACCCAGCCCCTCCCAGAAAAAGAACAAGAGAAAGAAGATGACTACTCAGCTTGGACCCAGCCCCTCCCAGAAGAAGAAAGAGAAGAAGAAGAAAGCTACTCCGGCATGTAACCAGTGTGCCTCAAGGGAGGAGCTGCCGCCTGACATGTGGCCTGCTCCCACCACCTTCTTTAGATGCCCCTCCCAAACTCCACATCCCCTCCCCTGCCCTGCCCCCATCCCTGCCTCACCATAGCCTTCTCATCCCACCTCACTCACCCAATCAATCGTCACACAGCTCCCACCCATCGCCATCTGGTGCTGCTGGCCCCAAGCAGCCCAGGTCCTCCTGCCCCGCCACTGGCCCTGTGCGCTTGAACAGGGCCAGCAGGCTGCTGATGAGGCTGGAGTACTTTGCCGCAGGAGGCCCAGGCGCTGCCGCGGCTGCCATCACACACGCACGTGCCCCAGCCGCAGTGGCTGACACAGCCGCCGCATGGTCGGGAGGGAGCTCATTGAAGGCGGTGATGAAGGCAGCCCCCCGCTGTGCCACCGCCTCTGCAGCCGCCAGAGACGCCGCAGCAGCTGCCAGGGCGGCGGCGGCGGCGACCTCGTCTGGGTGCTGGCGGCTGAGGGCGAGAAGCTCTGGAGGCAGGCTGCGGGTCTGTGGCTCAGGGATCACGCAGATGGTGGGCGGGCTGGTGGGCGCGAGGCTGCTGAGCAGGCTGTGCGCTGCAGGGCTGCAGGCGCTGCAGCGGGAGGGGGAGGCAGAGCCTGAGGGGCTGGGCACAGGGGCCAGGTCTGCCCAGGCCTCCGGGTAGGACCATGGGTTGATGGAGGGTGGCGACATGGAGAAGGGGTTGATGCCGGACATCACCTGCTGCACTTGCAGGTCGGGCATGAGGTCAGTGATGGGTTGTCTGTCGGCTGGCAGGTCGGCTAGCTTGGCCCAGCGCAGCAGTGTTTGGTTGGCTGGGCTACGAACACGAGCGGCACTGGCCAGAACCACCTGCCCCTGCTGGTTGGCAAAGTAGCGGTGGCCACGGGGGCAAGGGTGGCTGTCTAAAAAGTCCGCTGTCTCAGGGCAGTGCAACACAGGCCAGAGGATGCCCTGGGCACCTGCAGCTACAGGCAGTCCGCCTAGGCTGCTGCGCCCTGAACACCTGCGGCGCTGCCTGGCCTGGCTGCAGCCAGATGTTTCCAGATCACTCAGGCTCCGGGTGTGACTGCGCTTGACGCCTCCATCGGTGTGTAGGTGGCTTGCTGAAGCCCAGCATGGGCTATGACTGGACTCTGCTGATGCACGGCACTCCATGATGACGTCAATGGCTGCATGGCGGTGGGGTTGGGGTGGAGGCAGGCTTGGGGAGGTGTGAAGGCCAGGTGAGGGGAAGCAAACGTCCTGAGCAAACGTTAAGCAGGTACTTGTGTCCGCCACCAGGGTTTCTATGTCCAGCTTCCTGTGTGACACAATAGCGAACATGGCATGAGCAGAAGAGATGACACAGCTCAATGTTAAGGTAGGGATTTGTGAAACGTGGCACTGCAAACATGTTAATGCCAACAGGTATAATGGCATCTCTACGCTCACCCGCGAAGCACAGCTTCCAGATGCTGACCCGGCTGGCGTGTTACAGGTGTCTCAGGTCGGCCACGCGGGAAAGAACGAACATCGCCCACAGCAACCATTTGCGGTGTGGCCGCCTGGCGCGAAGCCTCCTCGTTTCAAAGCTGTGCACGTATAGCTCTTTATGTTATGATGGTGGCAGCCTACTGATTTTAAAATGCCGCAAGCTCCGCACTGCGCATGACTAAATCGGTCAAACCTAATTTGGGAAGAGCGGTGTGGATGTAGCCCAAGTTTGGCAATAACAGCTCGCAGTATATGTCTAGGTCGCGAGAGGAGAACACAAATCTGTGGTTTACACTTTTCATTCTTGGACTAGCAAGTTATGAGGGTCAAGCAATCATATTGCGCCCCTGCAGTGTGCTCCCCATAACAAGTTTTAATCCCTACAGCCAGTGATGGGTAATACAAGATACGTGTATCGATACCGATACGTATTTTTTGTATAATACAAGAATACACGTATCGTATTAAAAAATACAAGTGCCGGCCGGCAAGTTGCGTGGGTGCCTTCGCAGCAGCTGCTGGTTGCTGCCACAACTTGAGTCAGCGCTAAAGCCATGCCGCGCGGGGCTAAAGCCATCGGCCTGCTCCCGGAGCAGTCGGCCGCATGTGCCGGTTTTACATGCAAGAACATCAGAGTTGGGAGGCCCTGACTTTCCGACGTCGCCGTCCTGCCCAGACATCAAGGACAGGCTGCGGGACTGGCTGCACTGCTCATAGCTGCTCGATTCCCGCGTGACATGTTGCCTCTGTATCGCTGTATTGTATCGATACAAAAAATACACGTTTTTCTTGTATTTTCTTGTATTTCCTGTATCGATACACGTATTACCCATCACTGCCTACAGCCCTCATGCTGCACCAAAATCAAGCACAAATCGTAATCAAACACAGGCTGCGAGATCGCTGTTGTAAAGGCTACTGCTAGAGGGCCTAATGCCCACTTTAGCTCAGCCATTCTGGTGTGTGTGCTTATTATTCCTTTTCATTTCATAAGTAGACTCTCACGACTCTCACTCTCGCGACTTACATTGGCAACAGTCCCATTGACAACAGTTACAATGACAACAGACATCACGGGCTAGCAAGTTATACTGATGGTTTGCGGCCGAGTGTGAGGGGAGTGAGGGAGTTTGCGCCTGACGCTGTGACGCCCGTTCTTTGCAGAAACGGCATCAGCGCGCTGCGCTGAGTAGTATGGGCGTCACAGCTCGGATCGGGGCCGAGTTTGCGGCCTGGTCACTCGCAAATTGTGAGAGCAAACTCTGAAGCAAGGTTGTGACTGCGGCCATGATACAATGGCACTGCAAGCCTAATCACGCTGTAAGCCTCATCCCGGGCGCTCATCGCTTAGTCGCGATGTTCCCGATGGGATGCCCTGCCGATGGTGTCGATGGTATAAGCACATTGGCACACCGACATAGGCCGGCATAGGCCACTGCACTCTACTCGGATTAGTACCTTCGGACACATTTAAACTGACTTTCGGGGACACGGGTTGACAAGTCGACAGGGGCTTGTAAGGAGCAGATATACATAGCTGTACGCAGCACAGTGCGCACCAAAACTCCGAAGTAGGACATTCATGCTGTAAGACATGTTGCAAGGAGGGGAAACTGCTTTGCTATTTGCAAGAGGGGTGATGGGTCTCATGGCTACAGTTGGTGGCTGTTAGTGGTAGGGCAGCTGCCACTGCTGGTGGTGGTAATGATGGTGGTAGCAAGAGGGGTGAGGGGGTCATGGCTACAGCTGGTGGTGGGTGGTGGTAGGGCAGCTGCCCCTGCTAGTGGTGGTGGAGGTGGTGGTGGTGGTGGTGGTGGTAGTAGCTAGAGGGGTGAGGGGGTCATGGCTACAGCCGGTGGTGGGTGGTGGTAGGGCAGCTGCCCCTGCTAGTGGTGGTAGCAAGAGGGGTGAGGGGGTCATGGCTACAGCTGGTGGTGGGTGGTGGTAGGGCAGCTGCCCCTGCTAGTGGTGGTGGTGGTGGTAGCAAGAGGGGTGAGGGTATCATGGCTACAGCTGGTGGTGGGTGGTGGTAGTGCAGCTGCCCCTGCTAGTGGTGGTGGAGGTGGTGGTGGTGGTGGTGGTGGTAGTAGCCAGAGGGGTGAGGGGGTCATGGCTACAGCTGGTGGTGGGTGGTGGTAGGGCAGCTGCCCCTGCTAGTGGTGGTAGCAAGAGGGGTGAGGGGGTCATGGCTACAGCTGGTGGTGGGTGGTGGTAGGGCAGCTGCCTCTGCTAGTGGTGGTAATGATGGTGGTGGTAGCCAGAGGGGTGAAGGGGTCATGGCTACAGCTGGTGGTAGGGCAGCTGCCCCTGCTAGTGGTGGTAGCAAGAGGGGTGAGGGGGTCATGGCTACAGCTGGTGGTGGGTGGTGGTAGGGCAGCTGCCCCTGCTAGTGGTGGTAATGATGGTGGTGGTAGCCAGAGGGGTGAAGGGGTCATGGCTACAGCTGGTGGTAGGGCAGCTGCCCCTGCTAGTGGTGGTAGCAAGAGGGGTGAGGGGGTCATGGCTACAGCTGGTGGTAGGGCAGCTGCCCCTGCTAGTGGTGGTAGCAAGAGGGGTGAGGGGGTCATGGCTACAACTGGTGGTGGGTGGTGGTAGGGCAGCTGCCCCTGCTAGTGGTGATGGTGGTGGTGGTAGCCATCTCATACTAGTCGCTTTACATAATATACATCTTTTACATGTCGCTTACAAAGAAGGCAAGGAAGGTACCCAAGCAAATGAACACCATGCATCACTTATTGCGTCAATACAACCACCGTGTTCATAGTAGCCGGCCCTTCCCTAGCCTGCACGTCAATAGCCTGCCCGTCCCTCCAGATTGTTCACAATTGCTGCATAAACAGCGTACACATCTTGTGCAGCGCCTTGCCATGCAGCTGCTATGGCAGCATTGCCAATCTCTGCCCGCTTCATGCCGCTGAACAATGCGTAGCCGCTCCACGGCTTCTTGCCAGCTGCATCAGCTTTCAACGGCAGCCGAAGAGCCTTTGCCACCTCTTTCTTCACATTGGTAGCTATCCTTGAGACCACGTTCTTGAGTACCTGTGGCTGCACGTCCGCCCCAGTCTGATCCCTCACCCCCTTCAATATTTCGAGCACTAGCACATCAGCTGCAGCTGCAATGTCGCTGTCTGCTGTCATCCCTGCTCCCCCTTGTAGTGGTGCAGACGCTAGCCCAGTTGAGGGGCCAACCCCTGATTCATTTGGTGGTGATACTACTGCCAGCTCATTAGCTGCCGATCCAGCAGAGGGGGCAGCCCATGCTTCCTCTGGTGGTGCTGCAGCCAGCCTAGCAGCTGCCAGCCCAACAGAGGGGCCAGCCCCTGCTACCAGCTGTGAGTCCGGAGCTGTGGGAAAAGCCAGCTGCTTTCTGGCCCAACCGACAGCAGGGGGTGCATTGCCAGTGGCTGCTCGAGTCTGTTGCAATTGTTTCATAGGTGTTGTAAGCACTGCTTTGGGCAATTGTGCCTCTGCAAGCATTGCATTGACCTGGGCGTCACTTGCTGATGGGTCCTGCTTCCACCTCCTTGCCACGCTGACCTGCTGGGGATAGGCCTCCTCGAGCCATGCCAGGTACCCTGACCACGCTCGGCTGGTGCGCTTCTTATTGGGACCACCTGAGGCAGCTGCCAGTTGTTGGAAGTGTGCATCAGCCTCTGCTTGCACAACTACAGCTGTGTCCGTGAGGCTAGCAATACTGCGCTGACGCTGGATGACTTTAAGGTGAACGGGATATCTTTAAAGCGTCCAAGTTGTTGTGCATAGTAGCTGTTGCCCGCCGTGTGCGGCCTTCCCGGCTGACTTTCCAAAGCTTCTAACGGCTGCCTTAAGCCGCCACCCTCTTGCCATTCTCTAACAGCTGCAGGTATGCTGTTGACGTCGCTCATCCACGCCTCCTGCCCATGTCTATGGCTCTTCCTACCGCTGACCGTGGAGCTAGCCTGACTTGTGGTGCCTCCAAGGCTGGCCCCTTGGCTGGGCAGGTGTTGCATGGTAACCCTTGGCTGGGCACCTGCTGCAGGGCTGGCACCTGGGCTGGGCTGGTGCCTGGCCAGGGCAACTGCTGCAGGGCTGGCACCTGGGCTGGGCTGGTGCCTGGCCAGGGCACCTGCTGCAGGGATGGTACCTGCTGCAGGGCTGGCACTTGGGCTGGGCAGGAGCCTGGCCAGGGCAACTGCTGCAGGGCTGGCTCCTGCTGCAGGGCTGGGCAGGTGCAAGCCCAGGGCACCTGCTGCAGGGCTGGCACCTGGGCTGGGCTGGTGCCTGGCCAGGGCACCTGCTGCAGGGCTGGCACCTGGGCTGGGCAGGAGCCTGGCCAGGGCACCTGCTGCAGGGATGGTACCTGCTGCAGGGCTGGCACCTGGGCTGGGCTGGTGCCTTGGCCATGCGGAGCAGTTCCACCAGCACCATCCGGCACGAAGTCCCACCCTTCCTCGACGCATACCCTTCCTCGACGCTTCTTTATCTTGCACAATTGAGTGTTGTATGCGATGGCTGTATTGGGTTTGCGTTGTTGCTGTCTTATCTGCAAGACGTGCTGCAGCTGCTCTGTTGTTAGCTGCTCTGGATAAAATCTGCCCTGCTCTGGATAAAATCTTTCTGGTTTTTACGAGTTTCATAGCGATTCTCGCGCAGGGCGGTGCAGCTCACTAAAGCGAAGCTAGCGGGCTGCTCGGGCTGATGTGCACCTGTGCCGGGGCGGGCGGGGGTGCTGAGAGATCGGGTCGCGTTGAGTCGGGAATAGCCTACTTAGTGGGGCTGTGATCAGAGAACAGCTATCGCGCTCAGTGGCCCAGCGACATGGACGGGGATTTATTTTTTGAATTTCTGTCGGGCGCTGGACCCCCCCTGACATGTGTTCTAGTGCTAGTGCTAGTGCTGATGAGAGTGATGGTACGGCTTGTGGCCTGTCCCTGCACCCGAACAGCGTGCAACTCGTGTCCGCCACCCCATGTCAAACTACCTCGAATTGGGCACTATTCCAGGCCGAATATCTGTCCAACCAGGACGTCGAATGATGAACTGTCAGTTTTGTGCGACTCCTTGTGTGGGTTCTTAAGGTGTCATAAGAACAGAAACGTCTTGTCTTCATCTGTGGGCCGTCTGTGATGCTCCAAAGTAGACCCCCCTGCATCTTACACCCAACCATATCCATTGTCCGCCTCATATTCAGCCTCCAGCTCCTCAGTTCTCAGCTCTCTCAACACCAAACGACGCAAGTCCCGACGTCCATCTTGCCTCTTCCACCCCATGTGCATGCGATATCGTTCACAGTGTTTGTTGGTCAGTTTGCCAAAGCACACCTCATCATGCAGCAAATCGGAATGGTACAACATCAACAATGCATAACACTCTTCGTCCTCCCTCACCTCCTTCACAGTGTCTTGAAACATGGGCATGGGCTTTAGTGGGGTGGTGCTGTCAGGCTTCATGCACGGTAGGCATGGCACCCTCATGCACGTGCTACATGCACAAGCAGCCATGGCCCATTTAGGCTGCTCCCTGTCCGGTGTGAACACCATGCGGTGCATTGCCCTGCACCCCTTTACATCATCATGCATGCGCTCCACATCAGCCTCTGGCATACTGCATACTGTTGCTTGCCTAGCGTCGTCCAGCACCAGGTAGCGCCGACGCATGATGTGTCCACGTTGCCGGTGGCTGGCACTGGTGTCTTGTGCATGGCATGGCACAGCGAAATGCTTGTTAGCCCAATCTGTCAGCACAGCAGCCCCACACACTTTTCCCACTAGTTCTGGATGGACTAACATCTGCTCCCTCCACTCCCTCTTAGCCACCCCACCCTCAGAGTCATGCGTGCTCTTGAAATGCGATGTGGCACCATATGACCATTGCACAGGCACCCCAAACCTATTGGCTAAGTGCCAATGCAACCTAATGGCCTTGGCCCCCTTGAACTGTGATGCACAACCATCTGACCACAAACACAGCTGCCTCATGTCCATCTTGCCCACCCACCCCTCTCCATCATCCCTCCCATCACCCACCCCATCGAGATTGCTGGCCACACCCAAGATGCCATCCGGGTGCCTCCTGCCTTGCAGCAAACACTCAATCACTTGCACGAGGGCTGTGGTGGAAGCCTCAGCAGACTGGTCACACTTGTCAGCACTCACAAACACTGACTCCTCCCTGTAGTTGCCAGCCATGTCCTGGTAGTGTGCACATGCCACGAACACTGACATGGTCCTCTGCTTCCAATATGCTCCCTGACATGCTATGTCTTGGTGGATGGTGAGCTTCTCTGACCAGTCACACGACACGACCACCAGCCCCGGTGTGTTCTTCACAGCGGCACAATGCGCTCTAAAGGTGGCACGCTGGTGCTTGGCAAGGTATTGATGCCACAACTGCTTCTGCATGAGGTCATTCAGGCCAGCCACCAAACCCCCCAGCGTGGTTTGGACTGTGGCCAACACTACGCCTTGCCCATTGTCCAGCTTATTGAACTGACGATACTGGAGCTGCACACCCTCACACCCCGCCTTCACGCCCACCTTCCTATCCTTGCAGGCATCACACTTACGCTGCAAGCAGGCCAGCCTGGGCTTGGTGCCAACCTTGCATGGGCACACAAACCAGCTCTGCACTGTGGCAGAGTCCAGGTCAACCCTCACGGCTGCGCCCCCAGCTGTGCCCCCTCCTTCAGCAGCCCTGGCAACGCCTTCAGCAGCCCTGGCATTCTGGGCATCACTCACCAACTTCTCCAGCCCACCCTCATCTAGCACACTTGCATCTAGCACACCAGCCAGGTCTTGAGCGTCAGCGTTGGCAATGTGCTCAGCCAGCAACACATGCACCTCACCATCCCCCCCCCCCGCTGTCGCTCCCGCAATCACTGTCGCTGTCATCTAGTGGCTGTGAGTCCTCAGGCAGCTCAAGGCTGTCCATGTGCTTGCCGAGCTGGTCCAGCTGGAGCTCGCAAGTCTCACAGGGAATGCACACACACACTTGCTTGTGAGCAGCTGTGATGCGCTTGACCCACGGCGGACGCAAAATCTCAAAGGCGGTGCTACCCACTTTTAGGTTTGCTGGGCACTCCCGCTCGTACTCCAGGTACAGCTTCTTGAGGGAGCGGTCCACGTAGCGTCGTGACATGCGCACCTCGCTCTTCTTACTGCTACTGCCACGGCAGTGTAATGGGCGGCTGTGGGGGGGGGGCTGTGGGAATGTGGGGTGTGCTGCATTCAGCCTGCAGCCAGCCTACCGTACCCATGCAGCCCTACCCATGCAGCCACCCAGCCAACCAGCCTGCCACCCAACCCATGCAGCCCTACCAGCCCATGCAGCCAGCCTACCCAGCGGTCATGCGCACGTAGTAGCGCCGCACGTCCTTGTACATGGGTGACGGACTGCTGTGCTCCTTAAAGAAGGTGCGCACGTACTCCAGCTGCTCCTGGCTGAGACAGCGGCGGCCAAGCCGGAGGGGCGCTGCTGCCCAGTCTGCTGCTGCGCCAGCTGCCAGGTTGGACAGGTGGCTCCTCCTGGCACGCTTGACTGCAAGGGGCGTGATGCCCAGCTGCCTGGCCGTCCTCTTGATGCCATGCTGCTCAATGCCCCTGCCCATAGTCATGATCAAGGCAGTGTTGAACGGCTGCTGGTTTGTTGAGCGCTGCCCACCCGGGGCGGGCTTGATGCCGGCAAGCACAGGCCTGAGGGACTCCACCATGATGCTCCCCAGCACCTGGTCAGGGGTGGGTGGGACCACGCAAGTAGCCAGGCTGACCACAGACTGCATGCGGCGGTGCTGATGTAGCCTGTCCAGCAGCTCTGCACCCTCCTCCACTGGATACTTCTGAAATTCATTCAGCAGTGGCTGCAGCCTCAGCTGCCAAGCCTGGGGTGAGGTGCTGAGGGGCTGTGGCTGCTGCTGCTGCTGCCGGTGCAAGCGCAAGTCCCACACTGGACGGATGGTGGAAGGGATTGTGGGGGTGGGGTTGCCTCTTGCCTTGCGCATAGCCCCGGCACTGGCCCGAGGGGAGGTGCTGAGGGGCTGTTGTTGCTGTGGCTGTTGCTGCCGGTGCGTGCGCAAGTCCCCCCCTGTTGCCCCTGACCTTCCCCCCCCCACTGCTGCCCCTGCTGCATCTGCCTCTACAGCAGCTCTTAGCACAGCAGCCACAGCTGCAGCAGCAATTGATGCTGCCGCTCCTTGAGGTTCATCCAATCTGCACAGCAGCAGCAGCTGGGGTGGGTGTTTAGCTATGGTTGGTGACAAGCAAGACGGTAGGGGTAGTACAATTGCTGGTGGATATTGTGGGGGCAGCACTCACTTTGCAGGTTGGGAGGTGAATTGCTGCTCCTGCTCACCGGCCTCTGGCAGCATGGCAAATCTGTTGCTGGTCGTCAGCAACACAGTGGGGGCTGCGCTGTGCACCTGTTGAGCTGCGGCGCGTGTGGCCGAAGTCTGCGCGGCTGGCAGCCATGCGCGCTCTTTAGCGGGGGTGTAATGCTCACACAGTCCTCCCAAAAAGGCCATCCAGGACGTGGCAGCGGGGGTGTTGTTAAACACCTGGTGGAACCACCACACCTCTGCACCCCCAGTGAGACGACCAGCAGCGTAGGGGACCCATAGATCCCCAGGCATGCGGCATGCCCTAAAGAACTCCGTCAATGTCTGCCCCCAGGCCCTCACGGCCAACCCAATGGCTGTGCCCCCATGCAGGGGTGGTGGTGGCAGGCAGGAAGGGATGGAGGGCGGTGGCTGGGTTGGGTTGGACTGTGCTCGCTGCGCTGGCCTGGGCTGAGGGGGAGGGGGCGCGGTTGCAGGCAGGCGTTGGTGGGCACCTGAGCTGAGTAGGGCAGCCCAGGGATGCGCAATGCATGGGCCACACTATGATGCCTGCACATGCACACATGCATCCCTCAGGTGCCTGGTGCATCCATCCGGTGCATCCCTCAGGTGCATGGTTTGAGTGGGGGGTGTGGTGGTGGGTGCTTGGGATGGCATGCGTACCTTGCTGGCAGAGAAGGCATGGGTGTGAGTGTTGTGTCCTGGCGTGGGCGCTTGAAGAGGGGTGACCTGAGGGACCCAGGGACGAGGGGAGAGCATGTAGGATGGTCTGGGAGGGGGTGGTTGGCGCTGACAGCCTGCTGGTCTGCGGCCTCTTGCAGCTGCTTCTCCACCTGCTGCTGCTTCAGTAACAGGTCTGCCTGCTGCTGTTGCAACAGGTGTTGCTGTGCTGCCAGCTGCTGCTGCACCTGGCGTTGCAATTCAGCCCCCCTTTGTGCCTCGAGCTGTTGCTGCAACCTGTTAAGCTGTTGCTGCAACTGCTGCAGCTGGTGCTGCTCTGCCACCTGCTTCTCCCTCAGCTGCATGTCTGCCTGCTGCTGCTGCTGCAGTTGGTGCTGCTGCTCAGCCACCTGCCGCAGTTGGTGCTGCAGTTGGTGTTGCTGCTCCGTCACCTGCTGCTCCCTCAGGTGCATGTCTTCCTGCTGCTGCTGCTGCAGTTGGTGCTGCTCAGCCACTTGCTGCTCCCTGAGGTGCATGTCTGCCTGCTGCTGCTGCTGCAGTTTGTGCTGCTCAGCCACCTGCTGCTCCCTCAGGTGCATGTCTGCCTGCTGCTGCTGCAGCTCGTGCTGTTGCTCAGCCACCTGCTTCTCCCTCAGGTGCAAGTCTGCCTGCTGCTGCTGCAACTGGTGCTGCTGCTCTACCACCTGCTGCTCCTTGCGTTGAATTTCTTCCCGCTGGATGTCATGCATCTGTTGCTGTAGCTGTTGCAAGCGCTGGGTGTCAGCGACTTGCTGCTCCCTCTGCAGCAGGTCAGCCTGCAGCTGGTGCAACTGTGCCTCATAAGCACCAGCATCAGCCTGTGCCGTGGCCTCAGCCTCAGCGGCAAGAGCCTGGGCCTTGGCCTCAGCCTCAGCAGCCCTGCGCTGTGCCAGAACCTCCCTCCCTTTCTGCAAATGGGCACATAAAGACTTCACAACCCTTTTCTTGTTACCCATGGCCTTCACTTGCCTGCACAATAGCAAATACAAATTTCAGCTCAGTTTCAGCAGATTTTCAACTAATTCTTGCCGACCGTGGTTGCTCAGGAGCCACAGGGACCAATCATGAGAGCATTTTGATCGACCTGATAGTCGCTGCCACATGTGGACTGAACCTGTGTTCAGCAGCAATCCGCCGTCGCGGTCACGCTCCCAGCCCGCAATGCCGTTGACCTGCCGGGGCGTCGACACTTTGGAGCAGGGGGCAAGGGAGCAGGCCGGGAAGCAGCGGGTGAGCTTAAGAGAGGGTCTCGATGCGTGCTGGGACGTTGCAACACTGCTGCGTGCTAACCTGAAAAGTTGGCATGTCCAATCGGGGTGCAAAATTCACGCCGCTCTGGGTCCAGGCTGCCTATAGCCGTCGCTAAATGTATGTGCGATGCTTCAGAACACGTCGCGTGTTGGGGGACAGCCACCCGGCAAAGCGCTGGGGCTGGCTGCACTCTAGTCAGGCCATAAGCAGCTCATCGCACGAATCGGCGGCCTCATCCGTGCAGAAATGAGTAAGATTTTATCTCTTGAGCCATGGGGGTGCAGCCAATGGCGGGGGTGACCAGTTATGAGGGTCAAGCAATCATATTGCGCCCCTGCAGTGTGCTCCCAATAACAAGTTTTAATCCCTACAGCCCTCATGCTGCACCAAAATTAAGCACGAATCGTAATCAAACACAGGCTGCGAGATCGCTGTTGTAAAGGCTACTGCTAGAGGGCCTAATGCCCACTTCAGCTCAGCCATTCTGGTGTGTGTGCTTATTATTCCTTTTCATTTCATTTATGAAATGAAATGAGATTCGTGAGAGTCTACTTATAAGTAGACTCTCACGAATCTCACTCGTGACTTACATTGGCAACAGTCCCATTGACAACAGTTACAATGACAACAGACATCACGGGCCCTTGGCTACTGGACGCAAGCACTCTTACCAGCAGGGATGCAGGAGAGGAGCAGGGTGCCCCATCTGTGGCAGCCACTTGAGGGTGGTAGCTGCCTTAGGGTGGTATGGCCTCCTGGGTGGTATGGGCCCCTGGGATTGCAACCTCCGCACACCCCTGCACTGCGGTGCGCTTGCATCTCCCCAGCCCACCTAACTACTCGCCCTCCCTGAATACCCTGAACCCGAATATCAACGACAGCACAGATGCAGGTACCCATGTGAAGAGTGTTACGTGGGTATATAATGCACCGGATGTGCACCCCTAACATCTCGCGAGCACCTATTCCAACGCAACATTGGTTTCCGACCGGATGCCCTTGCCGTAGTGCAAGGGGTAACCTTTGGTGTGGAGTTGGTCGTCCACCCAGGTTCGATCCCCGGCAAACGCGTGGAGTTCTCCCCTAATCGATATCATCGAATCGTGCCTTCGAGCTGAATAGGGGGGGGAGGAATGTAACGTGCCTATAAGGCCATAGGCGTTGCACGTTGTCATCTCATGAGCTCCTATTAGTCGTAGAGTTGATCTATCTCAAGACACAGACAAATCTCTCCAGGCGGCAAGCCCGATGGATGGAGTTCCTGGCACGTTTTAACCATCACATTGAGTACAAGCCAGGCAAGGGCAATGTGGCAGATCCACTGAGTCGCAATCCTGCTCTGACATACCAGATGACCAGCACTGGCAGTGATGACGATGACGGAGAGCCTATCATGGTCTCCGTTGGTGCCGCCCTATGTGTGTCTGGCGTGTATGCCCTGGTGTTGACACGGCGCCAAGCTGGGTTGCTGCAACAGCAGTCCACTGGTCAGCCTCCACCGGCTGCGCCATGCCCTCCAGCTGATACACGCCGCCACAGACGCCCATGCGCTGATGGCCGGGCTGTCGTCCCTAACCCTGTCGCCCCATGTGATGAGTGGCCTGGTGGGGGGGAGACCCAGCTGGACTCGGCTACACACACACTTGCGGCGAGCACCGAGTACAGCACGACAACAGGTGACTCACTCATAGAGGCAATCATTAAAGGCTACAGCACCGATGAGCGGTTCGCTGACCGTGCCTACACACAAGCCTATGAGTTGAGTGAAGCAGGGCTATGGATGTCCGGTGGCAAGGTGGTTGTGCCTAAGAGCCCCCTTGTCAAGAGGCAGGTGCTTGAGTCATGCCATGATGCCAACTATGCTGGTCACATGGGCATCAGCAAGACATGGCATGGCGTGAACCGCTATTTCACGTGGCCGGGCATGCGCAAGGATGTGGAGGACTATGTGCGGCAATGTGATGCCTGCCAGCGCAACAAGCCCAGCACCCGCCTCAAGGCCGGCAAGCTCCAACCCCTGTCTATACCTGGTCGTCGCTGGGAAAGCATAAGTATGGACATGATTGTAAAACTGCCCAAGAGTGGGAAGCAAAACTATGACAGCATCATGGTCTATGTCGACAGGCTCAGCAAGATGGTGCATCTGGTCCCTACACACGAGGCAATCAGTGCTGCAGACACTGCCCGGCTGTTCTATCGTGAAGTGGTGCGGCTACATGGCCTGCCGGCCTCGGTCGTGAGTGACCGTGGTCCTATCTTCAACAGCCAGTACTGGAGGCATGTGTGCGAGCTGTGCCACACCCAGCTGTGTATGTCCAGTGCCTACCATCCTGAGACTGACGGCCAGACCGAAAGAGCTAACAGAATCATTGAAGAAATGCTAAGACATTATGTCGATGAGAACCACAGTGACTGGGCAGACCACTTGCCTTGGGTTGAGTTCGCCATAAACAACTCATGGCACGAGACGGTGCGCAATTCGCCATTCTTCCTCAATTATGGCCAGCATCCGCTGACGCCAGCTGTGATGGACCTACCACGCAAAGTGCCTAGGGCAGCTGAGTTTGTGGAGGGTATCGAAAAGGCTGTGCGGAAAGCCAAACAATGCTGGCGAGTGGCTCAGCAGCGGATGAAAGCATTGGTCGATGGCAAGCGACGTGAAGTCTCGTATCACCCGGGTGCACAGGTGTTGCTCAGTACTGTCAACATGAGAAACAACCAAAATGAGCAAGGAGTGCGAAAACTGAAACCACGCTATGTGGGACCCTTCACAGTGCTGCGGATGATTGGCAAGGTGGCAGTACAACTGCATCTGCCTCCTAGCTGGAACCGCATGCACAACGTGTTCCATGTGTCACTAGTCAAGCCCTACTGTGGGAACCAAACGCCTGACTTAGCGGCACCGCCTCCTGTGCAGTGGCTAGAAGGAGAACCTGTCTATGAGGTTGAGAAGCTGCTGGCTCACAGGGTCGTGAAGCTCAAAGGCCGCAACCGGGGCAAGGGCCGGCCCAAGAGCAAAGAGGCGAAGAAAGGCTTGGAGTTCCTAGTTCGGTGGGCTGGACACTCGTGCAAATTAAGGCCTGGCTGGCTTGAAAAACCTGAGAGTTGAGTTCTGAAACTTGGTATGTGGGTTGCTGTGACCTAGAGGATGACAAGACTCTCTTGGGCGAAAGTGTAATTCTCACTCGGTGTCGAGTTGCTGGGCCAGGTGTGGGGCTGTGACCCTGATTTTGGCTAAGGGAGTTGGCACCGTGTGACCAAAGTGACATTTCATGAAATGTGAGTATGAGAGGTTGTAAAGGGTGGTTACAGCTGCCCAACCTAGTAGGTGGCATGCAGAAAGTCCCAGCCTGTGATGAGCTATGGCCCGTGTCCTAGGACCCTGTACAGGTTCCTAGCGTCATCATGGTCGTAGGACCCTGTACAGGGTCCTGGCACCTCACCACAGGGTCCTGGCACCTCACCACAGGGTCCTGGCCCACAGGGTCCTGGCACCTCACCACAGGGTCCTGGCACCACAGGGTCCTGGCACCTCACCACAGGGTCCTGGCACCTCACCACAGGGTTCTGGCCCACAGGGTCCTGCTGCACGCCCACAGGGTCCTGGCATCACAGGGTCCTGGCACCTCACCACAGGGTCCTGGCACCTCACCACAGGGTCCTGGCCCACAGGGTCCTGCTGCACGCCCACAGGGTCCTGGCATCACAGGGTCCTGGCACCTCACCACAGGGTCCTGGCACCTCACCACAGGGTCCTGGCCCACAGGGTCCTGCTGCACCGCCCACAGGGTCCTGGCATCACAGGGTCCTGGCACCTCACCACAGGGTCCTGGCACCTCACCACAGGGTCCTGGCCCACAGGGTCCTGCTGCACGCCCACAGGGTCCTGGCATCACAGGGTCCTGGCACCTCACCACAGGGTCCTGGCACCTCACCACAGGGTCCTGGCCCACAGGGTCCTGCTGCACGCCCACAGGGTCCTGGCATCACAGGGTCCTGGCACCTCACCACAGGGTCCTGGCACCTCACCACAAGGTCCTGGCCCACAGGGTCCTGCTGCACCGCCCACAGGGTCCTGGCACCACACCACAGGGTCCTGGCATCACAGGGTCCTGGCACCTCACCACAGGGTCCAAGCACCACACCACAGGGTCCTGGCACCACAGGGTTCTGCTGCACACCCACAGGGTCCTGGCACTGGCCCACAGGGTCCTGGCCCACACCCACAGGGTCCTGGCACCACACCACAGGGTCCTGGCACCACACCACAGGGTCCTGGCGCACACCCACAGGGTCCTGGCCCACAGGGTCCTGGCGCACACCCACAGGGTCCTGGCCCACAGGGTCCTGGCACCACACCACAGGGTCCTGGCCCACAGGGTCCTGGCACCACACACAGGGTCGGCACCACACCACAGGGTCCTGGCCCACAAGGTCCTGGCGCACACCCACAGGGTCCAAGCACCACACCACAGGGTCCTGGCACCACAGGGTTCTGCTGCACACCCACAGGGTCCTGGCACTGGCCCACAGGGTCCTGGCCCACACCCACAGGGTCCTGGCACCACACCACAGGGTCCTGGCACCACACCACAGGGTCCTGGCGCACACCCACAGGGTCCTGACACCACAGGGTCCTGGCACACACCCACAGGGTCCTGCGTCACACCCACATGTGGGTGTGACGAGGACCCTGTGGGTGTGACGCAGGACCCTGTGGGCCAGGACCCTGTGGGTGTGTGCCAGGACCCTGTGGTGTGGTGCCAGGACCCTGTGGGTGTGTGCCAGGACCCTGTGGTTGTGACGCAGGACCCTTTGCAACAGGGTCAACTGTGGCTCACGATCTCAGGGCTGAAATTAGATATGTGGGCTGCTATGACTTTGAGGAGTACAAGTCTCTCTCAGGCCAAAGTGTAAATCTCAGTCGTTGGGGAGTTGCTGGACCATCATGTGGCATGAAAACCATCAAGTTGCATGGAGGCTTGCATGGGGGTTTCGCAAAAGAACCGTGAAGGAAGCAAAGGAATCGCGAAGGGCATCTTGACTGCCCCGCCAAGCTGGCATGCTGCATAGCCAGGAGCAGCCAGGAGCAGCGAACAGGACATCGTCGCGAGAAGGGTAGCCACGAGCTAGACAGCCATCTCTAGCCAGGAGCCTTACAGCATTCGCGACCAGCCATAGCAATCATGTCAGGCGATAGGATCAAGAGGCAGCACTGTACACAGCACACGCATATCGCAGGAGCTAGCAGCCAGGAGCAGCCAGGAGCAGCCAGGAGCAAATCGCAGCCTCATTCGTAGAAGACATCGCAAACGCAATGCGCAAAATAGGCATAGTGATGTTAGCGATGTAGCCATGCCAGCCAGCCATCGCCAGCTACCAGCCTCACAACATAGCTATTGGCAGCATGCAGCCTCATCGCAACCGCGACCAGGTCGAGCGAAAAGAGCAGAAAGCGCAGCGAGATAGAGAGCAGAAGGTGCAGGGAGGCTCATGTGGCGTGGCTTGCTTGCAGGTGGAGCGCCAAGAACCCGAAACAAGATGAACATGGCACAGCTAAGAGGACAGTCAAGAGCTAGGAGCCAGGAAGTGCAGCCATTGGAAGCAGTAAGGCGGCGCAGCTAGGAGCAGCCAGGAGCAGTTAGAAGCTGTAGCGATGAGCGGCAATGATGAGCGGCACCGATGAAAGGCAATCATGAGCAGCACCCTCCCATTTTCCCATTTCCCCATTTTCTCCAAATGGTGAGTGGCTTGCTGTGGCAAATGTGTGGCTCCATGTACCCAGTCTGACTGCTAGCATGCCCTTGGTAACTGCAGGTTCTTCTGGTCACACCCATCCCCCTTTTCCACTACCAATACCACCTCCACCAGCACCTCCCCTCCCCCTTTCCTTTCTTTATAAACCCACTTCCCCCTTCCCCGTCACCTCTCCCCAGGCATCCCGGCAGCCAGGAGAAAGCCCACCCCACCCACCCTCTTTACACCACCACCACCACCACCACCTCCCTTCCCCCTCTCTCTCCCTCTCCCCTCCCATACTCCCATGCTCCCATACTCCCAAGCCTCCCTTCCCCTCTCCTACCCTTCGATTGACGTGGCATCGCAACCCCCACCTCACCCTACCTTCCCTTCCCTACACCCTATACTCCTCATCGCAATCCCACCCCACTGACGCATGGGAGATGTTGCCTGGTGGTATGGTAAGGCCACGGTGATAGCTAACACAGTGCCCAGCCTTGTCACCCTACCGCACGTGCACGCCCCTTGGTTGCAGGTCTGATGGGCACCTCCCCTCCACTCTCCCTACACAACCAACCCCTCCCAATTCATCCTCCCCCGCCCCCGCCCCCGCTCCCTCCCCCGCCCCCACCCAGGCCCATGCCCCCAACCCAGGCCCCCACCCAGCCCAACCCAGGCCCCCACCCAGCCCAAACCATGCCCCCAACCCACCCCCGCCCCGCCTCCCCGCCTCCCGCCCCCCGCCTCCCGCCTCCCGCCTCCCGCCTTCCACATCTACCCCCCCCTCCCCCTCCCACCCCCTTCCCAGCAGCAGTCATCAAGCCGCCAAAAGGTAGGTAGGTGCTACAGTGCCCCTACTATATCTGCTGCTGCTACTGCTCCTGCAACTGCTGCCCCCCTGTTGCTGCTGCCCCCCTGCTGCCGCTGCTGCTGCCCCTCTGCTGCGGCTGGTGCCCCCCTGCATAGGCTGTTGCAACCATGTCTCCATGCTTGCCAGCAGTGTGACAACAGCCTTGACCATGAGCATCACATGTGTAGTATGCTTGGTAATTACAGGCAAGGCTGCAACGGCGTAGAGCTGCAGCCAGAAGCAGCGAGGAGCAACCCGGCCCAGCCCAGCCCAGCCCAGCCCTCCCCTCCTACCGCACGTGCCCTCCCCTCCCCTCCCCTCCCCTCCCCTCCCCTCCCCTCCCCTCCCCTCCCCTCCCCTCCCCTCCCCTCCCCTCCCCTCCCCTCCCCTCCCCTCCCCTCCCCTCCCCTCCCCTCCCCTCCCCTCCCCTCCCCTCCCCTCCCCTCCCCTCCCCTCCCCTCCCCTCCCCTCCCCTCCCCTCCCCTCCCCTCCCCTCCCCTCCCCTCCCCTCCCCTCCCCTCCCTCCCCTCCCCTCCCCTCCCCTCTGTGGTTGGAGCATGGCAGGTGTAGCATGGCCTGGATGATTGCAAGCAAGGCGGTAGAGCAGCAACAAACAAGGAGCCAGCAAGTACCGTACCCTCCCCGTACCCCGTACCCCGTACTCTACCCCGGCGGTGTGACACGGAGCATAACAGTAAGTGGCCAGTCCTTGCACATGAGTGGTCCCCAATGCCAAGCCTAATTGCAAGGATGCCTCTTGCTGCCGCAGGTCTGATGGTCACACTGCTGCCCCTTGCCCCCTTCCCCCTTCCCCCTTCCCTGCCCAAGCCCACCACCACCACTTCCGAGTCTACCACCTACCTACCCTCCTTCCCTCCTCCCCCTCCCTCCCCTCCTCCCCTCTTCTCTCCTCTCCCCCACCCAATGGCACCCAGCAGCCCTTGGCGTAGCAGCATGGAGCGGGCAGCCTGGAGCGGGCAGCCCGGAGTGGGCAGTCTGGAGCGGGCAGCCTGGAGCGGGCAGCCTGGAGCGGGCAGCCTAGAGCGGGCAGCCTGGAGCGGGCAGCCTGGAGCGGGCAACCTGGAGTGGGCAACCTGGAGCCAAGCCTAGCCCAGCCTACCCCAGCCTAGCCTAGCCTAGCCTACCCCAGGCTAGCCTTGCCTAGGCTAGCCTACCCTAGCCTACCCTAGCCTAGCCTACCCCAGGCTAGCCCAGCCTAGCCTAGCCCAGCCTGATTTGGTGCCATGGGGCATAGGCAGCAAGGCAAAGTGCTTAGCAGTCCCGTGATAAGGTGTTAGCCCATAGCAATGAGGTGCAGCCAATCCTTGTGGTTGTGCACATGGCATATGTGGTGAGCAAGGCATGAGTCGTTGTGTTGTTGTTGTAGTGATGTTGTGTGGTGTTGTTGTGTGGTGTTGTCACCTTCCATCAATGCATGTGCTTAGCACCAGCAATACATGCCGTTTGTTGTGGTGTTGCGAGGTGTTCGTGCGTCGTTGCATACGTTGTGGCAGGACCCTGTAGACGTGCGGCAGGACCCTGTGAGAATGTGTCGTAGGACCCTGTAGACATGCGGCAGGACCCTGTAAAACTTTAATGTACGACCCTGTAGCCGTGCGGCAGAACCCTGTAGACGTGTGTCGTAGGACCCTGTAGCCGTGCGGCAGAACCCGGTGAGACGTGTGATCGTACGACCCTGTAGCCGTGCGGCAGAACCCTGTAGACGTGTATCGTACGACCCTGTAGCCGTGCGGCAGAACCCTGTAGACGTGTGTCGTAGGACCCTGTAGCCGTGCGGCAGAACCCTGTGAGAATGTGTGACGCAGAACCCTGTAGCCGTGCGGCAGAACCCTGTAGACGTGTATCGTACGACCCTGTAGCCGTGCGGCAGAACCCTGTAGACGTGTGTCGCAGGACCCTGTAGCCGTGCGGCAGGACCCTGTGGCCCAGAACCCTGTACAGGGTCGGCAGAACCCTGTACAGGGTTAGGTAAGTTTTCAAATAGTTATAACATCGCAGCAACTTTGAGTTTTTCGATGATTACAACGGCGATGAGTCGGCCTTTCCTGGGGCTATCTGCAGTATGCCTCCCGGGAAGAATTGACGTAGGCGACTTCCGGCCTTAATCGGCGCGAGTGGATACTCTGAGGAGCATGACACGTGGGAGCCACAAAAGAACCTCCTGAACTGTGAAGAGGCAATGCAAGCTTACATTGAGCAGCATGGAGCACTGCCCGAGCTCTAGATTTCATACTCTTTACTAATGCTTTTGACACTAAGCGCAAAGGCGCGAGTCCCGGCACTACTGCAAGTAGCCGGGGCGGGGCAATCACCTAGACACACCAGCTGAGGACAGCTGATTCAACAATGAACCTGGTGGGGGGGAATGTAACGTGGGAATGCGCCAGGCTATTATGCCAATAAGGCCGCCGTTCGTATACCCTCTAATAACCAGTGTGGTAGTAGGAAGTGTGATGACCGGTGTCAAAAGCCGGGTTCGACTCCCGGGGATCTCTCCGTTGACTACGCCCTGAGATCTTGAGCCACACGTCCTATTATTCGCTGGTTTAACACGTAACAATGGTTTCCGACCGATACCCAATGGTCACCCCCGCCATTGGCTGCACCCCCATGGCTCAAGAGATAACTTTCTTACTCATTTCTGCACGGATGAGGCCGCCGATTTGTGCGATGAGCTAGTAATGGCCCGAATAGAGTGCAGCCAGCCCCAGCGGTTTGCCGGGTGGCTGGCCCCCAACACGCGACGTGTTCTGGAGCGTCGCAGACACATTTAGCGACGGCATTAGGCAGCCTTGACCCAGAGCGGCGTGAATGGCGCATCCTGACTGGACATGCCAACTTTTCAGGTTAGCACGCATCAGTGCTGCAACGTCCTAGCACGAATCGAGACCCACTCCCAAGCTCACCTGCTGCTTCCCGGCCTGCTTCCTTGCCCCCCGCTCCAAAGTGTCACCTTTTGTCATCAAACGGCGCCTCCGCAGGTCGATGGCATTGTGGGTTGGGAGCGTGACCGCGATTGCGGATTGTCGCTGAAAACAGGTTCAGTCCACATGTTGCAGCCATTTTTAGGTTGCACAAGAGTTCCTGATTACTGGTGCTTGTGGCTTCTGAGCAACCACGAACGGCAAGAATTAGTGAAAAACATGCAGACACTGAGCTGTGAGAAGTGTTTGCCGTTGTGCAGGCCTGTAAACGCCATGGTTACCAAGAAAAGGGGGGTGATGGCTAGATGTGCCGGTGCGCAAAAAGCGAGGGAGGTTATGGCACAGACGATGGAGAGGGGTGGGTGGGCAAGATGGACATGAGGCAGCTGTGTTTGTGGTCAGATGGTTGTGCATCACAGTTCAAGGGGGCCAAGGCCATCAAGTTGCATTGGCACCTAGCTAATAGGTTTGGGGTGCCTGTGCAATGGTCATATGGTGCCACATCGCATTTCAAGAGCACGCATGACTCTGAGGGTGGGGTGGCTAAGAGGGAGTGGAGGGAGCAGATGTTAGTGCATCCTGAGCTGGTGGGGAAAGTGTGTGGGGCTGCTGTGCTGACAGATTGGGCTAACAAGCATTTTGCTGTGCCATGCCATGCACAAGACACCAGTGCCAGCCACCGGCAACGTGGACACATCATGCGTCGGCGCTACCTGGTGCTGGACGACGCTAGGCAAGCAGGTGTATGCAGTATGCCAGAGGCTGATGTGGAGCGCATGCATGATAAGGTGGAGGGGTGCAGGGCAATGCACCGCATGGTGTTCACACCTGACAGGGAGCAGCCTCAATGGGCCATGGCTGCTTGTGCATGCAGCACGTGCATGAGTGTGCCATGCCTGCCATGCATAAAGCCTGACACCACTACCCCACTTCAGCCCATGCCCATGTTTCAAGACACTGTGAAGGAGGTGTATGATGACGAAGAGTGTTATGCATTGTTGATGTGGTTCCATCCCGATTTGTTGCATGATGAGGTGTGCTTTGGCAAACTGACCAACACACACTGTGCACGATATTGCCAGCACATGGGGTTGGATAGGCCAAAGGAACGTCGGAAACTGCGTCGTTTAGTGGTGAGGGACCTAAGGAGTGAGCAGCTGGAGTTTGAATATGAGGTGAAGCGTTTATATGGCTGATTTGGCTGGTTATGTAAGGTGCATGGGGGTCTACTTTGGAGCATCACAAACGGCCCACACATGAACACAACGCGTTTATGTCCTGATTACACGATAGAAGCCCACACTAGGAGCTGCACAGAACTAGCAGTTCACATCCTGCCGCCCTGGTTGGACAGTGAGAACGCCCGGAAAAGTGCCATTTTCATGCAAATTTGACATGGTCTTACGTGACACGAGTCGCACGCTTGTTGTCGCACATTGTTGTGCAGGGACAGCCCGGAGGCCACACCAGCACTATCAAGCACATGATCAGCACTAGCACTAGCACTAGAACACATGTCGGGGGGGTCCTGCGCCCGACAAGAAATTCAAAACCTTGAAAAGCTGAGCCGCTGAGCGAGATAGCTATTCGCCGATCACAGCCCCACACAGCAGGCCAATTCCGGCACAATGCGACCAGAATTCTCAACACACCCGCCCGCCCCGGCACAGGTGCACATCAGCCCGAGCAGCCCGCTAGCCTCGCGCTCGTGAGCTGCACAGCCCTGCGCAAGAATCGCTGAAAAACTCTTAAAGATCAGTCGGATAGTTATCAGGGGTGCAGCCAATGGCGGGGGTGACCCAATGTGTCGAGAGGACACGGGTTCGATCCTTGGAAATGCGTGGTGTCTCTCCCACAACCGGTAGAAAGATTACCTGGATGGGGTTCCGCTCACTCGTGTGCACCCGAAACGCCCAAGGCAAGGCCTTGTAGAGCTAAGGGCCCGAGGACGGACCCCAATAGGCGGGGAGGAATGTTACGTGGGTATATAATGCACCGGATGTGCACCCCTAACATCTCGCGAGCACCTATTCCAACGCAACAAAGAGGTGGCCTTGCACCGGCGACGCTTGCATGGAATCATTGTTTGTGTGAAGCCCGGGGTCTGCCACTGGCCGTGCCACTGGCAATGCCGGTCTGCCACTGGCAGTGCCCACTCCTGGCAAATAAGGGCTGGCTGGCTCGGCAAACTTGCGAGTTTAGGTCTGAGACTTGGTATGTAGGCTTTTGGGACCTAGTGGAGGTGAAGACTCCCTTGGGCCAAAGTCAAATTCGTGGTCATTGCGGAGCTGCTGGACCAGTGGCTGATCCCTCAGCCCGAATTTGGCTAAGGGAGATGGTGCTAACTGACTGAAGTGACTTTTAAATATTTCTGAGTATGAGGAGTTGTCAGTCATCAGAATAGAAGCACAACGTAGTAGGTAGCATGTGCAAAGTCAAAGCCAGTAAGGAATGGGGGCCGAAGTACTGAAACCCTGTGCACGGTCACACTCAGGCAAATTAGTAACAGCATTTTTGAGATTCAGAGCCTCGGACTTGGTACATAGTCAAATGAAGGCATTGTAAGATTGGGGGTTGAAACTAAAATTCGTGATTTTGCGCGGTTGGTGAGATACGGCCATGCTACAGTACTGTAGAGGTCTACAGTACTGTCGGGGTACCTCGCGAGTACACGAACAGAGCCTCGGACTTGGTACATAGTCTAAAGAAGGCATTGTAAGATCGGGGGTTGAAACTAAAATTCGTGATTTTGCGCGGTTGGTGAGATACGGCCATGCTACAGTACTGTAGAGGTCTACAGTACTGTCGGGGTACCTCGCGAGTACACGAACAGAGCCTCGGACTTGGTACATAGTCTAAAGAAGGCATTGTAAGATCGGGGGTTGAAACTAAAATTCGTGATTTTGCGCGGTTGGTGAGATACGGCCATGCTACAGTACTGTAGAGGTCTACAGTACTGTCGGGGTACCTCGCGAGAGACCACTTACAGTACTGTAGACATCTACAGTACTGTAGACATCTACAGTACTGTAGACATCTACAGTACTGTAGGTACCTCGAGGTACCTCGAGAGACCACTTACAGTACTGTAGATGTCTACAGTACTGTAGACATCTACAGTACTGTAGACACCTACAGTACTGTAGACATCTACAGTACTGTAGACATCTACAGTACTGTAGACATCTACAGTACTGTAGGTACCTCGAGGTACCTCGAGGGACCACTTACAGTACTGTAGATGTCTACAGTACTGTAGACATCTACAGTACTGTAGACATCTACAGTACTGTAGACATCTACAGTACTGTAGACATCTACAGTACTGTAGACATCTACAGTACTGTAGGTACCTCGAGGTACCTCGAGGGACCATTTACAGTACTGTAGATGTCTACAGTACTGTAGACATCTACAGTACTGTAGACACCTACAGTACTGTAGACATCTACAGTACTGTAGACATCTACAGTACTGTAGACATCTACAGTACTGTAGGTACCTCGAGGTACCTCGAGGGACCATTTACAGTACTGTAGAGTCTACAGTACTGTAGACATCTACAGTACTGTAGACATCTACAGTACTGTAGACATCTACAGTACTGTAGACATCTACAGTACTGTAGACATCTACAGTACTGTAGGTACCTCGAGGTACCTCGAGGGACCATTTACAGTACTGTAGGTACCTACAGTACTGTAGACATCTACAGTACTGTAGACATCTACAGTACTGTAGACATCTACAGTACTGTAGACATCTACAGTACTGTAGGTACCTCGAGGTACCTCGAGAGACCACTTACAGTACTGTAGCCTTTAAGCACTTAGAAGAATTCTGAACATCTCACTTGCATTCAAGGCATCCGTCCAACACTTAGTCGCAGCATCGTGTAGCCGGTGTTGCAGCGATGGCATCGCACGAGGTTACCCATACTCGCAGCCGCATCTAGCCCATACTCGCAGCCACATACTCGGCAATCAACCTCGCGGCCACACAGCTGGTCCACAGATGGCATCGCACGAGGTTACCCATACTCGCAGCCACATCTAGCCCATACTCGCAGCCACATACTCGGCAATCAACCTCGCGGCCACACAGCTGGTCCAGCAGCGCAGAAGCATACCTGTGAGGCAGCTCGGTGCGAGGATCTCACCTCGCAGCCAGCCTCGCAGCCATTTTCCTCGCAGCCAGCCTCGCAGCCAGTTTCGCATCCAGCCTCGCAGCCAGCCTCGCAGCCAGCATCGCAGCTAGCCTCGCGGCCAGTTTCCTCGCAACGATTCTCCGCAATGAATCGCAAGCATTGATGCACCAACGCAAGGCAGGTACAACGTGTTGTGAGCAGCGAAGAGGCCAGACGGACTATGGTAAGAGCTTAGGACCAAGGTAAGAGCTTAGAAGGAGCTAGCATTGCGCAGCATAGCCCTTAGTATCCAGCCTAACCGCTACCACACCTGGTTGCTGCAGGTCTTACAATCACGCCTAGTACCCCCCTGATTACCACCCCCTCCCAGTCCCCCTCACCACCACCACCACCACCACCACCACCACCACCACCACCACCACCACCACCACCACCACCACCATTTCATCACCTCCCACAACGTTCCCACTGTTGCCTCCCTTGTGTTGCAGCCCAGCCCAGCCCAGCCCAGCCCAGCCCAGCCCAGCCCAGCCCAGCCCAGCCCAGCCCAGCCCAGCCCAGCCCAGCCCAGCCCAGCCCAGCCCAGCCCAGCCCAGCCCAGCCCAGCCCAGCCCAGCCCAGCCCAGCCCAGCCCAGCCCAGCCCAGCCCAGCCCAGCCCAGCCCAGCCCAGCCCAGCCCAGCCCAGCCCAGCCCAGCCCAGCCCAGCCCAGCCCAGCCCAGCCCAGCCCAGCCCAGCCCAGCCCAGCCCAGCCCAGCCCAGCCCAGCCCAGCCCAGCCCAGCCCAGCCCAGCCCAGCCCAGCCCAGCCCAACCCTACTCTCCCACACTGCACTTCCTACTGAGGTGAGGACAAAGGAAGGTGGGTTGTAATGGAGGGCTGCTACACCTGCCCCTCCATCTGCCAGCTCTACATCTCCCTACTCTATTGGTGAGTGCATCCGGTACCCATGTCCAATGTTTGCTTCCGTTGACAAATCGTCACACCGTTGCCGCAGGTCTTGTGCGCCTACACCTGAGACTATCAATGCCCCCCCCACTTCTCTCGCCCTCCCCATGGACCTCCCCTTCCCTTCCCTCCCCTTCCTCCCCTTCCTCCCACACACATATACACCACACCCCAACAAAAGGTGAGTGCAGGTATGTGGCAACCTGTACCCACCTTAACCGCTAGCATGCCCCTTGTCCCGCTGCAGGATTGATCGTCACACCCTTCCCCATCCCCTTTTCCTCCCCTTTCCCACGCCCACCACCAACGCCCAGCTTGTCGTCCCTCCGCTTCCACCTCTACCCACCCCCCACTTCCCCCCTCCCCGTCACCTCTCCCCTGACATCCCAGCAGCCAGGAGAAAGCCCACCCCACCCACCCTCGTCCCACCCCTCCCTTCCCCCTCTCCCTCCCTCTCCCCTCCCATACTTGTCAAGCCTCCTCTTCCCCTCTCCCACCCTTCGATTGACGTGGCATCGCAACCCCCACCTCACCCCACCTTCCCTTCCCTACACCCTACACTCCCCACCGCAGTCCCACCCCACTGGCGCATGGGATATGTTGCCTGGTGTGAGCAGGTAGGAGGCCAGGAGGACCACAAAGGTAAGGCCACGGTGATAGCTAACACAGTGCCCAGCCTGGTCACCCTACCGCACGTGCACGCCCCTTGGTTGCAGGTCTAGTGGGCACCTCCCTTCCACTTCCCTTTCCCCTACACAACCACCCCCTCCCAATTCATCCTCCCCCGCCCCCGCCCCCGCGCCCCCGCCCCCGCCCCCGCCCCCGCCCCCGCCCCGCCGCCCCCGCCCCCGCCCCCGCCCCCGCCCCCGCCCCCGCCCCCGCCCCCGCCCCCGCCCCCGCCCCCGCCCCCGCCCCCGCCCCCGCCCCCGCTCCCCTCCCCCGCCCCCACCCCCACCCATGCCCCCACCCACCCCAACCCATGCCCCCAACCCATGCCCCCCACCCACCCCAACCCTTGCCCCCAACCCAACCCAACCCCGCCCAGCCCAACCCGGTGGAGCCTCCCGCCTCCCCATCTCCCGCCTCCCTGCCTCCCGCCTCCCCGTCTCCCGCCTCCCTGCCTCCCACCTCCCGCCTTCCACATCTACCCCCCCTCCCCGCCTTCACTCTTCCAATCCCCCCCCCTTCCTAGCAGCAGTCATCAAGCAGCCAAAAGGTAGGTAGGTGCTACAGTGCCCCTACTATATCTGCTGCTGCTGCCACTGCTGCTGCTGCTGCTGCGCCCCCCTGCTGCTGCTGCTGCCCCCCTACTGCTGCTGCTGCCCCCCTGCTGCTGCTGCTGCTGCCCCCCTGCTGCTGCTGCCCCCCTGCTGCTGCTGCTGCCCCCCTACTGCTGCTGCTGCCCCCCCCTGCTGCTGCTGCTGCCGCCCCCCCTGCTGCTGCTGCTGCCCCCCTGCTGCTGCTGCCCCCCCTGCTGCTGCTGCTGCCCCCCCTGCTGCTGCTGCCCCCCTGCTGCTGCTGCTGCTGCCCCCTGCTGCTGCTGCCGCCCCCCCTGCTGCTGCTGCTGCCCCCCCCCTGCTGCTGCTGCTGCCCCCCTGCTGCTGCTGCCCCCCTGCTGCTGCTGCTGCCCCCCTGCTGCTGCTGCCCCCCTGCTGCTGCTGCTGCCCCCCTGCTGCTGCTGCCCCCCTTCTGCTGCTGCTGCCCCCCTGCTGCTGCTGCCCCCCTGCTGCTGCTGCTGCCCCCCTGCTGCTGCTGCTGCCCCCCTGCTGCTGCTGCTGCCCCCCTGCTGCTGCTGCTGCCCCCCTACTGCTGCTGCTGCTGCCCCCCTGCTGCTGCTGCTGCCCCCCTGCTGCTGCTGCCGGTAGCGTGCTCCTACAGTACTGTAGGTGTCTACAGTACTGTAGGTGTCTACAGTACTGTAGATGTCTACAGTACTGTAGGTGTCTACAGTACTGTAGATGTCTACAGTACTGTAGATGTCTACAGTACTGTAGGTGTCTACAGTACTGTAGGTGTCTACAGTACTGTAGGTGTCTACAGTACTGTAGGTGTCTACAGTACTGTAGGTGTCTACAGTACTGTAGGTGTCTACAGTACTGTAGATGTCTACAGTACTGTAGATGTCTACAGTACTGTAGATGTCTACAGTACTGTAGGTGTCTACAGTACTGTAGGTGTCTACAGTACTGTAGGTGTCTACAGTACTGTAGGTGTCTACAGTACTGTAGGTGTCTACAGTACTGTAGGTGTCTACAGTACTGTAGGGGTCTACAGTACTGTAGGTGTCTACAGTACTGTAGATGTCTACAGTACTGTAGGTGTCTACAGTACTGTAGATGTCTACAGTACTGTAGGTGTCTACAGTACTGTAGATGTCTACAGTACTGTAGGTGTCTACAGTACTGTAGATGTCTACAGTACTGTAGGTGTCTACAGTACTGTAGATGTCTACAGTACTGTAGGTGTCTACAGTACTGTAGATGTCTACAGTACTGTAGATGTCTACAGTACTGTAGGTGTCTACAGTACTGTAGATGTCTACAGTACTGTAGATGTCTACAGTACTGTAGATGTCTACAGTACTGTAGATGTCTACAGTACTGTAGATGTCTACAGTACTGTAGATGTCTACAGTACTGTAGGTGTCTACAGTACTGTAGGTGTCTACAGTACTGTAGATGTCTACAGTACTGTAGATGTCTACAGTACTGTAGATGTCTACAGTACTGTAGATGTCTACAGTACAGTAGATGTCTACAGTACTGTAGGTGTCTACAGTACTGTAGGTATCTACAGTACTGTAGGGGTCTACAGTACTGTAGGTGTCTACAGTACTGTAGATGTCTACAGTACTGTAGGTGTCTACAGTACTGTAGATGTCTACAGTACTGTAGGTGTCTACAGTACTGTAGGTGTCTACAGTACTGTAGATGTCTACAGTACTGTAGATGTCTACAGTACTGTAGGTGTCTACAGTACTGCAGGTGTCTACAGTACTGCAGGTGTCTACAGTACTGTAGGGGTCTACAGTACTGTAGGGGTCTACAGTACTGTAGGGGTCTACAGTACTGTAGGGGTCTACAGTACTGTAGGGGTCTACAGTACTGTAGGTGCCTTCCCCCCATGCATCCTTAACCCCCATGCCCCCTTCGCCCCCATGCAGGAACAACTCAATGTAGCCCAAGCTCGTTTGCTACCCCGACAGTGCTATGCAAATGCGCTGACAACAAAGCGTGCCTATGTTGCCGAGCCCAGCCCAGCCCTGCCCACCCTACTCAGCCTCTAGGGTTAGGTACCGACCCTGAGACCAGCCCTTGCAAGAGTCAGAGCCCTTGCCCATACCATGCATGCAGTGATTGGCAGGAGCACAAGTGGTGATGTAATGATGTAGGCTAAGAGTCATGATGTAATGATGTGAGGTTAGATGTAATGATGGATGGTTGAGGGCCAACCGCAAACAACTTTTGAGGCAACCTCTGCCGCACTCGATATTACACGGGAGGGTGCGGTGCACGAGGTTGTTGTGATTGCGGGGCATCATCAACATCCACAGCTTTGCGGGAGCTTGCAAGCCGAGGTACCCAGTACAACCGACAGAACGGACCTAGCTTGCGATAGAGACGGGCCCCGGCCTTAGACCTTACACATATGTATGTAGCTCCCTATGGCGACCTTATTGCGTGGACACAACTTTCGGCACAAATACCCATATCGAGCTTGCGGGCCTGCGCTTCGACGCCTCTCACTAGTTATAGCACGCAGAGGCTGACGGTGCAATCGCGGTAGCAAATGGTGGTTTGAATGTGGAGAACAGCATGGTACCCTATTTACAAGAGGCCTTGTCAAATCTGACCTACAGTACTGTAGATGTCTACAGTACTGTAGACCCCTACAGTACTGTAGACCTCTACAGTACTGTAGACATCTACAGTACTGTAGACATCTACAGTACTGTAGGTACCTACACTCCAACTGCTCACATACTCAGAATTTCAACAAGCGTCAAGTGGCGTTGGAGTCGCAAGGACAATCCGAGGCGAACCGCATCAAAAAACTACCCCCCTAGGATGTCGAATATCCGCGCTAATTTGCCTGTGTGCAATGAAACCCTGTGCAAGGTCTTTGAAACCCTGTGCATGGTCAGCGAAACCCTGCACACGGTCTATGAAACCCTGCACACGGTCAGGAACTGGCTTGACGGCCACCTAGGGGCTGAGCCAGTTGAAACCCTGTGCACGGTTTGGCGAAACCCTGCACAGAGTTACGAACCTTCAGCTCAGGGCCGATTACAGCCCAACCACGTCGATTAAAATCATGAAACATATGGCGATGGGACGGCCTTTGAAAGGGCTATCTGCAGTACCCCTTAACTAAAATCGCCGACTCGGCCTTATTCTCCACGAGTGCCAGTCTGCCACTGGCAGTGCCAGTCTGCCTGTTCCTCCATAACAAACATCACCCTTAGTGTTGGGGTCATGTCATATTACTGTTCCTTTGCATTGGTATTTGGGCTGATGAGTATGAATTGGCTGATGCACGTACGGCTGATGCCCGCACCGCACCATCCTGCAGCCAGCACAGCCTGCAGCCAGCACTGCTATCTTCGGTCGGCTGGCTAAGCAATATGTCGATATGAAAGCACTGATATAGTTTGTGATGATCCAGACTGAGACGTGTTGGGTAAAAAGTTAAACGAACTGTGATAACACTGTGATGACACAACTCAGGCTCCGCATAGACCCGAAGGGATACATCAAATTTAAGGTCTTGTGAACTGTTAGTAACTCTTGAGTTGAGCACTGGCTCTGTTCAGCTAAATGATTTAAACTGAATGATGAGATGGCGGCATGCTGGGTCAGGGACTGGGAGGTGGTGGGTTGGGCATGATATGAAGGAGTAGTTGACTGTGCCATGCCTAACTGTGTGCCAACATGTCAGCCACCATGTGTGTGTGCCGTGTGTGCATGGCTGCAGTTGGAGGAGGGCATGGAGGAGCTGTCCATGAAGCGACATGGGCGTGCCAAGCAGCTGGTGGTGTTCTTTGGCGCTGCTACCATTGGCACTGGGGGTGGGTGGGGTGCTGACGCGGTGTTGCGTGCCTGCCGCAAGGTGGTGTGCAGGCCCAGGGGCACAGACCAGCAGCGGGGCAGGGTGGTGCTAGTGGATGAGCACCGCACCAGCCGGGTCAGCTCAGCAGTGAATGGCAAGCAGCCCTGTGAGGTGGAGCTGAACACACTCAGTGCCACCAGGCCTGCAGGCTGGAGGCCCCCAGCAGGGCAGGTGGAAGAGCGCCTGGTGCGCCCAGCCTGGAGCCAGGAGCGTGGCCAGCCAGTGCGGGGCCTGATGTGGTGCCCGGTAGTGGCCCCCCGCAGGCCCCCACAGGCCCCCCGCAGCAGCCAGGCAGCCACACAGGCAGCAGCCTCAGAGCCAGGGCCCAGCACACCCCAGCCAGCCAAGCGCAGCAAGCGCAGCAAGCGCAGCAAGCCGGCAGCTGAGCCCACTAAGGGCAAGGGCAAGGGCAAGGCTGCCAAGGCCAAGCCAGCACCACAGCCAGGCAGGTGGCTGGACAGGGACTGCAACGCAGCATTGAACATGCAGCGCATTGGGGAGAGCAGGTGGCGGCCGCTGGAGCTGTGCTTCTGGCCAGACCAGGGAGCTCTGCCAGCCAAGGGCAAGGAATACCCTGGCCTGGGCTACAAGCGGCTGCGAGACAAGCCCCTCAAGGCCCAGGAGCAGCAGCAGCAGCCTGCTGAGGCACAGTAGTGTGTGCCCCCCTCCTCTTGAGCTGTCATCAGCTTACAATTAGTGCATGTTTTGTCATGCCAACTCTACTGCATAGCCCTCGGGTCAGGCAATCATGTAGGTGGTAGGCGGCTCATGTGCCATTAGTGCACTGGGTTTACTCCACACAGCCCAATAACACTATTTTAGCCGGAGCTAGTTAGTGGCTGCTAGTGGCTGCTAGTTCCGGCTAAAATGGAGGCCCTAGTGAGGGACAAGGGGCTGATGCACGTACACGATACATGTATGTTACATATGCGATGTGTTGTGGTTTGGAATGATGAGGGAGGTGATGTGTAGTTGTTGAGCACCGATCGGACTGTGCCTCTTAATCTCCTTAGTGTGTTTGTGAACTGACTCAAAAACGAGATTGACTAGGCACAAGCTCAGACAGACGAAGCACAATCAGGCAACATGGCTAACACGACATGGAACAAGATGAAAGCGGAAAAGCTTGACAGAAGCTTCGACAAACAATCGCTGTCACAAAGCCATGCACATCATGGCTATTCTACCAAACCACGCATCAACATGTGAGAAACTCCACCATGGACTGAGACAACGAAACAACAAGAAAGTACATCACCTTTCCCGCACTGTTATGAATGCCAAGGCCATGCAACCTGCACCCATGCAACATGATCACGATCTGCATGCATGGCCCTGACCTTGATCACGAGCCCCAAAGCCCCCTGGAGAAAGCGACACATTGCCCAGTCAGGATCTCAGCAGCCACTTGGTAGGAAGCAAGCAATGATATGGCATGCCAAGAGGTGTCCTGTTCACTGGCATCCTGCTCAGCAAGGTTGTCAAGTGTAAGTCCCACATGATGAGGTATGCTGGGGCATTTGTCACCGCCCTGACTAAACAGCACTCTGACTGGCATGCCCTCAAGCAAGGTTGTGTAGCGTAGGCCTGCTGCCAACTGGCTCCACCTCAAGTAGCTCTGGAGCCAACTACAGGGACCCAGTGGCGGAGAGGTAAGGATGGGGAGGAGGGTGGGGACTGGCAAGGCGGGGTGGGCACTCGTCTCCTTCCTGCTTACTGGCCCGTCCATACACCTGTCCACCTTGTAACCTTGTGCACACACTTATATGCATGCTGCCATGGAGCTGGTCACGGGTGTTCATGCTTAAGCTGTTAATTGGGCGATGCCAAACCGCCATACCAGGTTGACGGCTACACTTCAACCTCATGCACCTGCCCAGCTCGATCATTTCCCGGTGTCAGGCGCAGCACTGCGCAAGGCTGCCTGGGCCATGTCAGGGGCGGAGGCGGGGCCCATGCCCAGCAGGGAGCTGACACCGTCCATGAGACCGGCGCTGAGGCCCCAGGTCAGGGGTGAGAAGACGGCGGACACGGAGGTATCGCAGGCGCAAGCCTGGCTGCACCACTGGGTCACCTGCACGGGGCACGGGAGGGGGAGGGTGACAGTCAGCACTAGGGTCGGGGCTGGGGTCAGTGCTATGGACATGACTTGTTATAGTTGACAATGAAACCCCCCTGCCCCCGCCCCCGCCGCCGCCTCCGCCGCCGCCCCCGCCCCCTTCCCCCACACCCCACCTTCTTTTCCCCGTAAGACAGGTCGTACATGCCTGGCCCCTTGCAGCCGCCCCTGCTAGCAGTCCCTGAGCAGCCCAGTAGGCTGCACATGCTCACGGTGTTGGGTCGGCAGCCAGGCATAGGGTTGCAGCTCCACCCATTCCTGCTCAGGTGGTCAAGGCAACCAGGGCCAGGTGGTCAAGGCAATGCAGGCAGGGCCAGGGGCAAAAGGAGCAGGAGGCGCAGGAGAAGCAGCAGCAGCAGCAGCAGTGGCAGCAGCAGCAGCAGCAGCAGCAGCAGTGGCAGTGGCAGCAGCAACAGCAATGGCAGCAGCAGCAGTCCTTACATGGAGGCCACTGCGGCGCCTACGTAAGCGGTGGTTGATGCGGTTGGGCTTTGGCCGTTGGCCTTGCTGACGGCCACCACGTTGAAGGTGTACTGCACACCATCCTGCAGGATTATACACATTGCTGCAGGTATTGGGGTGCCTTGGCAAGGAGGCGAGGAGGGCGCGCACTGGTGTTTGTGAGCTGCAGGATGACTGCCACTATATGGACACTTCATCGCCAATATAAAAGGCCAGGACTACGCAGCATCACTCGTTGTCTGCCCAGGTTTGGCGCTAATCTATGATATTGTGAAAGCTGCAAGGCTGATGAAAGGTGGTTGGAGTGGTTGGGGGTGATGGCGGTTGCTATGGACCGCACCGTGAGCCCACTGATGTTGGCGCAGCCGCCTTTGCTGACGGGCTGACTACCAAACCCGCTTCGGAAGTTCGCCTCGTCCTTCTTCACCGCGCTGACCCTGCAGAATCACCCAACCAGCAACGAGCCTCCGCAGGCAGGGTCTGAGGTGGGAAGACCATGCGGAAGCTTTGCCGAGGGCTGAAGGGCAGTGACCAGCCTGACCCATTCCCAGGCACCAAGACGGAGGAGCAAGGTGATCAAGATGGTGAAGGCGCAGCAACAACACAATACAGGCGTGACAAGGTAAGTGGAGTGGGGCGGGGTGAGTCTGGCTCCCCTACCCCCGCCTCACCCCAACCATCACCTGTACTGGTCCACACAAGCGTTGTTGTCAACACCGCTCCAGCACAGCTGCGCCATGCCAGCACCTGGCGTGACCCGCAGGTTGGTAGGCTTGCCTGGCGTCTGGTTCAGGCACCTGCAGCCGCCAGCCGCCCGCCCTTTCACGCAGAATGGGGCGACATGCGCTGCGAGTACTACGCTGTTGCAAGTGCCTGGCTGAGGCTTTTGCAAGCAGGGTACCAGGCAGCCTAGCTGCTGTCGGGTTATGGGCAGGGGCAGGGGCAGGGGCAGGGGCAGGGGCAGGGGCAGGGGCAGGGGCAGGGGCAGGGGCAGGGGCAGGGGCAGGGGCAGGGGCAGGGGCAGGGGCAGGGGCAGGGGCAGGGGCAGGGGCAGGGGCAGGGGCAGGGGCAGGGGCAGGGGCAGGGTGCATCTCCCTATCTGCTGACAGATGCAGGTTAGGGTGAAGGTGAACGCAGGAGGAGGGGCAGGCGCAGGACTAGGCAGAGCGTATTGCAGCACAGGCCTCGCCAGCCAGCCTTCCTGCCTAGCACATTAGCCCAGCCCCGCACCGCTGTACCCCTCTGCCTGCCCCTGCTCATGCCCCTGCCCCTGCCCCTGCCTGCCTGCCTGCCTGCCTGCCTGCCTGCCTGCCTGCCTGCCTGCCTGCCTGCCTGCCTGCCTGCCTGCCTGCCTGCCTGCCTGCCTGCCTGCCTGCCTGCCTGCCTGCCTGCCTGCCTGCCTGCCTGCCTGCCTGCCTGCCTGCCTGCCTGCCTGCCTGCCTGCCTGCCTGCCTGCCTGCCTGCCTGCCTGCCTGCCTGCCTGCCTGCCTGCCTGCCTGCCTGCCTGCCTGCCTGCCTGCCTGCCTGCCTGCCTGCCTGCCTGCCTGCCTGCCTGCCTGCCTGCCTGCCTGCCTGCCTGCCTGCCTGCCTGCCTGCCTGCCTGCCTGCCTGCCTGCCTGCCTGCCTGCCTGCCTGCCTGCCTGCCTGCCTGCCTGCCTGCCTGCCTGCCTGCCTGCCTGCCTGCCTGCCTGCCTGCCTGCCTGCCTGCCTGCCTGCCTGCCTGCCTGCCTGCCTGCCTGCCTGCCTGCCTGCCTGCCTGCCTGCCTGCCTGCCTGCCTGCCTGCCTGCCTGCCTGCCTGCCTGCCTGCCTGCCTGCCTGCCTGCCTGCCTGCCTGCCTGCCTGCCTGCCTGCCTGCCTGCCTGCCTGCCTGCCTGCCTGCCTGCCTGCCTGCCTGCCTGCCTGCCTGCCTGCCTGCCTGCCTGCCTGCCTGCCTGCCTGCCTGCCTGCCTGCCTGCCTGCCTGCCTGCCTGCCTGCCTGCCTGCCTGCCTGCCTGCCTGCCTGCCTGCCTGCCTGCCTGCCTGCCTGCCTGCCTGCCTGCCTGCCTGCCTGCCTGCCTGCCTGCCTGCCTGCCTGCCTGCCTGCCTGCCTGCCTGCCTGCCTGCCTGCCTGCCTGCCTGCCTGCCTGCCTGCCCGCCAACTCAGTGATGCATGGCCTGGTGGCCTGGCCTGGCATGGTGATGCAGTCAGCCCCACTCTGGGCTAGATGCCTGGACCACTGCCTGGACTACCTCCCCTGCCCACCCAAGACACGGCTTGTTCCTCTCACAGGTTTGTGGGTGTGGCCTTGATGCTGGCCACGCCCGTGCCCCCTGTGGCGGCGTTGAAGGCCTGCACGCGGAACTGGTAGGGCCGCTCGTTCTGAAGGCCGTCCAAGGCCAGGGTCTGGCCGTCGGTGCTGGCGCTCTGCAGGCACAGTTCAGTTGGTGGTGGCTGGTTTCTGGTGGGCCGTGGAGCAGTGAGTAGGCAGCTGGATGGCTGGCAAGGGAGGGTGGCCAGGCTAAGTTGGGCGGCGAGCGGGCAAGCCAATGGGATAGGCAGCGCAGGCAGTGCAGATGAGGGGTGGAGGGGGTGGGAGGAATCTGAAGCAAAAATGCGCCCAGCCCCAGCCCCAGCCCCAGCCCCAGCCCCAGCCCCAGCCCCAGCCCCAGCCCCAGCCCCAGCCCCAGCCCCAGCCCCAGCCCCAGCCCCAGCCCCAGCCCCAGCCCCAGCCCCAGCCCCAGCCCCAGCCCCAGCCCCAGCCCCAGCTCCAGCTGTACCTGTACAGGCTCTGAGCTGCGCAGGCCCAGGTCGTACACATCCACGATGTAGGTGGCCACGCATGCGCCATCATCAGGTGGCGACCAGCTGAGCCGCACCGCACCATCCTGCCGCCAGCACAGCCAGCACGTCTGTATACTCACCCTCACAAGAGCCATGGCGAACTCTAGGGCTGGTTGTTCCTGTAGGACGGGCTGTTAGCCTTAGGCAAGCTTAGCGAGACCAGACCAGACCAAGGCTGTAACAGAGCACTTGTGTATTTTCACACATCCGTGTATTTTTCACGGGAAACCCAAGTTGCTCGAAGACGCCACCGCCCGTCGCACTGCGCATCGCGTGATGGCTAAGAAGAAGCGGAAGGGTAGCGACAAGAAACGTAGAGGTTCGTGTCCCCAGCCGTGACGTGAGCCCTAGACGTGAGTTACGCGCTGTGAGATAACCCGTCGCTCCTGTTGGTTCCATCGCAGTGTCTCGTTCCGCCCAAGGCAAGCAACGACAGGCGCGCCGCGATGGCTGGGCCACGCGTCAACGTCAGGTGTGGGTCTGCTCCCGCCTTATGTGCCCCCGCACTGTCTGTGTTGACCCCGCCTTGTGTCTTGGCTTATCAAAATGGCCTGTCAAAATGTTAATTGTGCTTGGCTGCATGTGATTAAGGTCCATGTCAGCCACCATGTGTGTGTGCCTTGTGTGCATGGCTGCAGTTGGAGGAGGGCATGGAGGAGCTGTCCATGAAGCGCCATGGGCATGCCAAGCAGCTGGTGGTGTTCTTTGGCGCTGCTACCATTGGCACTGGGGGTGGGTGGGGTGCTGATGCGGTGCTGCGTGCCTGCCGCAAGGTGGTGTGCAGGCCCAGGGGCAAAGACCAGGATGGGGGCAGGGTGGTGCTTGTCGATGAGCACCGCACCAGCCGGGTCAGCTCAGCAGTGAATGGCAAGCAGCCCTGTGAGGTGGAGCTGAACACACTCAGTGCCACAAGACCTGCAGGCTGGAGGCCCCCAGCAGGGCAGGTGGAAGAGCGCCTGGTGCGCCCAGCCTGGAGCCAGGAGCGTGGCCAGCCAGTGCGGGGCCTGGTGTGGTGCCCGGTAGTGGCCCCCCGCAGGCCCCCACAGGCCCCCCGCAGCAGCCAGGCAGCCACACAGGCAGCAGCCTCAGAGCCAGGGCCCAGCACACCCCAGCCAGCCAAGCGCAGCAAGCGCACCAAGGCTGAGCCAGGGGCAGCTGAGCCCACCAAGGGCAAGGGCAAGGGCAAGGCTGCCAAGGCAAAGCCAGCACCACAGCCAGGCAGGTGGCTGGACAGGGACTGCAATGCAGCTCTGAACATGCAGCGCATTGGGGAGAGCAGATGGCGCCCACTGGAGCTGTGCTTCTGGCCAGACCAGGGAGCTCTGCCAACCAAGGGCAAGGAGTACCCTGGCCTGGGCTACAAGCGGCTGCGAGACAAGCCCCTCAAGGCCCAGGAGCAGCAGCAGCAGCCTGCTGAGGCACAGTAGTGTGTGCCCCCCCCCATTTGAGCTGTCATCAGCTTACAATTAGTGCATGTTTTGTCATGCCAACTCTACTGCATAGCCCTCGGGTCAGGCAGTCATGTAGGTGGTAGGCGGCTCATGTGCCATTAGTGCACTGGGTTTACTCCACACAGCCCAATAACACTATTTTAGCCGGAGCTAGTTAGTGGCTGCTAGTGGCTGCTAGTTCCGGCTAAAATGGAGGCCCTAGTGAGGGACAAGGGGCCTGTTAGCCTTAGAAGTGTCAAGCTGTTAGTTTTGATGGGGTGCCCAGTGGTCTAGGGAGAAAGTGCAACCGGTGTGAGGTTTGTGGTCATCAAGGGTGCGGCTGAGGACGAGGAACAATCCAACAAGTTGGTCCATGTTGAATGAGTTATGTTCGCCTGTATACCCACATGCCTGCCTATCTGCATGTCTTCCTAAGAGATCAGCTGCGCGTGTGTGTCAGGCGGTCAGGATGTGGCTGGCTGATCTTGAGTTTGCAACCACTGAGCGGTGGTGGATACGATAAGGTTGCCAAGGCCTCCTGCCTCTTACAGCAACCCCTTCTCTGTCCGTCAGCTGTGGGGCCTACTGTGGGGCCCACTGCACTAGTGGTCCGACATGTGCAGTCTGGGTGGGCCCGGCACCTGCTCCCCTGCACTGATGCCGGCCCTGCTGCTACCCTGATGTTGGTGGTGGTGATGCATCAGCTTGAGGTGGCGGGCGGTGGGAGGGGGGCCAGTTGCTGCTTGGTGTGGGTGCAGCCACCCTCTGCCAGCCTGTGGTGCCAGGTGCGCCTGCCAGCCTGGAGACTCACCTTAACTTCTGCTTGGATGTTGGTAGGGGGCGAGGGCACCTGCTGCAGGCAGCCGTCCGACCCGCTGTCCAGGGCAATGGGCTGCAGGGGCAGGGCGGCAGGGGCAGCACACCATTTGGGTGCCTGTGCTCAGGTCATGGGTTCGACTCCCACTGGCGGGTGGGGAGGTTTGGGCAAACAGGGTAAAGAAAGTAGGGGATACAGGGCACAAGTACCAGAGGAGCCCCAGCGGAGTAGGTGAGTCTTCATGAGTTGGTGTTGCCTCAATGAGATTGACCATTTACACCTTAAGTTTAGCTGCAGTAAGGTCAGCTGAGATCCCAAGGGCAGGTCAGGTCCAGCAACACCAGTGGCTGCGCTCACTATGAAGCTAAACTCATGGCTGGTCAGTACTGGGCCAGCTGACTACGCCCGCCAGCCAAGCCTACCAAAGCTGGCTAGGTTGCTGGCCAGGCTACCAGTCCCTTCCATGCTGGCAAGGCAAACTTTTTCGTGACCAGGCAAGGCTGCCACCCCACAAGGCACAGCACCAGCAGCCACAACCGTATGTACCAGGCTTCCTATCAAAGTGCATTGCGTTTCTGCCCGCCTGGTGTACCTCTAGTGTCCCCAGGGGAGTGCAGATTGACACGAACGGCGTGCATGGGGCACGGTGATGAGTTACCAACAGTGTACGCACCTGGGCTAGGAAGCTCGGGGTCATGGAGAGCAGCATCAACATCTGCAGCACCGCCGCGAGCACCAGTGCGCTGCGCATGCGCGAGATGCGAGCGCGCTGGTGCTGGACGCGTTCCGCGCCAGCCGCGGCCACAGAGGTTGAACAGCTCCGCGGCGGAGGGAAACGTAGCGGCGCCATGTGCCGTTAGTAGCGTTGCTCTTGCACTGTTATCGACCTCCCTGTGCTTTGGACCTCTGCTGCGCTGCAAATGAGAATGCGAGCGGGAATGGGTCCAGCTGCTGACGATGAAGTCGCGTTGCTACTCGACTGAGACTTGAACAGGCGGCTTGGACAGCTGCAATGTATGCACCGAAAGCGACGTGTGTCCTGTGCTCGCGGTATGCTCGCATGTGACAGGTGGAGTATCCAGCTTCCGATTAACTTCCCATAGCCAGCACTAGCACTTCAAAGCTCCATCAAACTGCTTTACTGTAGCCGTGCAGGGCCGGCGTGGTCCTTCATTGAGCGTGCCGCAGTGCGCTGGCCCTGACCATTGCGCAGTGCCGTCGCCGCCGACGGTACTGCTTCTTGCTGGCGCTCTCTTTTGAGTTGCATCGCGGCCGGCTACCGCGCCAAGCGGCTTCAGTGCTGCATGCGCTCGTCCAGCTGGCCGCTGCCCCCCTGCTGCCGCTGTACCCGGGATGTCCGCTACCCTGCAGGCTCATGCCATGCCATGGTCTGCAGAGATAACTTGAACACTATGACTCCAGATGAAGGGCGCGGGCCCTCAACACAGCGATACCTGTCAACACAAAACGAGCAGCTGGAGATCACAGTACACAGCTGCTTGTCTAGACAGATGGCTTTGTGTTAAGTGTGCCCCTGGAGACCCTAGTGTGCCCTGAATGCAGCCCCCTCGTCCCTTACTCGGGCCTCCACTACTGAGTCCGACCACTAGGGACCACTAGGGATAAATATCAGGACTATTTAAATGGTGTTAGGTGCTGTGTGGAGTAAACCCAATGCACATGGACATGACGCATGAATGCGTACCACCTACACTATTGCCTGACCCTGAGGGCTATAGTCTGGAGTTGGCATGACCTGCATGCACTGATTGTAAGCTGATGATAGCTCAAGAGGCTGTTGCTGCTGCTGCTGCTGGGCCTTGGGTGGCTTGTCTCGCACCCGCTTGCAGCCCAGTTCAGGGTACTCCTTGCCCTTGGCTGATAGAGCTGCCTGGTTTGGCCACCAGCACAGCTCCAGTTGGCGCCACCTGCTCTCCCCAATGCACTGCATGTTCAGCGCTGCATTGCAGTCCCTGTCTACCCACCTGCCTGGCTGCGGTGCTGGCTTGGCTTTGGTAGCCTTGACCGGGGCCTTGCCTTTGCCCTTGGTGGGCTAGGTGCCTTGGTGCGCCTTGCCTTTGCGCTTGGCTGGCAGGAGAGTGCTGGGCCCAGGCTCTGAGGCTGCTGGCTGTGTGGCTGCCTGGCTGTTGCATGGGGCCTGTTGGGGCTTGCGTAGTGTGACTACCGGGCACCACATCATGCCCTGCACTGGCTAGTCACGCTGCTGGCTCCAGGCTGGGCGCAACAGGCAGTGTTCCACCTGCCCTGCTGGGGGCTTCCAGTCCGCCGGCCTGGTGGGCTTGCTGCGGTCCAACTCCTCCTCACAGGGCTGCTGGCCATACACTGCTGAGCTGACCCGGGTGGTGCGGTGCTCATCCACAAGCACCACCCTGCCCCGCCGCTGGTCTGTGCCCCTGGGCCTGCACCCCACCTTGCAGCAGGCCCGCAACACCGCATCAGCACCCCACCCTCCCCTGGTTCCAATGCCAGCTGCATCAAAGAACACCAGTTGCTTGACACAGCCGTAGCGCTCCATGTACACCTCTGCCATCTCCTTCTCAGACTGCAGCCATGCACACAAGGCACAAAGGAAGGCTGGGCATGGTGGCACCAGGTTAGGCATGGCACCATTAAGTACTCTTTTGCTTCATGCCCACGACCTCTCAGTACATAGCCCTCCCACCCACCCATCCACCCTCACCTTGTGAACAAGCCACCGCTGCACCTGGTTGTAGACGGTCTTGCAGTTGGGGGTTGGCAAGGGACTCGCAGAATTCCTTGAGCTGCCTGAGCATGACAGGATCCTCGCTGTCCAGGGGCAGGGGAGGCCCGCTAGGTGCTGCGGGTGCAAGGGCTGCCAGACGGGCCCTTCATCGCCTTGGGGTGGGCTGCGTGACTGGCTCAGGCTTAGCCTCTAACTTCACCTCTGGCTTAGGCAGTGGCTCTGGCTGAGGATCAGGATCAGGATCAAGGTCAGGTCCACAGTCCCAGTCAACAGTTGCTGGCTGGGCAGGGGCACGAGGGAGGAGTAGGGGTAGGGGGGCTGCATCAGGGGCTTGGTGTGCCTGAACTACTGGAGGTGTGAGGGCAATGTGGAACCCCGGGGAGGGGTAGCCCACCAGGCAGGTCAGACAGATCCGCAACACACACAAGGAGACGATCACGCGCAGCTGGGAGTAAATCTGAGCCCGCAGCTGAAGGTGCGCCAATAACCTGCGCTTTGTCTTCTTGCAGCCTCGCAGCACCGCCCCACCCGGGACTTTGATGACCTGCAGGCAAGCACAATCAGCACATTGACGACCTGATTGACAGCTTGATTGAGGATAAGGTGTCGGCACTCAGGGCGGGACGGTATGCGGGACGGTATGCGGGATAGGCCCGTACCTGGCGACGCTGCATTTTCCAGCTGTTCCTCCGATTCTGTCATTGCTTGCATTGTGGGGAACAAGAAGCTGCGATGGCACCAACAGGAGCGACGGGTGTTTTGTACAGCGCGGAGATCACCATACCGTCGAAGTCAACGTCGACGTCGACAATCCTGCAACGCTGCGATAAACAGGTCAAGCAGTCAATGGCCGTTCTACTGTGTGCTACTGACACAAGCGTTGGGCCGGCCGGGTGGTAACAAGGCCGCAGGCCTGCCACATGGTGGTAGGGAGTCTCAGCAGGCGCATGGAGCTAGACAGCCAGGTGGGCATGGTGGTGGCGGTTTGCTGAGGCTGTGTTAGCTGGGCGGTCTTAAGGCGCAGGACTGGGCAGAGCGTATTGCAGCACAGGCCTCGCCAGCCTGCCCTCCTGCCTAGCACATTAGCCCAGCCCCGCACCGCTGTAGCCATTTGCCTAACCCTGCTCATGCCCCTGCCCCTGTCCTCCAGCACTGCGCCATGAACCCACCTAGGCTAGGAAGCTCGGGGTCATGGAGAGCAACATCAACATCTGCAGCACCGCCACGAGCCGCGGTCGTACACATGCGGCAGGGCAGGGGCAGGGTGTCCTGCAGGGAGCCTTCCTTATTCATGCCCAGTAGGCGACGGTGCTTGTTGGCCTCCTCTATCAGGTCCGCCACATGCCCCTTGTCCAGGGTGGCGGCCTTCAGCTCCGAGCTCTTGGCGTTGATGCCATACCCACACGCCATCCTGATGAACAGCTGCGCCTCCTCCCCGCTCCAGCCTAGCTGGGCCCTGGCTGCCTTGGCGTACAGCTTGACTATGCGCTCTGCAGGTCAGGTCAGGTCAGGTCAGGTCAGGTCAGGTCAGGTCAGGTCAGGTCAGGTCAGGTCAGGTCAGGTCAGGTCAGGTCAGGTCAGGTCAGGTCAGGTCAGGTCAGGTCAGGTCAGGTCAGGTCAGGTCAGGTCAGGTCAGGTCAGGTCAGGTCAGGTCAGGTCAGGTCAGGTCAGGTCAGGTCAGGTCAGGTCAGGTCAGGTCAGGTCAGGTCAGGTCAGGTCAGGTCAGGTCAGGTCAGGTCAGGTCAGGTCAGGTCAGGTCAGGTCAGGTCAGGTCAGGTCAGGTCAGGTCAGGTCAGGTCAGGTCAGGTCAGGTCAGGTCAGGTCAGGTCAGGTCAGGTCAGGTCAGGTCAGGTCAGGTCAGGTCAGGTCAGGTCAGGTCAGGTCAGGTCAGGTCAGGTCAGGTCAGGTCAGGTCAGGTCAGGTCAGGTCAGGTCAGGTCAGGTCAGGTCAGGTCAGGTCAGGTCAGGTCAGGTCAGGTCAGGTCAGGTCAGGTCAGGTCAGGTCAGGTCAGGTCAGGTCAGGTCAGGTCAGGTCAGGTCAGGTCAGGTCAGGTCAGGTCAGGTCAGGTCAGGTCAGGTCAGGTCAGGTCAGGTCAGGTCAGGTCAGGTCAGGTCAGGTCAGGTCAGGTCAGGTCAGGTCAGGTCAGGTCAGGTCAGGTCAGGTCAGGTCAGGTCAGGTCAGGTCAGGTCAGGTCAGGTCAGGTCAGGTCAGGTCAGGTCAGGTCAGGTCAGGTCAGGTCAGGTCAGGTCAGGTCAGGTCAGGTCAGGTCAGGTCAGGTCAGGTCAGGTCAGGTCAGGTCAGGTCAGGTCAGGTCAGGTCAGGTCAGGTCAGGTCAGGTCAGGTCAGGTCAGGTCAGGTCAGGTCAGGTCAGGTCAGGTCAGGTCAGGTCAGGTCAGGTCAGGTCAGGTCAGGTCAGGTCAGGTCAGGTCAGGTCAGGTCAGGTCAGGTCAGGTCAGGTCAGGTCAGGTCAGGTCAGGTCAGGTCAGGTCAGGTCAGGTCAGGTCAGGTCAGGTCAGGTCAGGTCAGGTCAGGTCAGGTCAGGTCAGGTCAGGTCAGGTCAGGTCAGGTCAGGTCTAGGTCAGGTCAGGTCAGGTCAGGTCAGGTCAGGTCAGGTCAGGTCAGGTCAGGTCAGGTCAGGTCAGGTCAGGTCAGGTCAGGTCAGGTCAGGTCAGGTCAGGTCAGGTCAGGTCAGGTCAGGTCCAGCACCAATAGTCTAGGGTCTAGTCACCACCATTACTTGCCTTGGTTGGAGTAGTGCTGCTGCATGGCCACCGCCAGCTGCATGGAGTGTGCGTCGAGGGTGTTGTGGAAACCCGCCAGGTTGATGCTGCCCAGCTCCTGCAGCTTGGCCAGCAGCGCCTGGTTGTTGGGGTCCTCAAAGGCTGGCATGAGCATGGGGTGGCGGTTGCGCACAAGGCGCCGCTGCAGCTGGTTGTAGCATGTCTTGAAGTTCGGGTTGGCGAAGAACTTGCAGAAGTCCTTGAGCTGCCTCAGCATGACAGGGTCCTCGCAATCAAGGAGCAAGGGAGGGCCAGTGGGTGCTGCGGGTGCAAGGGCTGCCAGGCGGGCGCTGCAGCGCCTTTGGGGGGGTTGCGTGACTGGCTCGGGTTCTGACTCTGACTCCGAGTCAGACTGTGGCTCTGGCTCTGAGTCACAGTCTGACTCGGAGTCAGAGTCAGAGTCAGAGTCAAACTCCATGCTGGCAGGCTGGGCAGGTGCTGGCTGGGCAGGGGCCCGTGGGGGGAGTGGGGGTAGGGGTGGAGCATCAGGGGGTTGGGGGGGCTGCACGGCTGGAGGCTGAGGGGCGCTGGGGAAGCCCGGGGTAGGGTAGCCCACTAGGCACGTTAGGAAGATTCTGAGCACCAGCAACGACGCGATCACGCGGAGCTGGGAGTGGATTTCAGCCCGCAGCCGGAGGTGCTCCCGCAGCTTGCGCCTGGTCTTCTTGCAGCCGCGCAGCACTGCGCCCTCGGGGACCTTGATGACCTGCAGCCAAGCAAGGTTGCCATTTTGACAGGCCAAGACACAAGGCGGGGTCAACACAAACAGTGCGGGGACACATGTAAGGCGGGGCCGTCACCTGACGTCGACGCGTGGTCCAGCCATCCCGACGATCCTGTCGTTGCTTGCCTTGGGCGGAACGAGACACTGCGATGGAACCAACAGGAGCGACGGGTTATCACACAGCGCGTAACTCACGCAGCCCACGGTGGGCTGGGGACACGAACCTTTATGTTTCTTGTCGCTACGCTTCCGCTTCTTCTTAGCCATCACGCGATGCGCAGTGCGACGAGCGGTGGCCTTTTCTAGCAATTTGGGTTTCCCGTGAAAAATACACGGTTGTGTGAAAATACACAAGTGCTCTGTTACAGCCTTGGTCTGGTCTGGTACAGGTCGACTCCTTGCCTTTCCCCTCCATCGACTCCTTGCCTTTCCCCTCCATCAGCCCCACCCAGCCCATCAAGAGCACGGGCAAGCCAGGGACCTAGCCAGCTGGTGTGACCTGCACTTTATACCTACCTTCGCAGTAATGGGGTGACCTATAGTGGCGTCTAATGGAGCTGTGCAGTGCCCTGACCTATCTTTCCTCTGGGGAAATGCCTCTGCACTTGTGAGGAGTGTGAAGCTCAAGCCAAGGCAGTGATGCACAACGTGTTAATCACTTGCCAGATGTTGAGCTTCAGGTCACCACCCACAGCAGGAGTGGGGATCATTGCGCTCAGAGATCCTGTTCACATGTCCACCCTGTGGGACGAGCTCGACTGAAACAGGAGCATGGGCTGCCCTGACCCTGGCGCCAGGGGCGTGCGGTCCTGGCCTGTCAGCAGCGCAGCCAGGGATGGCGCAGTACCATGGCGGCTGAGGGCCGGGCGAACGGGTCGTAGTCCAGCAGTGGGGTCAGGAACGCGGCCAGCTCGGCCAATTGGGCGCCATACAGGGCACCCACACATCAGCACAACCACCAGCAGCTCAATCACCAGCAGCACAACCACCAGCACAACCACCAGCACACCATCTTCACCACCATTGCGGCCAATAACACAGCCAGAGCCAAGGACAGCCTCCCCTCGCAGCAGACCCCCAGCCACTGAGTGAGGCTGAGGCATCGGGTCAACCCCATTCTTGCCGGTCACTAGCTTTCAGCACCGCCAGTCATCCTGGCGCTACCACTCAGCAGCAGCATCAAGTCCCAGTGAGGCAGCAGGTCCGGTACTGCTTCTAAGCAGCCGGATTGCATCAGGGTTGGCGGTGTTAGGGTTTGTCCGAGCCCAAGGAGCGTAGTAAGCAGAGGAGGAGTGCAGGGGAAGGAGGAGTAAGGGTGCAGTGGAGGATTGTTTGTGGTTGACTGAAAGCTGGGAGCATGCACTAGAGGGTGAGGATGGCACCATGCAAGTGAGCCATTGCGCCTGAAACGGCCTGGGGTCAGCCACCAGCTTGCCCTGCTCTCCTCACTAAGTGCCCCACTGACCTCATGCGGGTTGAGGTGGGGCGCCTCGGCGGCCAGCCGGGAAGGCAGCGGCTGCAGCCAGACTGGCTCGCCTGCTCCGCCTGCGCCCTCCCGCTGCCCTTGCGGCCACAGGCCCCTGAGCAGCAAAATACACAAGTGCTCTGTAGAACATGGACCAGCCATGGAGGTCACCTCTCGCTAAGCTAAGGTCTCGCTAAGCTTGCCTAAGTGAGAGTTCAGGTCACTGCTCACAGTGGTTGTGCCCTCCAGCACTGTGAGCAGTGACCTCGAAGCTCGGGATCATGGAGAGCAGCATACACCTTACAGCCAGCCCGCACATCCTAACCAGCTAGGCCACCCAACCCATCCATGTTGGTCGAAGCCAGAGACTGAGCCAGGGCCAGGGCAAGGCTGCGTCACACATGCCGGGTTACGAGTTGCAGGAAGGAAGCTGTGAAGCATCTGGAGTACTCAGACGAGCTCCAACCTGCTCCTGCTCCTTCAGATATCCATCTTGAGAAGTTGATCAAGGCGAAGGGACGCACAGGTCTGTGCACAGCTTGCTGCCCAGGCTATTGTCGAAACCTGGAAGCTGGCACACGGAAAGTAGTATGACATGCCACGAATGACGGCCCGTGAGCGAGTCCCGGTATCTGGCCCTTCTTGCAGAGGGCGGGGGGCCCGCAGCTCGTCGACCGAGGAGTGAGGAGTGAGCGAGACTGGTCAGCAAAAGTCGCAGCTGCTTCCCGCCGATTTAGTCTTGCACTGCGTGCTTTACTGCACATAAGTAACACTTTCCTCATCATGCCTCACTCGCACAGCCTGCCGTCGATAGCGGTTCTGGTTTGCGTGCTGGCTTGCGCAACTGCAAGTGGTAAGCGCCGAGCAGCCCGCTACTGCCCTGTCTGCTGGCGAACCCAGGAGAACCTATCAAGCAGCAGACAGCCTGCAACTTGCTGTCCGGCGTCCGCTGAGCTCCATGCGACAGCAGCAGGCGCAGTATGGGGGAGAGCGTCCGAGGCTGGATGAAACTGCCGGGAAAGCGCCGAGATCCCTGGCCGGAGCTGACTGCCACCTAGCTCGCTGACTGGTACCTGCAGGTCACCGCCATCAGGACCGCGGCCACATCGCGGGGAGTCGACGTCTGTCTCAAGCCGTGGCCATAGCCAACGCAGTCGCAAACTCCAACGGCGGGACCGCGGTGGTGAACTCAAATGCGGGTGCGAACTGCGAGCTGCGGTCGCGTCAGTCCTGTGCTGCTCGTTACTGCGCGCAACCGTCGTTGCCGTCGCTGACTTGTAGATGCCGTATCCACTGGCGGAAAGCCGGCGCTCTCAGTATCTGATGGCCGTGCGACCGCTAGTCCTGGTCAGACTGTGAGGGTCGACTGCAACAGGTACTTGGACAACTGCTAGTCAACTGCTAGGCCTTGCTAAGGCCTCCCAGGAGCCCAAGTTGCAGCACTGCCATGTTGCAGCATCGTAGCCCACCTGCCAGCCCACCAGCCTGCCAGCCTGTCATGCCCCCACTCGCACCACTCTTGGTGCATGCAGTATACGTGAGCTGCCCATGCAAGAAGGTGCAAGAGGTTGCAGAGTTGCTGTTGTTGTTGACATCTGTGTGATGTCAATGATGGTTGAGGTAGTGGTGCTCCCACTTGCTGCTGCAGCTATGCGGTGAACAGCGTGGACTACAAGCGGTGTACGGAGGGAGGGCCAGCCCCCGCCTCCTCTCCCTCCCCCACTGGGCCCGCCCCTGTTCAGCTTCCCCCCGGTGGTGGGTTACTGCGCCGCCTTCCTGCTGCCTGCCCTAGCTGCCCCTGCCCTAGCTGCCCCTGCCCAAGTGCCCCTGCCAAGCTGCCCCCGCCCAGCTGCCCCTGCCCAGCTGCCCCTGCCCAGCTGCCCCTGCCCAGCTGCCCCTGCCCCAGCTGCCAGCATGGTGCATCAGTAGGGTTAGTCGTGGAAAGTAAGAGCGTCATTGCCTGCCTGCAGTGACCTGGGAGAACGCCCCTGCCTGCAATCCCTCTGCGCCTGGGGCCAGCTGCAGCAGCAAGGACCAGCTGGGGAGGTGCTGGGGCTTCCAGGTCAGTGGGAGGGCTGCTTACTCCATCCCCCCTCAAGCCGTCGCTGCTAGTGCTGGGGTAGTGCGTGGAGTATATCCAGGAGGCTGCAGAGTAAGGAAAGGCCAGACACCTCCACCTCGTTCCCACCCACCCCCTGGGGATCAACTCCGTTCCGCACGCGCCTTTGCCTGAACCTGCCACATGCCTCTGCCTGACCCATGCCTGACCCTCAGAACAACCGCTCATGCGCTCACAAGGATAGTGCCGGCGCTGCCATCCCCGCAACAGCCATCGGCACAGCGAAAGCAGCAGCAGCAGCAGGCGCCCCCGTACCTGCTCCTGCTGCAGCAGTTGCCAAGGCCGCAGCCACAGCTGTGAGTGGAAGCCCCGCCAGGCCGTGACCGCCAGACCCCCCTGCTCTCTGCTGGCGTCTGGAGGCCAGGCCACCTGGTTTCAAGCCTGCGCCCACCTTGTCCTATCGGCTGCTGTGGCTTGTCCTGGACCAGCTTTGGCTCTGATGGCTAGCACTGGGGCTGACAGCCTGCCCTGTCTGATCAAGCTGAGGCTGAGCTGCGGGGGGGCTAGGTGCCAGGTGCATGCCAGCCTGATCCTGGGGGGGGTGGTGAGCGTAAACTCGTCCAGGTCTTGAGCTGCAGGTGCCCTGGCGGGGCCAGGGAGGTGGCAGTGACTGCAGCAGGTGTTGGTGAAATGCAGGTGTTGGGCTGGTGGTGACGGCGTGCACAGCTCTTTGACCCCTACTTGTCGGCTGGTGTTGCTAGGGGCTGTTGGCCCAGCCAACGTAGGTGTTGGTAGTGGTAGTGCTATTGAAAGAAGTGTAGCCTGATTGGTGTAGGAAGATCGAGGTTTGCTTTAAGGGGCGCGGCGCATTGTACCGCTCGCTGTCCTGGTTGTTCAGTCTTGTTGCCATGTTGCCATTGTCACGAGCTTTCCCATACGTCGCGTCGCAGTGTTAGCGTGGGGTTGCCTGGTATCGTTTTGTGCATTTCGATGTAATGCCTGGCCGCTAAGCAACAAGTGTAGGGCGGTACGTCGACATGCGTGAAACATATACGGTCACCCCCGCCATTGGCTGCACCCCCATGGCTCAAGAGATAACATCTAACTCATTTTTGCACGGATGAGGTCGCCGAATGGTGCGATGAGCTGATGATGGTCAAACTAGAGTGCAGCCAGCTCCAGCGGTTTGCCGGGTGGCTGGCCCCCAACACGCGACGTGTTCTGGCGCCACGCAGACACTCTTAGCGACCGCTAGAGGCAGCCTGGACCCAGCGCGGCGTGATTGGCACATCCAAACTATTTTTCAAACCAGCATGCAACAGCGCTTAATATCGCATTCTTCAACACGGGTTCAGTCCACATGTGACAGCAACTTCAAGTTGTCCAATACATTAGTGCCTGTGGTTCCTGTGCATCCAAACCCAGCTAAAATTAGTAGAAATGATGCAGAAACTGAGCTGATATGAGTATCACCCCCCCCACATGAAACGGCCCACACATCAAGACAACGCGTTTCTGTCTAATAGACACGTTAGGAACCCACACAAGGAGCCGCACAGAACTGTCAGTTCATCATTTGACGTCTTGGTTATGCAGTTATGGCGGCCGGAAAAGTGCCCATTTCGAAGACACGAGTTGCACGCTGTTCGGGTGCAGGGACAGGCCAAACGCCATACAAACACCCTCAAACATGTCATCAGCACTAGCACTAACATGTCAGGGGGGGATACTGCGCCCGACGAAAATTCAAACATTTGAAAAGCTGGGCCGCTGAGCGCGATAGCTGTTCGCTGATCACAGCCCCACTAAGCAGGCCATTCCCGGCACAACGCGACCAAGATTCTTAACACCCCCGCCCGCCCCGGCACAGGTGCACATCAGCCCGAGCAGCCCGCTAGTTTCGCTTTGATGAGCTGCACCGCCCTGCACAAAATTCGCTGTAAAACTCTTAAAGACCGGTCGGAGTTTATCAGGGGTGCAGCCAATGGCGGGGGTGACCATACCTTCAATCCAGGTATATCTGTGCTACAGCTTCTCTATGTCGCACTCTCGTGCTCGTGGATGTAGTCATGCACTGCAGCTTGTGAGGGTATGGCACGCATTTACATTGTACGCCGGGAAAACATGGACAAGCCAGCTCAAAGATACACTGTTGTTTCTCCTGCTTTTTGTCAGGTATGAAGCATATAGAGAATCAGTTGATGCGATCCTGATGGTGTTCACCAGCATGTCCCTGCAGCACATCCTGCTCATATATGTGGTGTGATGCGCTGAACTCACAAACCTCGTGCTAGTACGCGCTCCACCCCTCACGAACTGCTTAGCTGGTCACAATAGCTGTTCAGCCGACGGTCTTGTCCAAGACGGAGATGGAGAAAAACAGCACTGCACAGTGCCTGGCCGCTTTGCCGCAGCGTATCGGACGCAGCTAGCCCAGCTGGGCGATGGCGCCCGCAAGGCAGTCACACCCCCCCGTGCTCGCGGCAACGACTCGACTTGCACGCGCTCTCTCGCTTGTCATCTGCCTGCTGCAATCCTTCGCGGCAGCTAACGCACCGTATCATCAACAACAGGAGCAGCAGCAGCAGCAGCAGCAGCATCAGCAGCAGCAGCAGCAGCAGCAGCAGCAGCAGCAAGGACGGCAGCTGTGGGGCCAAGCTGACTTTAGTCTGGTGCCCCACCCCTCTCTCACCTTCGCCAGGGCTCTTGGCGCTCATGGCACTGACACACGAGCTGCTGAGCTACACCTACAAGCTCTGTGCTCATGTGAGTTGTTGCTGCAGCAGCACGAACAGGGGCAGCAGCAGCATGCAGCTGGCAGCGCCACACATGGAGCAGGCAGCAGCACCACGAGGGTTCTACTTTGGCCAGCATTCAGCGTCTCCAGCTGGTCAGGTGCAATGGAGTGTGCGCCATGGTAGCAGGCATCATCTTACTGCACCACACATACTGCCGGCTGCTGTTGTTGTTTTTTGCATCTTCAAACCTCCAGCGTGCCGCCAGCCAGCTAACGCTGAAGCCTGCTACCAACCATGTGCTGCAGTGCTTCGCCGCTGTTCTCTGACCATATCTCCACCATTGCTAGCCCCCAGTCGCTGCCTTGTGCTCAACCCTGGCCCTTGCTGCCAACATGCTGTGTTGCAGCCACTGCTGCTGCCCCTGTCCCGTAGCTTCAGCTGCCTCGTGGGATTAACAGTGGTGTAGCAGTAGCGGTGGCGTACAGCGCTGAGACAGGTTCACAGGAGAAGGCTTTAGCCTCATCATTGGTATTGGCCCATGGCTGCTGCTGCCCCTTGTTCTTGCTGCTGCCCCATGGCTGCTGCTGCCCCTGTCCGTGCTCCCGCCCCATGGCTGCTGCGGGGGATGGATGTGCAGCGGAGCACAGGCTGGACGTGGAGGACGACACCGTGGCGCACCTGGTGGTCAGGGCAGTCACCGTGCTCCAGCCAGTATGCAGTCTGGCAGGGGCGAGCCCTCCACGTGGGGGGCCAGGTCCCCTCCCCCGTGAAGGAGCTCAGCTGCATAACCTCAGCCTGCCGCTGAGTGGGCCCCTACCACTGCCTGTTGAGACACGTGGTGCCTCATTGCAGAGTGGGGGTGCTCAGGGGCTGCAGGGGGGACTCATGGAGCAGCAGCAGCAGCAGCTGGAGTGGCAAGGCCAACCTGAGCACTGGCCAGGGCAAGTTGGAGCTGTCTTTGTTTCCGAGGCTGCCAGCTGGGCTGGGCAGGCTCAGTCAAGTAGCATCGAACTGGGTGAAGGGCAACAGCTGGGGTTGACGTACATCGCTGCTGTGCCAGACAGGCGTTACCTGCAGAGTGGTGATACGCCAGCTGAGCAGCAACAGCAGCAGCAGGGGGTGCAGGGATCCGAGTCGGTGCAGTGCCACGCCGCAACCTGCGGGGAGCAGCGGGTGGACTCGCACATCGCCCTCGTAGCCTTATTAGACATGGAGCAGCGAGCTCGCGGCGCCTCTTTGCCGGCACACCACGAGCGGCACGACGCTTTGACCAATGCCGCGCGCATTCTTAGGCAACGCGGGCAGACCGGCCAGACCGGTACCTCCGGTCAAGCGTCGAACGGCGAGCACAGCCTGGGACTGGACGGCCGCACAAGCCGCGCCCTGCTCCAGAACATCATCATCCAGGCGAACCCGCTGGACCGCATCTTCAATGCAAGTCGACCATTGGCTCCCACTCCTCAGCACCGTCGCGCGCCATGTTCTGTTCCGCGGCCGCATCCTTGAAACCTCGTCTCGTGCTGCGGTTCGATCATAGGATCCTATCGCACTGTGCCGCAGGGCTACGCGTCCACGTACGACCTCCTGGCGCTGCTTACCCTGGCGCTCAATTTTAACCAAGCGCCCAACGTGGCCGGCACCAGTGAGCCGCGGCCCTAAGTCGCGTACGCGCTAGTTAGCCCATCAGGCCCGTCGTGTCGGTTCAGCTAACCCAACCGCAACACTTCCTTCGGCCCCTGCCGGCTGTTTCCACGCGCCCGTTTCTAGGTTGGCGTGTCGACACTTACTCCAGAGTCAGGCAGGGTTGCTGCTGTGTCGCCCCTGCCCACACTTCAGCGCTTGGTGCCTGTTGGGCTGTCTGACCTGCAGACAACTCTGCCAACTCCGCGCAGCTGCGCACCTTCAAAGGCTTCACCTTCCCCTTTGGAGTGAACTTTGCCACATCCAACACATTCGCCGGCAAGACCAAGGCCCAACTGGTGAGGGTGGAGAGCAGGCCCCTGCCTCATTGACTGTGACAGCGGCAGCAACAGCGGCGGCGGCAACAGCGGCAGCAGCAGTGGTAATACTTCTGGCAGGTGTGATCACATCCGCCACCACGGCAGGCACCCACAGCAGGTGCTGAGTACTGGCAAGATGCGTGGGAGGGCGGCAAGGGGTCACCTGCCTTCCTGCTGCCCACCTGGGTCAGCCCAACGTCATACATTTTGATCAGAGGGGTATGCCAGTGACTGGGCCCAGACGGCGCTGCATGGCTGGGGGCAGGCTGTAGGGGTTTGTGCAAATGATTAGGAATAACTAAGCAATGTGACAACTGTCAGGCCGAAAGTCCTTCACAACGCTTATAACTTGGTTCCGACAAAACCCTACAGCACATGATTCCCCTACTATTACGGGCAGGGGCTGTGTTATCTGTAGTCCGAACTGTTTGCATGCAGCAAGCGTCCGGTACCAACACGTGGTTCACTACCCCAACCCGCTTGCGAAGGCCAGGAAACCTATGTTGGCATGAAACACATGCTCTGATGTAAGCAACAGCTTCAGCATTGCGCGGTGCACACATGCTACTGTGCTACAGGCTGCTGGGCTTGGGCCTTGGGGGCTCGGTCTCGCAGCTTCTTGAAGCCCAATGCTGGGTACTCCTTGCCCTGGGCAGGAAGCCTTCCTCGGTGTGGCCACCTGCACAGCTCCAGTGGGCGCCACTTGCTCTCCCCTGCCCGCTGGAGCTTGAGGGCTGCGTTGCAGTCCCTGTCCACCCATTTGCCAAGGTTACCAGGGGTGGCCTGGGCCAGCCAAGGGCACCACATGAGCCCCCGCACTGGCACCTCAAACCGCTTGCTCCAGGCTGACTGCAACAAGCGGTCCTGCACCTGACCCGGCTTGGGCTTCCAGTATTCAGGCCTGGTGGGCTTGCTGCTGTCCAGCTCCTCCTCACAGGGCTGGGGGCTGTTCAAGATTGAGCTGACCCTGCTGGTGCGGAACTCATCCACTGTCACCACCCTGCCTGGCACCCTGTCGGTTGGCTTGCCGCTGTTGGGCCTCTCCACCACCTTGCGGCAGGCCTGCAGCACGGCCTTGGGCCCCCACCCACCCCGGGTGCCAATGCCTGCGTTGCCAAAGAACACCACCAGCTGCTTGCGGGTTCCCCACTCTTGCTGGGACACGCTGGCTGCCTCCTCCTCCAACTGCATGGCACACACGGCACACAAGGCACAAAATGCAGATGACATCCTTGGCAAAACTGGGGACATGGGCACCTAGCAGGTCACATGTGGGGCAGTCATCAGCCTCTGGTCCTGCCCCTCCCCCCCTACCCTTGGCACTCCCACCTTCTTGAAGTAGCGCTCCAGGACCATCTCCTGCGCACCATGCAGCCTCATCCTTTGCTCAGCCCACTTGGGATGCAGGTACTCCCCCCACACTGCATCCCAAGTGGCCAGCGTGACGGCCACATGCCGCTGGATGGCCACCAGGGAGGTGCCTGCTGGGGTGGCTGCTGCCAGGTGCTGCAGCTCAAGCTTGACGTTCTCATTCCACCGCTGAGTGTTGCGGCGAGCCTGGATCAGGCCGCTGTCATGCTGCACCTGGCTCCTGGTCAGCTTGCTCCTGTAGAAGCCTTGCAAGCGGCCATCTGCACGCCACACCCCTGAAGCTGCGCTGACTGCCTGGATGGCCCCAGGGTCCAGCCCCATGCCCATCTGAGTGGCTGGGTCAAACAGGAACGCCCGCTCGTCAGCCAGGCCGCTACCCAGCCCACTGTGTCAGGCTTGTCCTTGGGCTTTGGCTTGGGGACCTTGAGATTGGGCTGTTTGGGCTCATCCGCGCCCTTGCGCTTCTTGCCCTTCATCGCGCTTTGTAGTAGATGGTATTTCGCAACTCTATCCACTCTCACGACTTACATTGTAACAATTGCAACGACTTACATTGCAACAGTTACATTGGCAACATTTACATTGACAACAGACATCACCCCTTCTGTGGTGCCACTTAAACTCCCAGCAGCGCCATTGCTAACAAACTGGAGGCAGCACGCAGGGTTGTGTAAGGAAGTGAAGTTGCAGCCCAAGCGGTTCCACAACAAGCCAATCATCTTGCCACACTCATGCTGGCACACGATGCTGTGTAACGACACGTCACACATGTCCATTCTGTTGCCAACATGGAGGTTTGTACATGTTACTTTTGAAACCCTGGCCAGCCGTCACACCCTGCACATGCATCCATCCTGCGCCACAATGACAGCTGAACCTGGCAGCCAGACATTTGAAGCTAGTCCTTGCTACCTCCTTGCACCAGCATGCTCACCAAGCTACATCACAGGCCAACAAAACTCATTCAACAAGGAACAACATGTTGGACTGTGGGTAATCTCTCTCAGCTACTACAAACACGTTGTAGCATCCTCGGTCGCACCCTTGATGAAAACAAACCCCAAGTCGATGGCACGTTCCTGGGGGCTAATCCCCCCTGACCACTGGGCACTTCATCAAAACTAACAGCTTGAATGCTTGTGAGGCTAACAGCCTGAGCAAACTACTAGGGCCTACGCATTGTTACGGGCCCGACCATCAATGCCCCGCCGGTACTCAGCAGCCCGGTGCAACCTCTGCCTAACCTTGGGCAGCCGGTCATTGACCCGCTTGTAGCCCTGCTGGTACTCCTTGCCAACGGGGGGCAGAGCCCTCAGGTCAGTCCAGCTGCACAGCTGCTGTCAGAGGGGTCTTCAGCTGCTGGGCTGCTGCCAGAGGGTCCAGGGGGGTCTACCCAGCCCACTGTGTCAGGCTTGTCCTTGGGCTTTGGCTTGCCCAAGCCTTGCAAGTGCAACCTTGGGGTTGGGCTGTTTGGGCTCATACGCACCCTTGCGCTTCTTGCCCTTCATCGCGCTCTGTAGTAGATGGTACTTCACGACTGTATCCACTCTCACGACTCTCACTCTCGCGACTTACATTGACAACAGTTACATTGGCAACATGTACATTGACAACAGTTACATTGGCAACATGTACATTGACAACAGCCATTGGGGTTGTGGGATTCCGGCCAGCTGAAGCAAGGCTGTCCCATCTGATCCATGGTGGCTAGGGGGTCAGGGGCACTGGGTGCTACCCCTCCTCCCTTGCATGCAAGCCAGCCAGCATGGGCATAGTCTCTATCTTTCTATCTGTCTCACTGGCATGGCCCATCAGCAGCCAGCTTGCATGGCCATCCTCAGCCTTGCAGCCTGGACCTCCCCAACATTCTAGCCAATTAATAACCGTGCTGAAGGAGTTTCAGCCTGACAGTTGTCACATAGCCATTTTTGGGTGAATGTAGGCATGGGGTTTGCTCAGTTGTTCATAGTCATTCGCGGATGAGGAGAAAAGTCAACATTGACATGTCAACACTAATGAAATGATCGGGTGAGCCAGTACTGAGTATAAAGGGGACCCAGCACTGGTCAAATCGCTCTCTCACAACCGACACCCAAGTCCTACTCAACTTAATAGCGTTGGGATGGCCATCTTCAGGCATGGCCAGAATCATTAGAAAAGCAGAACCCTCAATATTGATGCTGATTTGCATGAGTTTAAGCCTGAGGTTGGGCTCTACCTCTACCTTGGAGTGCACCACCTGCCCTGGCCTGACGCCTCCTCGCCCCGCCTGCTGTGCCGTGTGGTGCTGCAGGACGCCACAGTCAAGTCAAACCAGGCGGCGGCCCTGAGCGATGGCGCTGCTGATGGCAGGTGGGCCCACCTGATCCTCCGCCATGCTGACCCCCCTGCCGCTGCACACCCCTCATTCCCTACGCCCTACAGCCCTACATGTGGCCGCCAGCCTGTAATGGGTGTCTGGTCAGGGTCAGGCGCAGCACTGATGCAGGCCTGACCCGATCTGATTTAATCTGATCTGATCTGATCTGATCTGATCTGACCTCTCCAGGGCTGTGGCCTTCCCACTGGTGGGCGACGTGCAAGTGGTGCAGGGCCTCATCTCCTCAGCGCTGTCCCAGGCAAGTCTGGCAAAGCTAGGGAAGCCTCCTCCGCCCCCTCTTCACACTGCCATGTTCCCTGCATGCATATACATATATACATGTATACATAAACATATATACAGCACCTTTACCGCTGCTGCTACTACCAACGGCACAAGCCACTGCATGCCATTGCCTTTTGCTGCCTCTTACCCCCTGCCAGCACCCGCCTGCCCCTGCCCGCCCCATCACACCGACAACTGCTACCGCCTGCCAGTGATGCAGTGCCACTGCTGCCTGCTCAGTGCAAGGCCACCACACAGGGGCTGTCTACCTCACTGGCTGTGCAGAGCCTGATTGACAACAAGCCGGCACCCCCGCCCCGCCCGCCAGCCCCGGTCAGGCCGGTGCTGGCAGCGCCCAACGACACCAGAGCCATCCCCCGCTTTGTGGTCAACTACATCACCGTCTGCATCCCCACCAGCCCTGGCTCATGCTCAGGTCAATCCGGTAGGAGCAAGGGAGGTGTGAGTAGGGCGGTTGGGTGGGTAGGCAGCAAGGAAGCAGCAGGCTAAGAAGGGGCCAGTCTGGCTGTTGGCAGGAGAGTCTGAGCAGCGTCATGTATGGGGCCTGTGTCCCGTATGCTTTGTTGATGTCTCATGTCTCAACCTTGTGCGTGGCTCAACACACCAAGCGCACCAAGGCTGGCTGTTGGCAGGAGGGGCTGCAGCCCAGGAGGTGAGGCACTCAGGCAGGGCTATGCCCACCTGAGCCTACCCAGCCTGTCGAGGCCAGGGGCAAAGCAGCCAGACCCAGCTAACCAGCACCGCAGCCAGGCAGGTGGGCAAACCTGGAGCTGCTGGTCTACTAGTGTCCTGGTGACAGCGGAGCAACACAAGCTCAGTTCCGTCATGGCCTGGCTTAGCAGCATCCATTGTTGACATCCACATCTTTCATTTTTGATTGAGCATTAAAACTAGGGCTGAGTCATCTAGTGTCCTCGTGTCAGGCCAGGCAGCTACAAGCCAAGCCAACATACGGCATGTAACCAAGACTAGTCTCGCCTTGTGGGCCAAGACCAGACTCGCTTCGTGGGTCAAACCATAAAGCAACCAGGCAGCCAGGGCCGCACACAAAGAGTAGCGGCCAAAGCCTCCGCAGCCCTGTCAGCAACATGGAGACAGCAGCGCACCATGCTCATGGTGCAATGGCCGCTGGAGGTTCAGGGACAGATCTGAAGGAGGGTCCTGTTGGATATAAGGGGCGGCCCTGTGACCTATGAGCCACGGCAGCTGGACAGCCCCACTATCAACCTCTCTCCCCCTGCCCCTGCCCCTGCCGCCCCTGCCCCTGCCCCTGCCCCTGCCCCTGCCCCTGCCCCTGCCCCTGCCCCTGCCCCTGCCCCTGCCCCTGCCCCTGCCCCTGCCCCTGCCCCTGCCCCTGCCCCTGCCCCTGCCCCTGCCCCTGCCCTTCTACCAGCACTGTTGCCGCCAGCGCTTGTGTGATCCAGCACCCAGCTCTGAACTTGCGTCTCTGCTCTGCAGCCGGCAACGCAACCAGCACCGGCATTTACAACTACGGCTCCTCCCTGTCTGCTGCCAACCTGACCCGCGACATCATCCGGCCACGCCCACCTTCAGGCAGACCAGGGCAGCCCCCAGGCCGCCTCACGCCCCCAGGCCCAGCCCTGCCAGGCCGCCCCGCTGCCCCTGACACCACACAGCCAGGCTCGGGCCAAGGCCAGGGTCTTGAGGGGCAGGCTGGCAAGCCACGCGAAGGGCAGGCCCTGCCCAGCCAGGGTCAGGAGCAGGGGCTCGACCCCGAGCAGGCATCAGGCGGGGAGGTGGTGGCTGGCTGGGCGCTGCAGCTGGATCCGGCGCTCGTCAGGGGCTTTGGAGACCTGAGGTGGGGTGCCTGCCTGGCTGTCTTCGCAAGGCGAGGTGCAGGGGTGGGCTGGGAGCTGCAGCAGCAGATGGTCCGTGGCACCTCACCTGACTGGCTGGTGCTGTGTGTCCGATACAGAGGCTGAGGGGCAGGGCGGCTGGGCTGTGGGGCATAGTGGCTGCCTTGCAGTTACCTTGATGTGGGGCAGATGGCGATGTACCCTGCTGCTCCTGCTGCTGCTCCTGCTGCTGCTCCTGCTGCTCCTGCTGCTCCTGCTGCTGCTCCTGCTGCTGCTCCTGCTGCTCCTGCTGCTGCTCCTGCTGCTGCTCCTGCTGCTGCTCCTGCTGCTGCTCCTGCTGCTCCTGCTGCTCCTGCTGCTGCTCCTGCTGCTCCTGCTGCTCCTGCTGCTGCTCCTGCTGCTCCTGCTGCTGCTCCTGCTGCTCCTGCTGCTCCTGCTGCTGCTCCTGCTGCTCCTGCTGCTGCTCCTGCTGCTCCTGCTGCTGCTCCTGCTGCTCCTGCTGCTCCTGCTGCTCCTGCTGCTCCTGCTGCTCCTGCTGCTCCTGCTGCTCCTGCTGCTGCTCCTGCTGCTCCTGCTGCTGCTCCTGCTGCTGCTCCTGCTGCTCCTGCTACTGCTCCTGGTGCTCCTGCTGCTCCCTATCTCACGGCACTTGGGCGTGTGGCTGCAGTGTGGCGGGGAACGGTGAGGGCTACAGCATGTACCGCCCCCCAACCAATGGCCGCATGAGCACCCCTCTTGAACTGGAAGAGTACCTCTACTACAAGTGCGCTGGGCAGGGTGGTTTTACCCAGTCAGGCAGCCAGGCTGGCAGCCAGGGCTCAATGCAGCGGGACCTATACCTATACCTACACCTTCTTCCTCATCTGTTTCTTCTTACTATTAGTAGTAGTAGTATCATTAGTATCATTATTAATATTAGTATTGTTGTTCTTATTATTACTCTCACTTCCTGCAACAGGAGTAGCCATAGCACTCTCAGCCACCTGGCCTCACCAGACGCACATGACAGATAGGGCAAGGATTGGATCTGAGGTGCGCCACAGCCAGCATAGGTGGTGTGCCTAACTAGGCTAGACAGTGGTGAGCATATGGCGTGTCTTGGGGTGTGTGCACATGCAGCGGCTGGTACAACGATGCCACCTTCGAGGCCATGGACCCTGCAGGGGTGCTGGACCCGCCCTCCTACAGCGACTACATGTTGTGAGTGGGGCACACAACCACCTAGCAGCAGGCAGGCACAGACACAGACGCTACGGGCAAGCAGGCAGGTTGGGGCAGGCAGGCAGGCAGGCAGGCAGGCAGGCAGGCAGGCAAGCAAGGTAGGACAGTGTGAGCACGACCACATGTTGTGAGTGGAACAGCCATGGCAGTGGGTTTGCGGGGCGCAAGTGGGCTGAGGGATTGCAGACACGCCAGGGTGGCAGTCACCTTGACAGGCAGCTGTCGGGCAGCAAGGAGCGAGAGCGCTGCCTGCGCCCCGCAGCACAGACCGTGCAGCGGGCTGGCCATCGCAGCCCAAAATTGGCCGGCAAGGGAGAGCGGCGACCAATCAAGTCGGAGCGCGCGTGGCCGACAAGCACTTGTGTGTGCGTGTTCTGCTTTACGCAGCGACCCGTACTTCTACGTTGACTACGAGGATTGCGTGAATGCGACTGGGCCTGGAGAGATGAAGCAAGCTGACAACGGCGGCGTCACGCACATGTGTCACGTTCCGGGCAGCTCCAGCTTCCGCCAGGGGGGCGTGTCGTCGCCTACCGCAAACCGGACTGTGTTCAATATTTCGGACCCGGTGATCACACCCGAGAACCCATTTGGTGAGACCTGTAACGCCTGTCGAGCTCAATCGGGGCGGTGAAGGAGGCTGGGTCCCGGCACAGCTTTGCTAGCTGGTCATCCACAGGTACCAACATGTGTGCCAGGAGCGGCAGCCCATGAGTTGCTAGCCATAGAGCCACCACAATTACAGGATGTAAGGGGTGCCCAGCGCTGGTTCCCTTGTTGTCTGTGAGTGAAGCTTTGCTCTGCCAGCTTCAGAGCAAGTGAGGAGCAGCCGGCCATGCGCACAGTTGCTAGGTCCTACTGTCACCTGCCCCACTGCCTCACTGCCTGCCATGCAGAGGTGTTTCTGGCGTCTAGCTTGGAGTACGGGCGGGCGGGCCAGTGTGAGCGCTGAGCTCCCCACCCTCCCTCTCCACCCCTCCTCTCCACCACCCTCCCTCTCCACCCCTCCCCATTGCAGGGCATGCAGCTAGAGTTTAGTGAGCTTGCAATGAGCATGCAGCATGCAGCCAAAGTGGCCCACACCTACTCATCTAGCAGGCACAGGCACAGGGCGGTACCATCGTGGCATGAGAGGGGAGTTCAGGGGTGGGGTGGGAAGGGGGGGCGGTGGTGGGTCCAGCTACCAGCACCGTACCCACCTGGAAAGGCGCTCCTCAACCGCTAATGGTTGCACGATGGTGCAAGATGCTAGTTTTGCTTGTGATGTCAGATCACAACTACCAAAACGACATGAGGTTGGAAAAACAAGGTTGGGAGATTTGGCCAGTCTCAGCTTCCAGTGACGCCTGCCGCCGTGACATATGCAGATAACTACTTCTACACCAACTACTTCCGCTTCCTGTACACGTGAGTGCTGCACCATGTTGGGACCAGCCAGCTGTTGGAACTGGACGGGTGAGCACAGCTAGGCAGCGAAGACAGCAGTAGCAGAGATGAGTCCTAGCCAGCTCCCACGCGTGCTGTTGTGCACGTCATCTTCATCCTCCAAGGGTACAATGCTACAGTCTGGGCGTTGCTAGGGTGGGGTCATTCTCAGCAAAAAGTACGGACATACCAAATCAACCGATCCTAGCCACTGCTATGCAGGGGCTGCTGTGGCAGCAGTGGCAGCCAGAGTGGGGTCACCCTCAGGCATTGCTCCTAGTAAGGGTCCTCAGTGTGATGTGTGGTCAATGGAGTGTGTGAGTGGTGCATGAGGGTGGTGGCGGAACTGGCTGCGGTGGTTGGTGCTGCAGAGGGCATGGCTGGCTAAATGGCTGCCTGCAACCTCACAGGAGCTGCTCTGACCCTGCCTGCCTGCTACCTGCCTGCCTGCTGCCTGCCTGCTACCTGCCTGCCTGCTACCTGCCTGCCTGCCTGCTGCCTGCCTGCTACCTGCCTGCCTGCTACCTGCCTGCCTGCCTGCTGCCTGCTATCTGCCTGCCTGCCTGCTGCCTGCTGCCTGCCTGCCTGCTGCCTGCCTGTGCGCAGCTACTACAATGGCCCCCAGCCCACCCCGGCCACCGCTCTCAGCAGGCAGCGCACCACCTCATATGTGAAGCAGAACGAGAGGTGAAAGGGGAGGAGAGGGAGGGGTGCAGCGGTGCAGCCAGGAGCTGGCTGACGGTGCAGGCAGGGTCAGGGGGGAGGCAGGGGCAGGGGGGAGGCAGGGGCAGGGGGCAGGCAGGGTCAGGGGGGAGGCAGGATGTTGGCTATGTCATAGGGTGAAGGTTGAAATTGGCAGCACCATGACACCCTGGCAGATATCGTGCGGGAGAACAGGCTTGGTCAGGGCAGCATATGGGGAATGTGGACAGGGGGGGCGCTGAGGGATTGCTGCTGATCGGCTGGGCTACGCTGGCTGCAGGGCCTCCACAGCCGGGCGCACCCAAAATGCTGTGACGGGGGTGCAGGTGGCGGCTGTGGGAAACAGCCAAAGCGTCGCCGCCAGCAACAGCCTGTCCCAAAGCCTGAGGGTGAGTGCTGTAACCACACCCAATGCAGACCAGATTTAGACCAGGTTTAGACCAGATTTAGACCAGTTTAGACCAGATTTAGATCCAATCCAAACTAGGCAGCAATGGACCCACTGCCCTTGCCCAATGCAGCACCTAAACCCTCCTTAGGGCGTGACCCCTGCGACAGGGCTATTGTCTAGAGCACGCATTGGCACCATTATCAGATCGGATCAAAGAGAGCGCCCTAAGGGTTGGCCCCTAAGAGAGTGGACACCTAGGAGGGAGGGGCTGCTGCTGCTGGGTTAGAGTTGCTATGTAGGGAAATGGGAGGGCAAGGTCAGGAGGGGGCAAATAGGAGGAAGCAGGGGGAGAGGTGAAGAAGGCGCAGGGCAGCTGGTGTGTGGGAAGTCCAGTAGCAAAGCCCAGCTTCTGCTCAGGGTTCACATGTGCCTTCTGCGGTCCTGGTGGGATTAGAACCCTGCACCTCACCCCACCGTGGCTGCAGATTGCTGACATCTTTGGCAACACCACCTACATCCCGCCACCACAAGGTCAGTGGGGCCGTTATGGTCGCTGTCATGCCACACTTCCAACTGCAACTGCAACTTCCAACTGTTGCAGCTTCCTAGGTGCAGCCTGCTGGGTGCTGCACGCAGTTCTGACGCGGTTCGCCGGAGCGCAATCCTCCGCAGTCGCCTTTGGTCAAGGCAACTATTACCAGCAGCCAAGTGTCGCAAAGGTGGACGCAAGCAGCCAGGCGAACGCGAACAAGTGAGGGTGTGACCGCACCGCGGTCGATGGTACATAAGCTACCGGGCTTTGCTTGCGGGGAAAGGGGGACGCTGGCATGGTGCGCATAGTCGCCAGCAACAGTCGAGAGCTCTTGCCGGGATGCCAGCGCAGGGATGGCACACTCTCACCGGGATGGCACACCCTTATCACCACCTCCCTCATTGGCCCGCAACCAATACACCCTGATCATCGAGGTTAGGTTAGTGACACCCTTGTTACCTGTCAGTGGGCATGACATGTGCCTGTGGTCCCATCCTGCTTCAAGGATGGAGTTGCAATGGTGGGATTGCTGACTAGGCAAGGCTGTTTGCCTGTGCCACAGGGGGTACACGGCGGGTGCATCCGCTGCCCTGGTGGCCTACTCCTCCGCCTCTCAGTCCAGCGGTGTGAGGGGCCAGGTGCTGGGCAGCACTGGGCAGGTGAGAGCATGGGCCTGAGTGCATGTGCATTGATGGCCGGGCCCGTAACAATGCATAGGCCGTAGTAGTTTGAGAAGGCTGTTAGCCTTACAAAGCGTTAAGCTGTTAGTTTTGATGAGGTGCCCAGTGGTCAAGGGGGATTAGCCCCAGGAACGAGTGCCACCGGAGTGGGGTTGGTAGTCATCAAGGGTGCGACCGAGGATGCTACAACGTGTTTGTAGTAGTTGAGAGAGATTACCCACAGGCCGACATGTTGTTCCTTGTTGAATGAGTTTTGTTGGCCTGAGTGCATGTGCCCGCAGCCCATAATGTATGCGGGAGGCAGAGCCTAGCACCATGTGCGCACTGTTTACAGGCCGGCGACCGCAGCGACTGCTTTTCAGCTACACCTCCTTACTATACCTTCCATGCAGCCACCAGCTAGCCCAGGCTGTGGTTTAGTCAAGACGACCCACGACTTTAGACCACAGCCCCCCCTGAAGCAGCTTGGTCAGCAGGGCACGCAGCAAGGGAGTGCAGTGTGTGACCATGAGGAATGTGTGACATAGTGTAAGAGGGCACATGAAGGGTGTGACTTAGGCTGGATATCGCACTTACAGGTGCACAGGCTTGCTGGCTGGGCAGCTGTAGGCTTCTGAGAACATAGCCATGCTGAAGGTGTGACTCCGGCTGGGTCACATTCCTGTGCCCCTTGTCCCCTGCTCCTGTCCAGCCCGCTCCTCATGACCTCAACACTGGCACTGGCACTTTGCTGGCTAGGCACTCATGATCCTGTCCTCATGATCCTGTCCCCACCTCATGATCTCAGCCTGTGTTGCCCACACCCTGTGTCCTTTACGACGCAGGCCAACATTAACTTTGATGTGGGCGGCTGACCGAGTCTCAGCCTCAGCTTGAACCTGCGGTGGAGCCAACTTGTCCCCTTCCGCGCCTGAGGGGGCTCGTGTGTTATGACGAGGACGTTGTGTCGACCTTGACGGCTAGCTCCACCTGCCCGGGCTGGATGCATCACCTCCACCGCCTCCCAGCCTGAATGCCAGACCCAAATTCCGCTGGCATCACCCCTGTTCCCCGGCAGGTTGCTGCTGCTGTTGCGTATTTGGTGGGGAGTCTTGCAGCCGCTCGTAGCCAAGCACCAACTTCTTGCTCAGGCAGCTCAGGCCGCCCAGGCCACCAGTACGGCTCTAGCAGGCTCCACCCCAGTGCGCTGCATGTTCAGAGCTGCATTGCAACCCCTGTCTACGCACGTGCCTGGCTGCGGTGCTGGTGAGCTGGGTTGAGCTGCCTTGCCCTGGGCCTTGCCTTTGACCTTTGTGTGCTGGTTAAGCTCAGCTGCCTGCCCAGCCTTGATGTGCTTGGCTGACGGGGGAGTGCTGGGCCCAGCCTCCGAGGCTGCTGGCTGTGTGGCTGCCTGGGGGCTGTGACAGGATGTGTCACCACAGTAAGAACGCCAAGAGGCACATTGGCTCTTGAACGCCAAGAGGCACATTGGCTGCTGATGTGATCAATCCATGGCAGGATCATGGTGGGGCTGACCGGGTGACTCCATCGGGTGAGTAGTCCCTAGTCCCTAGCTCTCCTGCCCCCTGCCCCCAACCCGCTATCCCCTACCTGGCAGGTCGGCTGGCTAAGCAATATGTCGATATGAAAGCACTGATAGAGTTTGTGATGATCTCCTCACTCCCATTTTTCACGGGAAACCCAAGTTGCTCGAAGACGCCACCGCCCGTCGCACTGCGCATCGCGTGATGGCTAAGAAGAAGCGGAAGGGTAGCGACAAGAAACGTAGAGGTTCGTGTCCCCAGCCGTGACGTGAGCCCTAGACGTGAGTTACGCGCTGTGAGATAACCCGTCGCTCCTGTTGGTTCCATCGCAGCGTCTCGTTCCGCCCAAGGCAAGCAACGACAGGCGCGCCGCGATGGCTGGGCCACGCGTCAACGTCAGGTGTGGGTCTGCTCCCGCCTTATGTGCCCCCGCACTGTTTGTGTTGACCCCGCCTTGTGTCTTGGCTTGTCAAAATGGCCTGTCAAAATGTTAATTGTGCTTGGCTGCAGGTGATTAAGGTCCCCGAGGGCGCAGTGCTACGCGGCTGCAAGAAGACCAGGCGCAAGCTGAGGGAGCCTTTCACTTCGCAACCGCCAACTGCAACCCTTTTGTGGTGGGAGGAATGCCAGCTACGAAGGACCGTATGTAACATAACCAATATCAAAATATGCCATGCCTAACCTGGTGCCACCATGTCAGCCACCATGTGTGTGTGCCTTGTGTGCATGGCTGCAGTTGGAGGAGGGCATGGAGGAGCTGTCCATGAAGCGCCATGGGCATGCCAAGCAGCTGGTGGTGTTCTTTGGCGCTGCTACCATTGGCACTGGGGGTGGGTGGGGTGCTGACGCGGTGTTGCCTGCCTGCCGCAAGGTGGTGTGCAGGCCCAGGGGCAAAGACCAGGATGGGGGCAGGGTGGTGCTTGTCGATGAGCACCGCACCAGCCGGGTCAGCTCAGCAGTGAATGGCAAGCAGCCCTGTGAGGTGGAGCTGAACACACTCAGTGCCACCAGGCCTGCAGGCTGGAGGCCCCCAGCAGGGCAGGTGGAAGAGCGCCTGGTGCGCCCAGCCTGGAGCCAGGAGCGTGGCCAGCCAGTGCGGGGCCTGATGTGGTGCCCGGTAGTGGCCCCCCGCAGGCCCCCACAGGCCCCACGCAGCGGCCAGGCAGCCACACAGCCAGCAGCCTCAGAGCCAGGGCCCAGCACACCCCAGCCAGCCAAGCGCAGCAAGCGCACCAAGGCTGAGCCAGGGGCAGCTGAGCCCACCAAGGGCAAGGGCAAGGGCAAGGCTGCCGAAGCCAAGCTAGCACCACAGCCAGGCAGGTGGCTGGACAGGGACTGCAATGCAGCATTGAACATGCAGCGCATTGGGGAGAGCAGGTGGCGGCCACTGGAGCTGTGCTTCTGGCCAGACCAGGGAGCTCTGCCAGCCAAGGGCAAGGAATACCCTGGCCTGGGCTACAAGCGGCTGCGAGACAAGCCTCCCAAGGCCCAGGAGCAGCAGCAGCAGCCTGCTGAGGCACAGTAGTGTGTGCCCCCCCCCCCTTTGAGCTGTCATCAGCTTACAATTAGTGCATGTTTTGTCATGCCAACTCTACTGCATAGCCCTCGGGTCAGGCAATCATGTAGGTGGTAGGCGGCTCATGTGCCATTAGTGCACAGGGTTTACTCCACACAGCCCAATAACACTATTTTTGCCGGAGCTAGTTAGTGGCTGCTAGTGGCTGCTAGTTCCGGCTAAAATGGAGGCCCTAGTGAGGGACAAGGGGCTGTGACAGGGTGTGTGGGGCCACTACCAGGCACCACAGAGGGCCCCAGATGGGCTGGTCACGTTGCTGACTCCAGGCTCAGCGCAGCAGGCAACTCAACTCAACATCCCCTTGCAGCAGGCTCGCAGTACCATATCAGCACCCCATCCTCCCCCAGTGCCATTGGTGCAACTGCTAGGCGAGGCAAGCCAATACTGCTAACACAAGATGGTACAGCACATTCAGAGATGAATGCATACCTACTGACACTGCTGCCAAGTATGCAAGGGTGAGGCCAAAGCAGGACACACACGTACGACAGTCTCCAGCCTTGTGGTCGTGCCCAATGGTTGTCATGGCAGCATTACCTTCGGGGTGGCGGGGTGGTTATGATTAACGCCGTTCCTGACCTTGACCGTTCCTGACCCTACGCCCGTCGACCGTCACTTACCAGTATTGTATTTGTGGCTGCAATCAGAGCAGTGGGTACAGGCGTACCTAACATATGTACTTTAGTGAGGCCCAATGTGCCCCACCCATAGGGAAGGGAAGGGAATTACGTGACGTTGAACACCCACAACCAGTGGGGCAAGGTTGTAGGTTGAGAGAGTAGATCTGAACGAAGACAACAGAACCTCGACCCTCACTAGGGACTGCGGACGGTGTTTTGTCTGTGTGGAATTATGATCCCAAGCACACGGCATGGGCGCCTTCTATTTAAACAATTTGTCTGACCCCTGTGACAGGGCTACAGCCTAGAGTTGGCATGACGAACATGCACTGATGTAAGCTGGCGGGTGGGTCAATGCCACTGGCGGGTGGGTTAAAGTTGACCCGAAAGTTGAGAGTCGGTTTTTGCTGTCGTTCTGATCGCGACACAGCAATGCACCCAGTGACACTATGCAGGCAGAAGTGGCCAGTGATACGCAGTCCCAGGGTAGCAAAACGGGTATGTTAGAGCTGTTATTAAACCCAAAACAAGAGCTGTTATTAAACCCAAGATTTGTTAGAGCTGTTGTTAAACCCAAAACATCAGGATGTCATGTTTACCGGCCGTGCTCTAGTGCCCAGCTGTGCATAGGGTTCTTCTTGCACATCATTGAGATTGCTTACACCACATACCACCTAAGCTTGAAACAACCTGTTTTCAAATGCAGTGCAGGATGAAGTGCGGATCCTCCTTGTTCTCCTGCTGCAATGACTGGATTCAAATTGAAAGATAGAGGGGACAACCTAGCGGCCTGACGGCATAAGCGGTATAAACACCGCCACCATGGAAACAAGAGGGGTGGGTTGCAACTAACTACTGTATTATAGCAATTGCTAACAAACCATGCTCCAGTCATACAACCACAGCACCCACTGGCACTGCAGCAATGAAACGTAATGCCACTCAGCTCAAGCCATTGACCATTTAATCAAAGTCCATGCTAAGCAAAAGGAAAGGTGTTAGCAGTTTGTGGTGGCGTTTGGTGTTGGCCTTGCTGTCTAACCCACCTGCCACATGTAGCTTGTGCCAGATTCCTACCTAATTCTGCAGATTCCTCTTGCTGCACCCAGTCGGCAGGGCAGCACCCCTCTTATGTAGGAGGCTGTGCTGCTCCACCTACCCTACCCTACCCGGCTTAACACCGTCCGCCGACCGCAGTTCACCAATGGGTACTTCTTGCCACCACGTGCTCACCTGCCTGCTTGACCCAAGTGGTTCAGGCAGCCAGTCCACGGACTTCGCCATGTTCATCCTGCAGCAAACCGGCCCTGGCCAGCTAAGGACATGAGGGGGTGGACAGTGCATACACAGTAAAGTGCCGAATTTGAATAACTTTAGGCGTTGAAGGCGCATTGCTACTCCATTCCAGTACCATTGTGAAAGCCAAGCACGTAGCCGTGCAGCTCTTTATAACATCTCTCCATAATGCCCTTGTTCGTCTCCTTACGCCAACCAGCTGCAAAGATATGACACATTTAATTACCTTACCCCCAGAAACCATGTTTCACACTGAAACTTCCCTAATGTGAATATGGCGGTGCTTCTATCCACCTTCACAAAGACTGGCACCGAAACTTTTGTAGAAGCGGCTACCCATCCCACTGCTCTAACCAAAGCCAACAGCTCGTTAAAAGCGTTGTCCGGTGGCAGTCCATAGGCACTTGAAGTCTTGCACATGGACATGCAAGCATGCTACATACAAGATCCCTTCCTAGCCTTAGCAGCTTTCTTGGCTGGCTCAGCAAGCACCTCATTCTTGAAATAGAACCTATCCTCTGCTGGGAAACGTAAGCTGGGCCGCGGTTGGGCTGATCATTGAGCTGCAACATGCAACATTGCGTGGTCAACAGCCAAGGGGGTCCAGAGTTCAAATTTTCCAGAATTCAAATTCAGATTCAAATCCAGAATTCAAATTCAGCACTTTACTGTGTAGGACCTATGATTAGGTGGCTGGCCATGCAAAGCACTGCATTAAACTCACAGACCAGTAGACCTAGGCCCTGGCTGGTCTAGGACGATGAGGTGAATACAGGGATTGCACGTGCCACCAAGGAAGGGAATTGTAGCTGCCTTGGGTGCGTCAGCCCATCACATATGTATAGAAACCCCTTCTAACCCCTTCTAACACATTGCCATGCACACCTGGCTTGCGCTGGGCGCTGCTCAGCGGCCCAGGCTGAGGCCTTTGGGGCTGAAGGGCCCTGACGGGCTCAGGGGGCCTGAGGGCGAGTAGGGGCGGCCGAGGGAGGCCTTCAGCTGGCCCACGCTACCCTCAAGAGCCTCACGCTCCCTGCACAGTGTACACAGCCACCCAGCAACCAGCCAGTCACGGTGCAGGTAGCAGGGGCTAGGAGGAGGCAGAGGCCAGGGCCCAGGCTGCAGGTATGGTGCACGAGCTAAAGCCAAGGGCTGGGTTGGTACACCTGCATGACATCTGCCCGCCAAGCACCACTCCAGCACCACCAATAGCATTCAGTACCAGCTTGCTGCGAGCTTGACTGGCAGCATGTTGTGGTTGCTAGCCTTACACATCCTTGACATGCCACCAAGCACGCACGCACACATACTAGTGCTGAGGCTGTGCGGGGCCTTATGTGGTGTCCGGTAGTGGCCCCCCGCATCCTGCCACAGCCCCCATGCAGCAGCCAGGCAGCCACACAGCCAGCAGCCTCGGAGGCTGGGCCCAGAAGTCCCCCGCCAGCCAAGCGCACCAAGAGGAAGGGCAAGGCTACCAAAGCCAAGCCAGCACCACAGCCAGGCAGGTGGGTAGACAGGGACTGCAATGCAGCGCTAAACATGCAGCGCACTGGGGAGAGCAGGTGGCACCCACTGGAGCTGTGCTGGTGGCCAGACCAGGCTCTACCAGCCAAGGGCAAGGAGAACCCTGGCATGGGCTAAAAGCTGGTGCGGGGGCCCCACAGCCCCATAATACCATCCTGAGTGGTCCCTAGTGATCCCTAGTGGTCCCTAGAGGTCCGACTCAAATGGAAGCCCTAATGAGGGAAGAGGGGGCTGTAGAAGCACAGGTTACGTGATGCCTGCTGCTGCTCCAGCGTTATTGCTTTGCTAGTGCAAATACTACTCCTGTTTTCTCCTGTTGTGTCCTCTCTGTGTCACTCCTGTTTCACTCCTGTTTACTCATGTTTTGTTCCTCTCTGTCACTCCTGTTTCCACACCCACTGCCCCTGCCGTTCTGCTCGCCTGCGGGCCGTCAGCAGCTCGCCTTCCAGCATGGCGATGCGTCGGAGGGTAGCAGAGTGGGCCGAGGATGCATTGCTGACCGCCAGCTGCAGGCACATATCTACAAGCTGGGGTGAGGAAGCCGGGCATGTCTCACAATAGCCTGCATGTGCCGTGCTGACTAATACAGGCAAAGGGTGCTGATGTGTGACATGGGTGCCCTTGCTTCAGCTTCTCTTTATGATGCGAAACGAGGTAAGGACACCAAGCTTGACCTGTGGCCTGGTCTCCACTACTTACACTGGCCACAGACGGCGGAGGTGGAGTGGTGATGTTGATGCGGCCATCCAGAAGCACGCAGCGCTCGTCTAGGGCCAGGGCGCCTTGCTTGTCACGCAAGTTGTCACTCAGCATGGCTGCGGCAACCTGGAATTGCGTGGCCAGCAGCACAGCGCATGGGCACATGGTGTTGTTGTGTCAGAGCCTCTAGATGTTATGCTGCTCAAGCAGAGGAGTTATGCTGCTCAAGCAGAGCTGTTTACTCCCGGCCCTTGATCAACACATCACCCTGTACTAATATTCGATACTGGCACAGCTCACACTGTGTACACCCCTAGGGCACAGTAGTGGGCCCCCCAGCAAGCTGCTCCCCTCAGATCTCATCTGTGCATGTTTGTCGTGCCAACTCTACGATATAGCCCTGTCACAGGGGTCAGGCAACAATGTAGGTTGTAGGCGCCCAAGTGGTAGGTACTCCACACAGACAGAACATAATGCCCAGTGAGGGGACCTCACTATGCCTGGTACTAGTTGCCCGCTGATTAGGGAGGTGCTGATTCCCAAACTGCATGGTCTGGACGTAGCTGCTAAAATGTGTGAAATTTGTAACATCACTTCCGCCTCATTCCGGGTACCAACACGCTGGTTGGATGGCGACCTGATGCATCACCCCTCACGGCCAAGCTATGGGTTATCAAGCTGCTATGGGTTGTGGGAAAGAGGAGTTGAACATAACTACAGTGAGCCACCAGGGCCAACCACCAACAGAAGACAGGGAACAAGAGCAGGCCACATAGCTAAGAAGGATGTGTCAGCTTAGAATGCACCTCCGCTCATATCACTGCAGTGCCTACCTCCAGGTTCTCGAGCTCCTTGTCAACTGAGGACACCTGCAGACAGTACACGCACGTGGTACAAAAGCAGATCAGCCCGACGGCAGGCAGGCTCACACCGGGGTATGGGCGATTGTGGGGAAGGAAGGCAACGCGCACAATATCGCGATTGCGCTCGAGGCGGAGGCAACGCGATGCAGGTACAGCCCCATGTCCCCCACCTTGTTGCTGAGTTGCGAAGTGGCCGCGTTGAGATGTGCGATCTCGTTGCGCAGTGCGGCCTCCACGTCGTCCTGTACCGTCTCCCTGTCAGGCCGCGCCTTGCGCAGCGCAAAGCGCTCCTTAGCCTGTAACAGAGGTCCTCGCTTGGCCTCCAGCGCGGCGCTCAGACTGCGGCGCTGGGCGGCAGCTCGGGCGTGCTCGTCTCGAGTCTGCGAGCAGCGGCAACATTGTGCAGGGCACGCTGATTGGGAGTCTGCATAGCGGAGGGCGCGGTTGAGGGGACATGTGCTACTTCAGGACGAGCGAGAGGCTGTTCACCTTGGCCAGCTGCTGCTCCAGCTCTTCCTTCAGGTTGTGGGTGGAGCCAAGCTTGCTCATCATGGCATTGTGCAGGCCTGCAGAGGGCAGCAGCAGCCAGAGCAGAGCATACCGCTGTCAGCTCAATGAGAGTAGGGGAATGTGCTGTCAGCTCAAGTTCCACTGCAAGGTTCTAGCAAAGTGCTTCACCTTGTGCTTCACTGTGATGCAGTTTACCAACCTGCAGCGGCTGAATGCTCCGCAGTGCGACTGTTGTAGATGGCATGGCGGATTGCCTTGCGCAGGCGGGCGCTGTCAGCCAGCCAATGGTTGGCAAACTTCAAGTTTTCCTCAGTGGATCTCACCTATGCAGGCCAGGCTGCCACAGCAATTAGCCAGTGTGTCAGTGGCAAGTCAGTGGCAGCAGCCACAGAACATGGAGCAAGGAAGCAGTAAGGCATGAGTGAGAGGTAAACATGTCAGTCAGTGGATGCCATGGGCCGGGGGTGTCGGGTGAGGGGTAGGATGATCCTTGAGCCTACCCATGTGTGTGGCGTCTTCATGAGAGCATCATGGCGCCGACGAGCCAGCGCTTCCGTGCCACCCTGCACATAGCGTGTTAATTACAACCTGACTCCTATGCCGCCGGAGTACATGATGCTACAGTCTGGCTCCCATGCCGACATCCTGCTTTATCTCAAGCACACTCCGATGAGAGCTAACAGGCTTGCTATTTTTATTGATGTGCCCGACAAAGATTACAAGAGCCATGGTCCCTTGAGTGCTGGCGCCACAGCACTGTGTATAGCCAGTAAGCTGCAAACTAGGCAAGTGGCTGGCAACTGCAGTTGCATGTTATTGTGTTCATGCTGTCCCTGCACATCTTGGTGCGCTTGCTGCACATGGCTGGTGGGGGAGTGCTGGGCCCAAGCTCCGAGGCTGCTGGCTGTGTGGCTGCATGGGGGCGGTATGCATGGGGCCATAACCGGGCACCACAATAGGCCCTGCACTGACTAGTCACTGACTAGCCTGCTGGTACTTTGGGAGTGCCCTTTGGGAGTGCGAGAGTGAGTCTCTATAAGTAGGTATCAGCAGGTGTTAGTAGATATGAGCCTAGTGGCGCCTAGAGGAGGTGCCCTTTGGAAGTGCGAGGGTGCCTTCAATCACCAGTGACAGCCAGGAAGCTGCATATAATGATGATCGCGGCTGCCTTCAATCACCAGTGACATGCAGCTCACGTCGGGTAACAGTTCACTACAGAACACACCCACACACAGTGTACCTGGAGAGTGCCGTCCTCGCGAACTGACAGCACAGCACTGTCCACACCCACAGCTGAGGCCTGCGAAGCACACAATTCCTCGTAACTCCCTGCACCCCTGCTGCTGACCCTCAGGGACAGACCCTGTGCCAAGCTGGGCTGCAGCAGCTGCTCAACAAGCGTGAGAGTAATGATGTGCGGTGTGCTCGTGTACACCCTAATCAACACTGTTCTGATGGTGACAGCCGGTTTTTGGTGATGGTGATGATAACCTACTATAGCAACTGTCCCCATCATGACGGCTTCTGTTTAATCACATGTCCCCAGGATGCTTCAAGTACAACAGCCGCTAGCCAGCAGCAACTGCACATGCATAGTCCCTGTGCTTCAGCTGTGGAACAGAAGCAGTGGACAATGATATGTGACCATGAAGTGCTCCTACTGCCATGTGCACTGAACAGCATGCTCACCTTGTCATGCATATCCGCGGTGAGCTTAGCCTTGACAACCTGCAACTGCGCAACCTCCCGGTCCACATGGTTGATGGCGCGCTTGACCTGTGCAGTAGCACGAGAAGGGTCATGCATCTGCTGCAAATGCATGCACCCCCTGCCCACCTAGCCCACCAACGCTCACCAGCTTACTCGAGCCCACCAGGGTAATGTGAAGGGGTATGCAAGGCTGGCGTGCTGATACTGCAGGGTGGTGCTGGTGGAAGGGCATCGCACCAGTAGCCCTAGGGTGTTATCTTATGTCAGCATGCCATGTAGCCGGCGATATGCTCTTGCTCTTCCTCCACAACACTGCTCTAGCATTTTGTGACAGCTGGTCGTTTTCCTGCATGGCATGCTTCCAGGGCTGAGTGACCCAGATAGCTCACCTTTTCAGCAAAGGTGATGACCATTTGCTGCTGTCTCAGCAACGCTTTCTCCACCTCATCCATGGTCCGCTCACGAGTTGGGCGAGCATCACGCACCTGCAACCACACAGTGGCGCCACTACCTGCTTGCTTGTACACATCACATCACTGCACATCACTAGCTGAGGGTTCTTGCAAAGAGACGGTAGTGCTGTCCACGCTGCAGGGGGGCTGAGGGAGGTATGCGGGCCGCATGAGACCAGAAGCCATGGACACACATTCCCTTCGTAGGTACACCTGAGCTTGACAACGTGGCGCCCCGGGAGGCCAGGGTGTGAGTGGGACAGAGCACTTGTGTATTTTCACACATCCGTGTATTTTTCACGGGAAACCCAAGTTGCTCGAAGACGCCACCGCCCGTCGCACTGCGCATCGCGTGATGGCTAAGAAGAAGCGGAAGGGTAGCGACAAGAAACGTAGAGGTTCGTGTCCCCAGCCGTGACGTGAGCCCTAGACGTGAGTTACGCGCTGTGAGATAACCCGTCGCTCCTGTTGGTTCCATCGCAGCGTCTCGTTCCGCCCAAGGCAAGCAACGACAGGCGCGCCGCGATGGCTGGGCCACGCGTCAACGTCAGGTGTGGGTCTGCTCCCGCCTTATGTGCCCCCGCACTGTCTGTGTTGACCCCGCCTTGTGTCTTGGCTTGTCAAAATGGCCTGTCAAAATGTTAATTGTGCTTGGCTGCAGGTGATTAAGGTCCCCGAGGGCGCAGTGCTGCGCGGCTGCAAGAAGACCAGGCGAAAGCTGAGGGAGCACCTCCGGCTGCGGGCTGAGATCCACTCTCAGCTCCGCTTCATCGCTTCGCTGTTTGTCCTGCGCATTTTTCTCACCTGCCTTGTGGGCTACCCTACCCCAGGCTCCCCCAGCGCCCCTCAGCCTCCAGCCGTGCAGCCTCCCCAACCCCCTGATGCTCCCCCCCTACCCCCACTCCCCCCACGGGCCCCTGCCCAGCCTGCCCAGCCTGCCCAGCCTGCCAGCATGGAGTGCGACTCTGACTCCAACTCCGAGTCAGACTGTGACTCTGATCCAGAGCCACAGTCTGACTCGGAGTCAGAGTCAGAGTCAGAACCTGAGCCAGTCGCGCAACCCCCCCAAAGGCGCTGCAGCGCCCGCCTGGCAGCCATGGCACCCGCAGCACCCACTGGCCCTCCCTTGCCCCTTGACTGCATGGGGTGTGCACGCAGCTGGGCCTGACCAAGGAAACCCGGGCAGCATTCACCTCAGAGCCAGCACGGAGCCATCACTGGGCCAGGTGGTTCAACACCAACAAGCTTCGCAACAAGGAGTTTCATTTCGAGAGGGTGGTGGACACCGATGGTGTCAGTGTGTGCGTGCACTACACGCGCCCCCTTCCCCCTCCTCCAGCCCCACCACCTCCAGCTGCCAGCAGCACCAGCACCAGCAGTCGCCCAAGTGCAGCAGCAGCGGCGGCTCATGCAGTGGGACTCCCCCACATAGGCAGGGGCATAGCTGAGGTGCGTGAGTTTGTGTTTGACCCAGACACACAGATTGGGGTGGGCATCGACCCCGGCGTCACCCAGGCAGTCAGCGCAGCGTCAGGGGTGTGGGATCCAGCAACAGGCCAGCTCAAGGCAGACCAGCTGCGCCGGTGGAAGCTGACCAAGGGCGAGGTGAAGCATGCCAGCGGCCTGAACAATGCCCGCCGTGACACAGAGCGGTGGCTAGCACCGATCAAGCCCCACCTCCAGCACCTGGCAGCAGCAAGCTCAGCTGGCACCTCCCTGGAGGCCAACCTGAAGCACATCACCGTCACCCTGGCCACCTGGGATGCGGTGTGGGAGGTGTACCTGGACCCCAAGTGGGCACGGCAGCGGCTGAGGCTGTACGGAGCCCAGGACCGGGCGCTGGAGCAGTTCTTCAACAAGGTGAGGGTGGGTGGGTGGGTAGGTGTGTGGGAGGGAGGGTCAGGGACTGGGAGGTGGTGGGTTGGGCATGATATGAAGGAGTAGTTGACTGTGCCATGCCTAACCTGGTGCCACCATGTCAGCCACCATGTGTGTGTGCCTTGTGTGCATGGCTGCAGTTGGAGGAGGGCATGGAGGAGCTGTCCATGAAGCGCCATGGGCATGCCAAGCAGCTGGTGGTGTTCTTTGGCGCTGCTACCATTGGCACTGGGGGTGGGTGGGGTGCTGACGCGGTGTTGCGTGCCTGCCGCAAGGTGGTGTGCAGGCCCAGGGGCAAAGACCAGGATGGGGGCAGGGTGGTGCTAGTGGATGAGCACCGCACCAGCCGGGTCAGCTCAGCAGTGAATGGCAAGCAGCCCTGTGAGGTGGAGCTGAACACACTCAGTGCCACCAGGCCTGCAGGCTGGAGGCCCCCAGCAGGGCAGGTGGAAGAGCGCCTGGTGCGCCCAGCCTGGAGCCAGGAGCGTGGCCAGCCAGTGCGGGGCCTGGTGTGGTGCCCGGTAGTGGCCCCCCGCAGGCCCCCACAGGCCCCCCGCAGCAGCCAGGCAGCCACACAGGCAGCAGCCTCAGAGCCAGGGCCCAGCACACCCCAGCCAGCCAAGCGCACCAAGGCTGAGCCAGGGGCAGCTGAGCCCACCAAGGACAAGGGCAAGGGCAAGGCTGTCAAGGCCAAGCCAGCACCACAGCCAGGCAGGTGGCTGGACAGGGACTGCAACGCAGCATTGAACATGCAGCGCATTGGGGAGAGCAGGTGGCGCCCACTGGAGCTGTGCTTCTGGCCAGACCAGGGAGCTCTGCCAGCCAAGGGCAAGGAGTACCCTGGCCTGGGCTACAAGCGGCTGCGAGACAAGCCCCCCAAGGCCCAGGAGCAGCAGCAGCAGCCTGCTGAGGCACAGTAGTGTGTGCCCCCCCACTTTGAGCTGTCATCAGCTTACAATTAGTGCATGTTTTGTCATGCCAACTCTACTGCATAGCCCTCGGGTCAGGCAATCATGTAGGTGGTAGGCGGCTCATGTGCCATTAGTGCACTGGGTTTACTCCACACAGCCCAATAACACTATTTTAGCCGGAGCTTGTTAGTGGCTGCTAGTGGCTGCTAGTTCCGGCTAAAATGGAGGCCCTAGTGAGGGACAAGGGGCTGAGGGAGGTATGCAAGAAGTTTTTTGCCAACCTCATTCAAGGAACCCCAAATAGGATGCAAGTCCCTGGTTGCCGATAGGGATGCAGCGTTGCCGTAAGGGTTGGCTTGTTTTGAACGTCTAGAGCGGTGCTGGGAGGTGGTGGTGGATGGCATAAGGTGCTCCAGGTCTTTATCCAATTTCAGCTTGGCAGCTAGGCTTGGCAGGCCACTGAGCATGTGAGCATCGACAACTGACTCACCTGCAGTCGGCTGCTGTTCAGGTCAATCTTCTGCTGCACCTTTACCAGCCGGTCCTCCAGCTGGGCCCTCAATGTCAAGCAGGCGGCCATCTCAGTCTCCACAGCAGCTACACTGTTGTCCAGCTGCGACCAGCAACGCTATCAAGACTGACAGCTGTAGGCAAAGTGCAGGTTGACATGAGCAAATGTGCAAAAGGAGACGCCTTTCCTGCCGACCTCACAATACGACGCCTCTGGCTACAGGCTGCATTCTAGGCTATGACCCTGTCATATGGACCAGGCAATAGTGCAGGTTGAAGGCACCCATGCCATCTGTGGGTGGTGCGCGCTCCATCTATACAAGCCACTGCCCCTAATACCTTAAGATCGTGCCATTGCGTTGGTGCTTGTAAACCGCTAAGCTGAAGAAAAAGATGTTGTAATGTGATGTGCTGTTGTGTATGTGAGTATGGAGCCAGGCCCACCTGCACTTTCAAATGATGAGTGTGGGCAATCTTGGCCCGCAGGGCTGCCTCAACACTGGAGATGTCGGCATTCACTTGCTCCTGTGCTGCTACCTGGAACAACACACCCGCACAAGCATCAGGGTGGCCGAAAGGACTCGAGAAAGACATGAATAACAAAGTAGCCGGTCGTCATGCTTGCTGTTCTCATGGTGCCGTGCGAGACGGAGCTGCTTTCACGGCTTTCTTAGCGTCTGCGCGGTGGCTAGCATGCCTTGCTCGACGACGGGTATCACAACACGGGTGCGTACCTGCAGCAGGTTGCTGCTGTGGCGCAGACTTGTGGACTGCAGCTGCTCCGTGGCAGCAAGTCCAGCATAATCTTTGCTCTGCAAGGCATGTCAGCGACACATTGTGACATCGGACCTTTGGCAAGGTCATGTCTTGCTAGAGAGCAGGCCAGGCTCTTGAGGTGCTTAGACGTTGCTATTACATGATACAGCAGCTCGAAGGCGCACCACAATCTAAGCAATAGTTGCGGCCTACAAACTAGGCACACCTCCTGCTGCCATTCTCCAGGAGAGCGGTACGTAGCTCCACCTGGCTTCGACTTGCTGGCACTTTGTGCGGCAATTATACGGTAGTTCTGCGATGCGTGACAGCAGTGGACTGTTGCAGTGTATCACAATGTAAGGCAGCTGGGATGCGCGCGGCCCGCCGGCCTGAGCACGTACAGCGAGGTTGACGCCTTGGGTTGAGTGGCCATACTGAGGCAGCATCCGTTCGCCTGGTCCCTCTACATGCAGCGAGCGAGGCACATAGTGAGGAAATACATGCGTCACTCGAGTTATCACTCGCCAAAAAAGGGGCCACTGGGGAAGATAACTGTGGGTGCGCTGAATGAGCCGAAAATCCAATGTGAACTCCTGGCAGTATGTAATGCAACATAGTATAACTTCTGCATTACTAGCCTGCCCGTCATCACGGTTCTTTGTTAGCTGCACAGCGACTGCAAAGCGCATAGCAGTGCATGTCGCCCTTCATAGTAAACGTTGAGGTAAACTGTGTTGCCACCAGGTACGCGGCTCTCCTGGCAGTCAGGCACATGGATCTTCAAAGCCAGCACCCAGCATATCAAGGCCACCCCCCCCAGCTGGGCAGGCTTCTCAGCACTGAGTCTGCAGCGCGCCCCTGGTCTGTTTGACCTCCATTGTGCAGCTGAGGCATCAAGGAGTGCAAAGAGAGTAGTGAGCCAGTGAAGCACTGGTGGAGAAAGGTCCAGCAGCAGGCATGGGAGGAGCAGATGAAAGGTAGGTAAGGCCAGGATGTCCATGACCATGTCGGGTAGCTGCCCACGACATAGTTCTCAGGCTGTAGTCGAGATAGTCCAGTCCTGCGGGCCGCATGAGACCAGAAGCCATGGACACACATTCCCTTCGTAGGTACAGCCGTTCCATACCTTCCCTGTCACTCGTCAATCATCGCCACTGCCACATGCGTTGTAACCCTCGCAGCGAAGCAGTTATAGAACTACGTCGCCCCTTGCGTGATCCAGCTTTGGTGCTTGTCAGTGTAGCACAAACTCTTGAACGCAAAGAGGCACATTGGCTGCTGATGTGATCAATCCATGGCAGGATCATGGTGGGGCTGACCGGGTGAGTCCCCTGCCCCCAACCCGCTATCCCCTACCTGGCAAGCAATGCAATAAGCAATGCTAGATCACGGCTGTGACAGGGTGTTATGACAGGCTCCCATTTTTCACGGGAAACCCAAGTTGCTCGAAGACGCCACCGCCCGTCGCACTGCGCATCGCGTGATGGCTAAGAAGAAGCGGAAGGGTAGCGACAAGAAACGTAGAGGTTCGTGTCCCCAGCCGTGACGTGATCCCTAGACGTGAGTTACGCGCTGTGAGATAACCCGTCGCTCTTGTTGGTTCCATCGCAGCGTCTCGTTCCGCCCAAGGCAAGCAACGGCAGGATCGCCGTGATGGCTGGGCCACGCGTCAACGTCAGGTGTGGGTCTGCTCCCGCCTTATGTGCCCCCGCACTGTTTGTGTTGACCCCGCCTTGTGTCTTGGCTTGTCAAAATGGCCTGTCAAAATGTTAGTTGTGCTTGGCTGCAGGTGATTAAGGTCCCCGAGGGCGCAGTGCTGCGCGGCTGCAAGAAGACCAGGCGCAAGCTGAGGGAGCACCTCCGGCTGCGGGCTGAGATCCACTCTCAGCTCCGCTTCATCGCTTCGCTGTTTGTACTGCGCATTTTTCTCACCTGCCTTGTGGGCTACCCTACCCCAGGCTCCCCCAGCGCCCCTCAGCCTCCAGCCGTGCAGCCCCCCCAACCCCCTGATGCTCCCCCCTTACCCCCACTCCCCCCACGGGCCCCTGCCCAGCCTGCCCAGCCTGCCCAGCCTGCCCAGCCTGCCAGCATGGAGTGTGACCCTGACTCCGACTCCGAGTCAGACTGTGACTCTGATCCAGAGCCACAGTCTGACTCGGAGTCAGAGTCAGAGTCAGAACCTGAGCCAGTCGCGCAACCCCCCCAAAGGCGCTGCAGCGCCCGCCTGGCAGCCATGGCACCCGCAGCACCCACTGGCCCTCCCTTGCCCCTTGACTGCGAGGACCCTGTCATGCTCAGGCAGCTGAAAGACTTCTGCATGTTTTTTGCCAACCCCAACTTCAAGACATGCTACAACCAGCTGCAGCGGCGCCATGTGCGCAACCGCCACCCCATGCTCATGCCAGCCTTTGAGGACCCCAGCAACCAGGCACTGCTGGCCAAGCTGCAGGAGCTGGGCAGCATCGACCTGGCGGGTTTCCACAACACCATCGACGCACACTCCATGCAGCTGGCAGTGGCCATGCAGCAGCACTACTCCAACCCAGGCAAGTAATGGTGGTGACTAGACCTGGACCTGGACCTGGACCTGACCTTATACCTGACCTCATACCTGACCTGGACCTGACCTGACCTTATACCTGACCTTATACCTGACCTGACCTGACCTAGAACTGACCTGACCTAGACCTGACCTGACCTGCAGAGCGCATTGTCAAGCTGTACGCCAAGGCAGCCAGGGTCAAGCTAGGCTGGAGCGGGGAGGAGGCGCAGCTGTTCATCAGGATGGCGTGTGGGTATGGCATCAACGCCCACAGCTCGGAGCTGAAGGCCGCCACCCTGGACAAGGGCAGGTGGAAGGTGGCAGGTGGAAGGTGGCAGGTGGAAGGTGGCAGGTGGAAGGTGGCAGGTGGCAGGTGGAAGGTGGCAGGTGGAAGAGCGCCTAGTGCGCCCAGCCTGGAGCCAGGAGCGTGGCCAGCCAGTGCGGGGCCTGGTGTGGTGCCCGGTAGTGGCCCCCCGCAGGCCCCCACAGGCCCCCCGCAGCAGCCAGGCAGCCACACAGGCAGCAGCCTCAGAGCCAGGGCCCAGCACACCCCAGCCAGCCAAGCGCAGCAAGCGCACCAAGGCTGAGCCAGGGGCAGCTGAGCCCACCAAGGACAAGGGCAAGGGCAAGGCTGTCAAGGCCAAGCCAGCACCACAGCCAGGCAGGTGGCTGGACAGGGACTGCAACGCAGCATTGAACATGCAGCGCATTGGGGAGAGCAGGTGGCGGCCACTGGAGCTGTGCTTCTGGCCAGACCAGGGAGCTCTGCCAACCAAGGGCAAGGAGTACCCTGGCCTGGGCTACAAGCGGCTGCGAGACAAGCCCCTCAAGGCCCAGGAGCAGCAGCAGCAGCCTGCTGAGGCACAGTAGTGTGTGCCCCCCCACTTTGAGCTGTCATCAGCTTACAATTAGTGCATGTTTTGTCATGCCAACTCTACTGCATAGCCCTCGGGTCAGGCAATCATGTAGGTGGTAGGCGGCTCATGTGCCATTAGTGCACTGGGTTTACTCCACACAGCCCAATAACACTATTTTAGCCGGAGCTAGTTAGTGGCTGCTAGTGGCTGCTAGTTCCGGCTAAAATGGAGGCCCTAGTGAGGGACAAGGGGCTGACCGGGTGAGTATCACAACCAGCACACAGGCTGGACCACAACCAGCGCACAGGCTCCAAAGCCCACAGGCTGCACCACCCCAAGTGCTGCATCCAATAGGAAGATAATGATGTTGCACCGTTGTCATTTTCAGCCTGATACCAGCCAGCTAGCAATAGCAAGGCTACCCTGCCACTCCCTCCCTCCCTCCGCAGCCAAACATGTTGATAGGCTGAGGCTGCAATGCAAAGGCTTGTATGCAAGACATTGTGAAGGGCTGGTGGAACATGCTGGAGCTGTGCGTGAGCACCTTGGGAGTCCCACATCAGGCCACGAACTGGCTGGTCACGCTGCTGGCTCCATGCTGCACGGAGGAGGCGGTGGGTTGACCGCTTCTCACACCACTGCTGGCCTTTCACTTGTGAGCAGATGCTGTTTGTTACGTGGCAATGCGCCTGGCTGATATGCCATTTAAGGACAACCATATAATGCCCCCATGCGCCAGTGTAACTCTCAAAGTGCGGTGACCGGTGTCAAGGCCGGGTTCGACTCCCGGGAGCTTAGACATCGCCCAAAGCTCTTTAGCCGCACTAAGAGGATTACGCTGGCCGTGCAAAGGCACGTTACATTGGTTTCCGACCACGCTGAGTGCGCAGAAGCACGTCTGTTCGAGGGAGTTGTAGTCGAGACCGCTTGTAGAGAGCAACCGCGCTTGTTCTCACTATCTGCTTGGAAAGGTTGGCAGGAGACCTGCCGGGGAAAAGTTGAATTTCCGTGGAACGAAGACCAAGAGTTTGTCTTGCAGCAGTATCGCGAGCAGCTCCGAGGGTGGTACGAGTCGACTTTTAAAATGGGTATGTGATCTAGCGCTGCCAGATTAGTACACCGCTGTTGCCTAGCATGGATCACCTGTTGTTTTCACCTAGTGAGGCACAACAGATTAGCGCAGCCTTAGACTGTTTGACTCGTGAGCAACAAAGCCAGCTTTTGATCTGCAATACAAAGCAAGAGTTTCGCAACATGCTCTGTTTCCTGCTGGGTGCCCGTTTGCTTCCAGATCCAGAACAGACTGCTATGCGTACCCAGACCGATCAATCGGCTGCAAGCCAGCAGAATAATCCTCAGCAATTGCAGCAGCAATTCGCACAGCTGAGAACGACATTTCTGACTGCTCCCAATAGGCCAGTAGCCGAGGCTGTTTCCAACAATGCCGCTGCAAGCGAGCTAGGGCTAGGTGCTGGGTTTTCGTTTGGGTCTGGGATCCCAGCGGCCATGAGCCCTGTTTCTGTGGCACTGCCAACGGCCCATGTGCCTGCTTCTCAACGATTGGTGTCGCAATTAGCACTGGCTGTCCCGAATGTTGGGGCACCAGGCGTGGCTCAATCGCAGCAAAATGTAGGGCCGAACAGTGCAGGCCAGCCAGCCAGTGAGGCAAATGTGGGCGAGTTGGCTGAGCGCATTGCAGCAGCAGCAGCAGCGGTGGCAGCAGCTCCGGGCCAGGACCGGATGACGACCATGGCCGCGTTCACCAACGCAGCAGCGCATTTGGTGACCCTAGCGAGGTCGTTTCCCGACCCAGTGAGTACGTCTCGAATAGCATCTGCAGTGTTGCCGACCCATGGGCCACAGAGCAATGTCAAAGTGACCCTCCCAGCAATCAAGAAGTGGGGCTTGAAGTGCTTGTTTGATGGTAGGGACTTAGACCTCTTCTTGACTGACTGCCAGCAATTTGCTCGTGCTTCCAATCAGGCCCCAGCGGCAACAATCATCTTGATGGTCTCTGATGAGCTACGACGTGTGCTGAACCTCCAAGTAAGCCAAGCTATGAGCCTAGGCAAGCAGCTCACAGAGCAAGAGGTGGTAGCTAGCCTCAAGGAGCTCATCGGTTACAACATGCATGATGCAAAACACATTGCCATGACGCGTTTAGTGCATGGTAGTGTCAAGCAACGCACAGATCAGACCGTGCTTGAGTATGCCGTGGATTTCAGGCTGGAGGTCATGCGTGCAGATGCTCTGCCCGCAGCGGTGCTATGTGACTTGTTTGTGAAGGGCTTGAAGGCTACCATAGCCGCACAGTGTGCCCGCACTTCTGCCGGACTCCTATGGACTGACTTGAATGAGTGCATCACGTATGCTATAGGCAAAGAGGCAACCATGCCTGGTGGCAGCAGGTCAGGAGCACCAGTAGCCATCCTGTCACACCAGGACCAACGCAAGGGTGTGGATAGAGGTCACTCTAGTTTCCCTGCCCGTGGTCGTGGGCGTGGTGTGCAGGGGCTCATGACCTCTGATGAGGGCCACCAGTTCAAGCGTGATGGTGGGCAGTGGCAGCCAGTGCCACAGGGCTTTGTTCCTCATGGCGGTGGAGGCCGTGGCGGCCCGCTGCGAGGCCGTCGGGGTGATGACCAGTGGGACCGGGGTTATGACCAGTCCAGTTATGGTGAGCGCACCCCATATGGGCGTGACAGGCAAGGCAGGGGTGGCTATGGCCGTGGAGGCGCACGGGGAGGCCAGGGCCGTGGCAGCCAAGGAGGCCCAGGAAGTGGTGGCAGCCAGGGAGGCCCTGGGAGTGGTGGCAGTCAGGGGGGATGGCAAGGAGGCCAGGGTGGCCAGCAGGGTGGCGGCCAAGGCAGTTGGCAAGGAGGCCACGGTGGCCAAGGAGGCGGTCGGCTGGGTGGCACTCAGCAGCCAGCATTTGCTGCTCCGGCAATGTTTCACCAGCCTAATGAGCCACTTGCCTGTGAGCATTGTGCACCCCATCCATGCCAGTGCGCATGGGAATAGGAATCTGCCTGGACTGGTGTAGGATGCAACCTACCAGGCGGGGACCAGCGTGTTGCTAACATGGTGTATGTGAATGAACCATGTAAGCTGGACTCCCCACGCATCCTAGGAGTTGTTTGTTCTTCTATAACAAAACAAGTGCCTCTTCCGTTTGTCTTCACAGCCAGACTAGGAGGGAGAGAATGTGTAGCTATGATTGACACTGGAGCTACGTACACCATCTTGTCAGAGAAGTGGCTAAATCAACCAGGCTACAAGAACAAACATATGAGCGTGACTCTTTTGGAACGAAGGATCTCGGTGGTGGCTGCAAACAATGCATCCATGCCTATCACCCAGCAAGTCCATGCAACTGTGTCAATTGAGAGGAGTGTTACGCCTGTGGCAGCCAAAATCTTACCAGAGATGCTGGAGGGTATTGACCTAATCTTGGGTGCTGACTGGCAGAAGTCACATGGCGCTGTGCTGGACGTTGGCTCAAACATATGCCACATCAAAGTCGGCAACAAGTTGCACAAGCTACACTCTCAGCACCACAAGTTCAGGCCGGGCGCAGCTGTTCTCGCCGCTGTGGCGGACAGTGGTGAAGCAGTGAAAGTGCTGAGCGCAAAACAAGCTGCAAGGGCCCTAAGAAAAGGTTGCTGCAGCGTGCTTGCCCTGGTCCAACCATCGGCTGCAAATGATGATGAAGGCTGGTACAACGGCAGCCTTGCATCCGTTCTCGTCAACAACCAAGAAGGGTGTGAGAGGCCTGGGCTTGTGCCGGCCTCAGTTATCGACAGCATGGTGCATGAGGAATTCCCAACAGTGTTTCAGGACATGCCAGCTGGACTACCGCCTGACCGAGGGGTAGGCCACACCATACGTTTAGAACCTGGACATGCACCTCCTTACCAACGTGCTCGGCGCTACAGTCTGAAAGAAATGGATGAGATGAGGAAGCAGGTAGCGGAGCTGTTGGCAAAGAAGCTCATTGAGCCTAGCAGCAGTCCGTATGGTGCCCCAGTCTTGTTTGTGCAGAAGCGTGATGGCACTCTCAGGATGTGCATTGACTTCCGCGCGCTAAACAAACTGACTGTGAGGGATAGGTACCCCCTGCCAAGAATTGACGACCTATTTGACAGAGTCCAAGGGAAGACGGTGTTCAGCTCGTTAGACCTCCAAAGTGGTTATCACCAAATACGCATCACTCCTGAGGACGTACCCAAAACTGCTTTCGTCACACCTGGAGGGCAGTTTCAGTACAAGGTGTTGTGTTTTGGGCTAACAAATGCCCCAGCCACATTCCAACGTGTGATGAACCGTATCTTTGAGAAGCAGCTGCTGGCGGGCACGGTGCTCGTGTATCTTGACGACATCCTGGTCATGAGTCGTTCGCCGGCGGAGCATGTACAACATCTTCGAGAGGTGTTGCAAGTCATGAAAGATAACAACCTGTATGCTAAGCTTAGTAAGTGTGAGTTTAACAAACCTGAGCTGAAGTTCTTGGGTCACATCGTGGGAAGGCATGGCATTGCCGTAGATCCTGCCAAAGTGAAAGTCATTCAGGACTGGGCTATGCCCACGTGTCTTAAGGAATTGCAGGCATTCCTTGGCCTCGCAAACTTCTTCCGGCGTTTCATTGCAGGCTACAGCACCATTGCTGCACCGCTGACACACCTTACTGGTGAAGCTGTGGCGGCTGGTACAAATTGGAGACAGCTCAGTGAGCCTGCTGTAAATGCTTTCAACGCTCTCAAAGAAGCTCTGTGTTCAGCACCTGTCTTGGCTCTCCCTGACCCGTTACAACCTTTTGAGGTGTGGTCTGATGCCTCACTTGCGGGCACGGGAGGTGTCCTGATGCAAAACGGCAGAGTGGTTGCGTACACGAGCCACAAGTTCACTCCGGCTCAAGTCAAGTACACCACAGGGGAGCAGGAATTGTTAGGTATCATAAGAGCAATGCAAGAATGGCGCTGCTACCTCGATGGAGCAGTGCATGTGACTATTGTGACTGACCACAACCCTCTGATCTACCTGAAAACTCAAACCAATCTTTCAAGGCGACAAGCCCGGTGGATGGAATTCCTGGCACGCTTTGACCATCACATTGAGTACAAACCAGGCAAGGGCAATGTGGCAGATCCTTTGAGTCGCAATCCTGGTCTGACACATCACGATGACGATGATGACGGCCAACCCATCCTACTCACCATGGGTGCCCAGCTCTGTGTGTCAGGTGTGTATGCCATGGTGATGACAAGGCGACAGGCTGGCTTACAAGTGCAGCCTCCTTTTCAGCCCCCACCGGTGCCACCTAGCCAACCAGCTGCCCCCCACAAGCAAAAGCGCCAGCAAAAGCGTGCGCGCTGTGCCAGCGGTGGTCAACCTCCTCCCTCCGTGGTCCCATGTGACAAGTGGCCTGATGGGGGGGAGAAGCAGCTGGATTCGGCCACACACACACCTGCAGGCAAAACCCATAGCACGACGCAAGGAAGCTCACTTGTCAAGGCCATCATCAATGGGTACAGCACCGATGATCGCTTTGCTGATCGTGCATACACCCAGGCCTATGAGTTGAGCGAGACGGGGCTATGGATGTCGGGCGGAAAGGTGGTTGTACCCAAGAGCCCCTTGGTCAAAAGAGAGGTGCTTGAGGCGTGCCACGATGCAAAATATGCCGGCCATATGGGCATGAGCAAAACATGGCATACTGTGGATCTCAGCTTCACCTGGCCAGGCATGCGCAAGGATGTAGAGGACTATGTCAGGCAATGCGATGCCTGCCAGCGCAACAAGCCCAGCACTCGTCTCAAGGCCGGAAAGCTCCAGCCCCTGTCTATACCTGGTCGTCGCTGGGAAAGTGTGAGTATGGACTTCATTGTAAAACTGCCAAAGAGTGGTGAACGTGGATTTGACAGTATCCTAGTATTCGTAGACAGACTCAGCAAAATGGTGCATCTCGTACCCACCAAGGAGAGCATCAGTGCCTTCGACATGGCTACACACTTCTTCCATGAGGTCGTTCGCCTGCATGGCATGCCAGCCTCGGTGATCACAGACCGTGGCCCTCACTTCAACAGCCACTTCTGGGAACATGTATGCGCCCTGTGCAAAGTGGCCCATTACATGTCCAGTGCATATCATCCCGAGTCTGACGGCCAGACAGAGCGAGTAAACAGAGTCATTGAGGAGATGCCCACGATGCCCACACAGACTGGGCAGAACACTTGCCTTGGGTTGAGTTCGCTATCAACAACTCCTGGCACGAGTCAATCCGCCAAACGCCGTTCTTTCTGAACTATGGCCAGCATCCGCTGACTCCTGCGACGTTGGATCTACCGCGCAAGGTTCCTAAGGCTTCTGCGTTTGCGGAAAATGTGGAGAAAGAGGTGCACAAAGCCAGACAGTGTTGGCGTGAGGCTCAACAACGCATGAAAGCTCTGGTAGACGGCAAGCGTCGTGAGGTGACGTACAAACCAGAACAGCTGGTAATGCTGAGCACTGTCAACATGAGAAAACGAAAGGATGAGGTGGGGGTGCGCAAGCTAAAACCCCGATATGTCGGCCCCTTCGTGGTGCTACGCATGATCGGGTTGGTTGCGGTGCAAATCCAGCTACCGCACCGATGGACCCGCATGCACAACGTGTTCCATGTCTCCCTGGTGAAACCCTACCTCGGCACTCAAGCGCCAAACATGGCAGCACCTCCGCCTGTACAGTGGCTTGACGGCGAGCCAGTTTACGAGGTGGAAAAGCTGTTGCAACACAAGCTGGTGAAAGTGAGAGGCCGGGGGAATGGGAAAGGGCGCAAGCCAAGCAAGAATGTGAAGCAAGCTCTGGAGTTTCTGGTTCGATGGGTGGGCTACTCTGAGGAGCATGACACCTGGGAGCCTCAAAAGAATCTAGTGAACTGCGACGAGGCCCTGCAGCAGTACATTGATGAGCATGGACCACTGCCGGTTCCATAGGCTCATTACAGACTGAGAAAGAAAAAGATGAATGAGTACGAAATGCAAAAAAGCAAAAACATGGCATTCTTGACACCGAGCGTTGAGGCGCGAGTCTCGGCACAATCGTGGGTTGCCGAGGCGGGGCAGTCACCTATAGGCACAATCCTACAGTTGAGGACAACTGCGTCCAGAGAGGACCAGGTGGGGGGGAATGTTACGTGGCAATGCGCCTGGCTGATATGCCATTTAAGGACAACCATATAATGCCCCCATGCGCCAGTGTAACTCTCAAAGTGCGGTGACCGGTGTCAAGGCCGGGTTCGACTCCCGGGAGCTTAGACATCGCCCAAAGCTCTTTAGCCGCACTAAGAGGATTACGCTGGCCGTGCAAAGGCACGTTACACTGTTGGTGCAGAGCTCATCTTCCAGCAGCCACTCGTATGCTGCTGGTCTGTGCCTCTATGCCTGAACCCAGTCCCTCCTCGCCCCGAGGTGCCCAAACCCAGTCCCTCCTCTACTCCTGAAATGTGTGATGATGATGTGGCTTACACCGCTTAAGCCGTCAGCCGTTAGGCTGCTAGGCCGCCCTCCCCCTCTAGGGGTTCGGGACTTTCTGTAACGCACTTCAAAGCAAGGTGCACAAACAAAGGTGCACATGGGCTCAACATGAAGTCATGCAAATTCTCATTATTGTTCTGTAGAGTCATGGCAAACTCCGGCTGCTCCCTGATGGAACTCGTGGCAGTGCACTCAAAGATGAAATGCATGGCGTCATCCACTACCCCCTCTGTGCATCTGGTGCATGTGCGATCAATGAAAGTTACCCCCTCAAACCGAGCCTTCTCCACCCCCAGACCGCTGTTGCCTAACCTGAACCTAGTCAAGCTCGTGCGAACTTCTGTAGATAGCTGTCTGTTAAGCAGGTGTGGTGCCATGTGATTGATGCCAATGCCGTCCCCATGCTTGAACCATGCAGCATACGAACATCTCTCCCGATGCACCGTCTCAGGCAATCTAGGGTCTCCCTCAAACCCAACTCAACGCCTCCCCCACCTCTCGAGCCACTTCACCTCCATAGCGTTGGTGCCTAGGACCATGTCCGGGCTCAAGGTGAACTCACCCCCCATCAGCTCTCTGGCGGCAAGCTGGAACTGAGCACTCCAGCTGGCCTGGCAACCCCTGCCTAACTCCACATCTGCCTTGATGACCCTCATTAGCAGGTCACTGTGGGATAGTTTGGCAGTGTTCCAGAACTTGCATGCAGCCCTAAGCCAGTAAAGTTGGAGGGGCAGCTGCCCCAACTCATGCAGCACCATCAGGCCTGACACTGAGCCACGTACCCTGGCAGCAAACCTGAGAAAGCTGAGCATGCGTGTTTGCACTGGGTTGGAGAGCTGCATACCGTGCCCAAGGAAGGCAGTGCCCCATACCTGGCTGCCATACAGCCCTAAGGGGAGCACAAACGCTCTAATGAGGTGACACAGGGCATAGGGATCATGCTGGACCCCATACTCTCTAGCACGCTTGCACGCCTGGCGCATGGCGAGGAACATGCCAGCCCTCATATGAGTGGCAGCAAAAGCAGGGGTGGCGCTGGGGTTGAAGTGCATGCCTAAGTACTTGAACTCTCTCACCACAGGCAGGATCTCATGCTTGTACCGAATGCTAGGTGCTGCTGTTTGTGAGTTGCCATTGAAGACCATCACCTTTGACTTGCCCACATTGACTGTAAGGTGTTTCCTGTCTGCAAAGCCTTGAAGCTGGCAGACCAGCCGCTGCAGCCCGTGGGGCAAGGTGCTCACCAGGGTCAAGTCATCAGCATACATGAAGTGGGTGACAGGTGTGCCTTGCACCCTCACAGCATCAACAGGACCCAGGAACTCCTTACTAATGTCGTGAACATAGAGAGCAAACAGGAGTGGGCTGATGGGGCAGCCTTGCTTGACACCTTGGTCCGGAGTCACTGGGGGGGTGCGGTGGGGGCCATCTATCAGCACATAGCTATCATCCCTATACAGACCCTCCAGGCAGGCAAGCAAGGGCTGTGGCAGCTTGACCCCAACCCGCAAGTGCTCCCACAATTGTTGTCGAGGTATGTGGTCATAGGCCTGTTTGAAGTCAATGAAGGCAGTGTAAAGCTTGCGGTGCTTGGCATCTGCGCTAGCCTTTTGAGCGTGGACAAGATGGCGCAGAATGAACATGGGTTGCATGGTGCTGCGTCCCGGGATGAACCCAAACTGCTCAGCTGGCAGCACTTTGTGTGTCATGCACCAGGCAGTCAGCACGTGCCGCAAGACGTTAGCATACAGGCGGTACAACACACTACTCACAGCAAGCATTCTGTACTTGTTGGGGTTTGTGGGGTCTGTGTCCTTGAAGAGGGGGCTGATCCTAGCTACCTTCCAAGCCGCAGGGATATTCCCAGTGCGCATCATGCTGTGAAACCATGTGGCAAGCAGAGGGAGCAACAAGTATGTGGTAACACCCTCCTCAACTGTGCGGGCGTGCTTGATGAAGGGGGCTGGGAGCCCATCCAGGCCAGGTGCTGTGTCATTGTTGAGTTCACTAAGTTGTGCTTGTACAATGGATGTGATGTTGTCAAAATGAGGCAGCTCATAGGTAGGTGCATGTGTTGGGGCCCACGGTGCCCAGGGTGCCCAAACCCAGTCCCTCCTCGCCCCGAGGTTCCCAAACCCAGTCCCTCCTCTACTCCTGAAATGTGTGAAATGTGTAACATCACTTCCGCCTCATTCCGGGTACCAACACGCTGGTTGGATGGCGACCTGATGCATCACCCCGCACGGCCACTGCGATTGGATAATGTTGCTGAAGCCCTCAAATGTCGCGGAATAAGAAACGCAAGCGCCCCGCACAGAGTGCAGCCGGTAAGCCGCAAAGCCGCAAAGCTTGACGAGGCCCCCCTGACGAAGCGACGCAGTGTGCACCACGCGATACTGCGACCCCCTGAATCAAGTTGCTGCGCGTGTGCTATGCCGTCCCATGTATGCAGGTGCCAGTGGCAGTGGGCAGCAAGAGGTAGTTGGAGAGCGGCGCCAGGTCATCAAGGCTGCAATTCGTGGCCTCGTGGAGGCAGCGCTGCCTGATCTCAGCCCAGCGCAAGTAGACGCAGTTGTAGCGGAGGTCAACATGCGCATGACCATGGGCAGCAAGCAGTGTTGCATAACAGCGGTCCTGTGCCTCTCCATGCTGCTCCAATCCTTCCTAGGCCAGCCCACTGCAGCAGTCCCAGCAGCTGTTAGTTTTGATGAGGTGCCCAGTGGTCAAGGGGGATTAGCCCCAGGAACGAGTGCCACCGGAGTGGGGTTGGTAGTCATCAAGGGTGCGACCGAGGATGCTACAACGTGTTTGTAGTAGCTGAGTGAGATTACCCACAGTCCAACATCACTCCTGGCAAATAAGGGCTGGCTGGCTCGGCAAACTTGCGAGTTGAGGTCTGAGACTTGGTATGTAGGCTGCTGTGACCTAGTGGAGGAGAAGACTCCCTTGGGCCAAAGTGTAATTCTTGATCGTTGTGGTGCTGCTGGACCATCAGCTGGGCCCTCACCCCGAATTTGGCTAAGGGAGATGGCGCCAACTGACTGAAGTGACTTTTTAAAATTTCTGAGTATGAGGAGTTGTCAGGCATCAGAATAGAAGCACAACCTAGTAGGTAGCATGTGCAAAGTCAAAGCCAGTAAGGAATGGGGGCCAGTTTACTGAAACCCTGCACACGGTTTATTCTCTCTTTGAGGCACAATTAGCCTTTGAAACCTAGTGCAGGGTTTCAGTTGACCTTGTGCAGGGTTATGCAAACCTTGTGCAGGGTTTCATAACCATGTGCAGGGTTTCGCCGACCTTGTGCAGGGTCTCGCTCAAAGCATCGATTTCACCTAAGTCAACTCAGACCTTGTGCAAGGTTTCGCTAACCTAGTGCAGGGTTTCGCTGACCTTGTGCAGGGTCTCGATCAAAGCATCCATTTCACCTAAGTCAAATAGAAGTCGTGCAGGGTTTCGCTAACCTAGTGCAGGGTTTCGCTGACCTTGTGCAGGGTTTCGCAACTATGTTTTCACCTAAGTAAACTCAGACCTTGTGCAGGGTTTCGCCGACCTCGTGCAGGGTTTCGTTCCTTGTGTTGATTTCTCCTAAGTCATTCCAAGACGATGTGCAGGGTTTCGCCAACCCCGCTTTCTGCATGTGACTTGCATGCAAGAGCGCGAAAACTGACGGGCTTGGTATTGGGATCTGCGCTAGCTGCCACCAAGCATGCCGTTGGTGTGCCATGAGGTCGCGAGGCGCCATGAGAGGAAACCCTGTCGACCTCGCAAAGCCCGCAGTAATGCAGCAACACGCAACACGCGACACGTCCATCCCCAACTCAGCATTAGCGACATCAACAGCGCCCAAATGCGCAGCCTCGCAGCCTGCCATGAAATGCGGGCCAGCTAGCCTTCGCAGCCATCAGTCATCAGCCAAGAGGCCAGCATGCAGCTCGGTTCGCAGCCATTAGCGATCAGCGAAAGGAATAGGGTGTTTGTGATCAAGCACAGAGTTGAGGGCGAACGGCACAAAGGTAGCTTGCAAAGGTGCGATGCATAGCTACGACTCTGAGGTGCGACCGCGAGGTTAGAGCGTGGCATGTGTCATGTGCCAGGTTCGGTGCCAAGGCGCAGTGGCACCTTCCATTAGCCAGAAGCAGCAACCACAACGGCAACAAGTAGCGGCAGCCAGGGCGGCGGACAAGAGCAAAAGCGTACCCTCCTCCCTCCTCGCTCTTCCCTCCTCCCTCCTCCCTCCTCCCTCCTCGCTCTTCCCTCCTCCCTCTTCCCTCCTCCCTCCTCCCTACCACACTGCCCACCACCACCTGCCAGATCCCCCACTCCCCCTCTCCCTCCCCCTAAGGAATGATCAAGGGACCGCATGGAGCAAGCAGTGAGTGGCTAGCCCCACGCACATAAGTGACCCCTTGTACCCAGCCTAACCGCTAGCACGCCCCTTGTTTGCTGCAGGTGTGATGGTCAGCTCAGCAGCCAGAGCGGCAGCAAGGAGCAACAGGCCCCCTCCCCTCCCCCTCCCCTCCCCTCCCCTCCACTCTCCTTTCCCATGCCTCTTCTCCCTCCTCCCCCTCACCTCCTTCCCTCACACCCCCCTCCTCCTCCTCTCCCTCACCCTTACCCAGGCCAGGAGGAACATGGAGGTAAGGACTGTGTTACTGCCATGCTGAACCCCTTGGCTCCCCCTTGTGCGCTCGTCGTGCGACCACCCCCTCCCCACCTCCTCGTCATCCTCACCCTCACCCTCACCCTTGGTGACTGTCATCCTCACCCTCACCCTCACCCTTGGTGGCACCACCTGCCAGACCCACCACTCCCCAGGAGGTGCAACCAAGAGGAGCAGCCAAGAGGAGCAGCCAGGAGCGGCAGCCAGGAGCAGCAGCTAGGAGCGGCAGCCAGGAGTGGCAGCCAGGAGGCATGGGCAAGGCAAGTGGTTGGCCAAGGCCAAGAGGCCCATGCCCCCCACAGCCAGGAGGCACAGCCAGGAGGGAGGGGCAGCAGCCAACAAGGAGGCAGCAAGGAGTCAGCAATGGCACATGGAGATAACAGTGAGTGGCCAGCCCCTTGCACATCAGTGGCCCCCATTGCCCAGCCTTACCGTGAGCACGCCCCTTGTTGCTTGCAGGTGTGACGGTCACACGCCCACCCCTTTCCCACCCCACCCCTCCCCTATCCCACCCCACCCCACCCCACCCCACCCCACCCCACCCCACCCCACCCCACCCCACCCCACCCCACCCCACCCCACCCCACCCCACCCCACCCCACCCCACCCCACCCCACCCCACCCCACCCCACCCCACCCCACCCCACCCCACCCCACCCCACCCCACCCCACCCCACCCCACCCCACCCCACCCCACCCCACCCCACCCCACCCCACCCCACCCCACCCCACCCCACCCCACCCCACCCCACCCCACCCCACCCCACCCCACCCCACCCCACCCCACCCCACCCCACTTCCACCACCACCTCCCAGGCCATCAATAGCAGCCCGGAGCAGCAGCCTGGAGCGGCAGCCTGGAGCGGCAGCTAGGAGTTGCAGCCATGAGGTGATACATGACGTGTGTAGCCATGAGCCAGCTGCCATGTGGCAGGTGTGGCAAGGCATGATTAGCCAAGAGGCAGCTGCAGCGCGGCTGGTGCACCCTTCCCCCCATCACCACCACCACCTCCTAGCTGTCAACAGCAGCCAAGTGCAATGGCATGAGTGGCAGCCATGAGTGCACATAATAGGAGTGGCAGCTAAGAGAGTGCATGTGTGGAGAGGCATCCAGGGAAGCTAATGCCATGAGTGGTGTCTTGTACATGTCTTTGCGGGGTTGTCGAGCGCCGTGCCATGTGGTTTGCGGTGGTGTAGCGAGGTGTTTGCGAGTTGTTTGTGCGTCAAGACATGTTGTTTGCAGTGGTGTAGCGAGGCATGTGTAGCCCTGAGTCAGCTGCCATGTGTCATGAGGTGCATGGCTTCGTTAGCCATGTGTTTGCTGTTGTTCGTCGTGAGTATATAGTTTGAGTAGCCATTAGTCAACTGGTATGAGATGATCCATGCATGGCGTGTGTAGCAGAGTGTCAGTTGCATGGCATGTGATAATGGGTGCATGGCTTGTGCAGCTCTGAGTCTAGTGGCTTGTGTCATGTGGTGCATGCCTGGCAGCACCAGTTTCAGAGTGCAAACAGCAGTTGTTAGCCACGTGTCAGTTTGTGTGCTAGGCATGACTCTAATGGTGATGCCGTGTGATGTTACATTGATGTAGGAGGCCACATGTGGCAGCAGATGTCAGCATGCATGTAGGTTGTAAGCCAACGCTGACTATGCACTCATGCTTTGATACCCTGTGCACGGTCTATGAAACCCTGCACTAGGTCTTTGAAACCTTGTGCAAGGTCAGCGAAACCGTGCACACGGTCAGAAACGCCTAGAAACTGAGCCACACCAAACCCTGTGCACGGTCTATGAAACCCTGCACTAGGTCTATGAAACCCTGCACTAGGTCTTTGAAACCCTGCACACGGTCAGCGAAACCCTGCACACGGTCAGAAACGCCTAGGAACTGAGCCACACCAAACCTTGTGCACGGTCTATGAAACCCTGTGCAAGGTCTTTGAAACCCTGTGCAAGGTCAGCGAAACCCTGCACACGGTCTATGAAACGCTGCACACGGTCAGGAACTGGCTTGACTGCCACCTAGGGGCTGAGCCAGTTGAAACCCTGTGCACGGTTTGGCGAAACCCTGCACAAGGTTTGACCGCTTCAGCTAAAGGCCGATTACAGCCCAACCACGTCGATTAAAATCATGAAACATATGGCGATGGAACGGCCTTTGAAAGGGCTATCTGCAGTACCCCTTACCTAAAATCGCCGACTCGGCCTTATTCTCCACGAGTGATGTTGTTCCTGGTTGAATGAGTTTTGTTGGCCTGAGCAGATGGAGCATGGTGAAAACTGCGGTTCATATTGGTCTCGAGTGGAATAGGTTGGCACCAGTGGTAGCATTAGGGCTGTGGGTGCAGGTGCAGGTGAGTTCCACAAGCTGGGAACACATCCTATGATGTGGAGTCGGGGATCAGTGCCTGAGGTTCAGTCCATACCAGGCTGTTTGACAGGCTGCAGGTGGGCACACATGGTGGAATGTGGAGTCCGGGTTCAGAGCCCACCCAGCCTTACCAAGCGGATGGCGTAGCGGTGTAAACCACCATCGACAAGCTGGGTACAGGGCACTCCTATTGTCTTGCCTACATGTGACACTGTCCTGCATGTGTTGTGTGCCTGCTGCAGGGCTGCAGGCAGTGGCCATGCGAGATGTTGCTGGCCGCTTTGCAAACACCTTTGGACTCTGCATCCATTTGTGTCCTGCTCCAAACTCCGCCACCCCACACCCTGTACATAGTTTCAAAGGCGTAATTCCTGATGCAGCCTGCTATACATCCTTTATCAACCCAAGCTGTGCAGCATGGCAGGCAGTTGAACCGGGTGGCACTCTGGGCAGACCTTATGCTGCCTGTGCTGATGGCTGGTGCCGGTGCCTGGCCCTCGGAGACGCCCAGCTGCTACGTAGAAAGTAGTCATCGCATGGCACGGACTGTCCTGCTTACTTCGGTGGCCCTGGACTTGCGGCTGGCTACACTGGGCTGCGAGCTGGCTGTGGCCTCCTTGCAAGTGAGAGGATTGTTACACTGGACTGGGTTGGATGACTTCACAGCTTTAGCCACCATCCCACCAGGTATTTGACTATTGTAAACCTCATGGTGACCAACCTCATCACCCCCAGCCCCAATTCACACTAGAACAAGGGTACGCTCGACAATGCTGCATGTTGCATATCATGTTGTATGCAAACACCAAGCTCAATAGCGACCAGTCAGGCTGCATGGACGCACAGCAAGGCAGGCCTTGACATGCATGATCAAAATGACGACCTAGGCTGGTTTCGTGCCAGGTGTAGCTTACAGGGCTTGGGGCATGCATGGTTGAGCTGACACGGGTGGTGCGGAACTCATCCACCATCACCAGCCTTTCAAGTGGGGTGAAAGTGATGTTGGGCCTGCCAGGCTGTTCTACCACTTGCGTAGCCCCTTACTCACCGCCTTAGCCCCCCACCCCACCGCCACCCCCCTCACACGGCCACAGGGCCCCGTGGACACCCGCTCCATCCCATCTAATACTTGCAAAGCAGGCACAGGTCAGGCCAGGTCAGGCCAAACCAGATCAAGTCAGATCAGGTCACATCAGGCCAATCCAAGTCAGGTTTCATTATGTAACTGTGGTGCAGTGCTGGCTGTGTTATCTCGTCCTCTCACACTAAGGTGCCTGCCGGGCAGTTGGTGCAGGCTCTACACATGAGTGTTCGTGCTGTTGATTGCCCAATTGCCCTCACGTGGTTGCGTCCAGTTTCTGTTGCGGCAGTAATTCATTGTCATATTTGTCCATTGGCCATGTCCGAGTTTCAGTACAAACAAAAAAAGGAACGAAAAGTTCGACAATCCATGTCATGCTCCCCCCTGACCTTATTGCTATGTCATGCCAATCAAGCACCTGGACAATACAGCAAACAGCACCAAACATTGGTGTAAGTACCGGGAAACGTGAACCCCCCACCGCCCTCCTGCAAATCAGCAACAACTACACATCACCCCATAGGTACCTGCCATCTACCACAGCACTTAAGGCATGGCCACGAATGCCTGTCCAAATCTGCCGCTCACCAGGCCCTAGCTTATGACCCATTGCCACGTACCAGCAAGTTTCAGGCCAACAAAACTCATTCAACAAGGAACAACATGTCGGCCTGTGGGTAATCTCACTCCGCTACAATCATATTGAAGCATCCTCGGTCGCACCCTTGATGAACACAAACCCCAAGTCGATGGCACGTTCCGGGGGCAAACCCCCCGACCACTGGGCACACCATCAAAACTAACAGCTTTACGCTTACATGGCTACCAGCCCGTTGCACTAGCAAGCACTAGTGAACTAGCAAACAGCCCTAGAGTGTGCCATGGCTCTAGGGCTCGGGTAGGGATGGAGGCTCCACGAGGAAGCTCCATTGGTCACCCCTCCCATTGAACCACCACGTAAGGGACATTTGACTTTGCGGCGTGCCTGGTGAGAGTTGAGTTGTCATTTTAACGCGAAATGCCTTATCTCTGCGCCGCGCTTGCGTCTGCGCGCCCGAGCTGCTGGCACCCACGGTGACCGGCAGTCTGCCAGGCACGCGAACGGTTCCGCTCTGCGCGACGGGCCTTTCAAGTGCTGCCTAACAACACCCACAACGCGGGATGCAGAGTTCTCCGCTGCGGTACACTGCGGTACACTTTACGCATGGAGCCCAGATTTCTCAACGTCACCTTACACAGCCAGCTCAATCCCACTCTGCCTGCCCATTGAGATGCTCCAGTACCATGTACCGTAGGTCAGCACGCAAGGTGTTGGCTGGCACATACAACCCCACTGCCTTGCAATACTCGTTTAACATTTTCACGCTCAGCTTCTTGCCCAAGGTGCACAGCTGCTTCACGCTATCTGGTGCAAATGAGCACAGAAGGGTAAGGCACTCATCGTCCCAATGCTTGTCATCCCTCTTCTGATCGAACATGGGCATGGCCTCAAAGGGCTTTGTGATGGAGGGCCTCATGCACACACCCCTTGGTGCGGGGGTCATGCATTGGGCACATGCACATGCAGTCTCTGACCACTCAACCTGGATCCCTGCAGCAGGAAAGAAGCAACTATGCATGCTCATAGAGCCGGGGATGGATGATGCAAAGGCATGTGCATCCCGCTGTGGAGCACTGCAAAGCTCTACCTCCCGTGTGCTCAGCTCTAAGCACCACCGATGACCCACACTTGCTCGTGCACGGTGAGCCTTGCTGGGGTCAGCAGCAGCAGCTGGCTTGTGATATGCATTGCAATGCTGCACAAACCCCAATGCATTGCACTTCCCAACACGATCAGCCAGGATCTCACCCCTCAGCCACTGCTTCACCACCCCTCCCTCTGAATCATGCCTGCCCTTGAAGTGAGCTGTAGCCCCATAGCTCCACCACACCGGCATGCTGAACCTCTGTGCCATGCCCCAATGCTGTCGCATGGCTGGGGCGCCCTTGAACTGCCCTGCACACCCATCAGACCACATGTACAACTGCCTCATGTCCATGTCATGCTCAGCCAGCAAGTAACACACCACCTGGTTTACTGCTGCTTGGGTAATGGCTGCCGACTGCTCCTTCCCATCTGTCATCACATACACGGTGTGCTCCTTGTAGGCCCCCTCTTTGTTCTTGAAGTATGCACACGCAACGAGAATGCCTATCTGCTGCGCATGCCAATGCTCTGACATGATCTCAACGCTGCGCTCAACAGTCAGCTTCTCAGTGGTGTGTCTGCATGACACCACACACAGAAGTGTGACGAGTGGTGCTTTCACAAGGGTGCTAGGTGGAATGGGTGGAATCAGCCTGCAACTTGAGTGTGCAACTGATGTTGTTCAGCTGGCTTGCCATGTCAGCCCATCATCCAGCAGGGGCACTCACATGATGGGCTGTTGCTCCACGGCAGGTGAGGTCACAGGGTTGGTGGCAGGCCTAGTGAGGATGGAGAACCCCGGTAGGTGCATCAGTGCCGGCAGGGCCGGGTGGTGCTGGCTGGACCCCTGCAGCTGGGACTGTGATGGGTGCAAGGGTGGTTGGTCTGGGAGATGGTGGGGGCAGGTCGCATGGGCCCAGGCTGTGCAGGTGCTTGCGTGGGTGTGGAGCTGAGACGGGGCATGGGCTGGAGCTGGCTGGCTGGCTCCTGCCCCCGCAGCCGCTGGCACACAGCATGCGCAGCTGCAGCAGCCTCAGCGCAAGTTCTATGGGCCAACGGAACCTGTGACGGCTTCAGGTTTTTGCAAGCTGTGATGACATCAACCATCTGGGCTGTGACCTGGCCGATGGCTGTGTGCCTGCATCCGGATCTGTAGAAAGCTGCCTCCCCCTCCACATGGATCTCCACCCAGCCAGCATGGCCAGTTGGTGTACACGTCACACACACAGCACAGCGGGCAGCATGCCCTCCCTTCCCCTTGTAGGGGTGATACTTGGATGCAGGCATCCTGCTAGCACGTACACACGTAGGTAAAAACACTATTTGCAATACTCAGCAATAGTTGAGAACTTGGCAGGGGGTCCACAGCTAAGTCCCCTAGCCAGTGACGCAGGGCTGGAGAATCCGATTGAGTCCGATGGTCGTCATACGGGCATCAGCAGGTTGGGCAGCATGGAAGAGTGTTTCCCCACCTTTTGGAGCCTAATCCACAAGGGATTGATGCAGCTGCCACTGCTGTGCTCCTACTGTGGTCTCCTCCAAGTTTCAGAGCCCCTGAGCCAGCGCATGTTGGTCACGATGTTGGACATGGGGTCGGGCTCCTCGCACATCGCGCACTATCCATCACATTAAACAGGAACTCACTGCTACTGGGTCAACGTACATCAAGTCCGCAGGCTTGGTAGGGTCGGATACCCGGCAACATGCCCTACCGGCTCAGCGTGTGCCTCAGCGCAGCCGCTCTCCGACGCTACAATCCGCGTGTGAATCGGTGCAGAAACGAGTCCGGAAAAGCCGTTGTCCCTTATCGTTAGGGGGGTTGGTGGTTCAATGGGAGGGGTGACCACACCAGCTCACATCACCGCAGTACCACACAAGAGGCAAACACCATATCTTGCTTCTTCGTCTGCGTGTAGCAACAGTAGGCGCAACACAATCGCGTCCGCCAATGCTGCAAGTTCACGAGCTGTCTGCCTCCCAGCTCCGAGCTATGGCCTGTCAGGTATGTGTGTCGATGGTCCTATGCGTTGCATCCGGGCACGGCTGCTGTGGCAACACCTGCCTGTATGCGTGCAGGGTCGGACACGTCTCTGCTTACGCGGCAGGCGACAATTGCAGCTCGCATTGTCCCTTTTAGCGATACTGGCTTGCATTTACAGCCCTTGCACTGGTCAGCATGCTACTGTCCTACTACCAGCTGCACCCACTGCTGCCATTGCGAGCGGCCGCCAACACCAGTGGTCCAGCACTGCCAGTCGTGGCGAAGATAAGAACAGCAACAACAGTCTGCTCTTTAGTCGACACCGCATGGTTCTGCAGGCACCATCCAGCCAAGGCAGAATATCCCCACCACCTGTAGCGCTTTCACTGCGTGTGAGGCCCCCTCCTCCGCCTCCTCCCCCCCCCATGTTCTTCCCAACTTATGACATGCCTCCAAACCACCCCCCTCCCCCCTTTGCCTCGCCATCGCCTACTCCACCCCCACCAGCTTTCAGACCCCTCCCTGCACCAACACCATGGGTCGCTCCCCCTAAACCCTCTGCCACCCTACCTCCATCTTCTCGCCCTCCACGTCGTCGCCCTTTCACCCTCCCACCTACACTTCCTCCTCCACCGCCCCTTCCTTCCCCGCCCGTCAGCCCCTCTCCTCCTCTCCCGCCCCCCCCTGCCCCCCTCCCTCCACCTTCTCCCAGCCCTCCTAGCCCTCCCAGCCCTCCCAGCCCTCCCAGCCCACTTCCTCCCCATCTTCCAGCCAATCGGCCCCCGCTGCAGCGCTGGGCAGATCCTCCAGCGCCCCCCAGCCCCACAGCAGCTTCAGTGCCAATTGTAGAACTGTCAGACCTGGCTGCATACAACATGGTCATGGGCACTCAACATGTGAGTTAATGCGCTGGGCATGAATGTTGTACCCCTATGTGACAACTCACAGAACTGAGGTGTTTGTCTCCCACTCGTCACACTCGGTGCTCTACTGTGCTGCAGATTGGCCCTCTCTATACCTTTGGCAACGCATCTGTGTTGGTAAACGGGGCAAAGTGAGTGCACTTGCAGGCAGTGCCACAGTTGCCATGGTCTCATCTTATGACCTGCTGCGTCTGCAGTGCAATGTTGGGCATGGGTAGCAACATCTTCAAGTTCGCACTCAACGTACACAAATACAAGAACCTGACAAGTAGGCTCCAGTGCCACCCAGTGTGTTGTAATGCTTAAGGTTGGAGGCTTGCACTGTGTGGGTATCAAGGGACAGCATAGGCAAAGTGTGGTGTGCCAAGCACCTCTGACGCTGCCACCAGATGCTCAGTATGGCAGTTGTTCGTGTGGCTCCTGCTCGTGTATGCCTGCAGCGGTCGTGGGGGACCTTGACTTTGGCACAAGCCAGAACATCACCCTCAAGCAGCTGGCGACGCAGCACCCTGACTTTGCCCAGGTGCTCTTAGCTTGGTTGTTTGGGCGTACAGGTTTGACAGCTGTAGACACCCATTCACCCTTGGCATGTTGTCCATTGCCCATGCTACCTATGCGGCCGCAGGTCTTGGCCATGCCTTTCGCATTCTTCTTCATTTGGGTCTATGTCAATCCCAACCGCAATGTGGCGGGCATTGCTGTACAAGTGAGTACACACAGCGGGCCGGGATAAAGAAACATTGCAACAGATTGCTGGGCCTGGGGGGACAAAGTAGTGTTCTTTGCAGCGTCCTGGTCGTGCAACAGCTTGCTGCTCTGCTGTTCCTTTGGCCCAGCAGTTGGCACTTGGGGCAGCTGGGCATTGTAGGCCAGACCATGGCCAGAGTAGTTTGCCAGGTTGTTGATTGCTCGTGTCCATAATGCCACAGCTGTATAGCACAATCATCCACCATATTGGGCACAGCCAAGTAGTGGGGTAAGATAGCCTGCCGTCCTTCAGAACCAACAACACTCATTCAACAAGGAACGACATGTCGGCCTGTGGGTAATCTCACTCAGCTACTACAAACACGTTGTAGCATCCTCGGTCGCACCCTTGATGACTACCAACCCCACGTCCGGTGGCACTCGTTCCTGGGGCTAATCCCCCTTGACCACTGGGCACCTCATCAAAACTAACAGCTTAATGCTTTGTAAGGCTAACAGCCTTCTCAAACTACTAGGGCCTATGCATTGTTACGGGCCCGACCATCAATGCCCCGCCGGTACTCAGCAGCCCGGTGCAGCCTCTGCCTAACCTTGGGCAGCCGGTCATTGACCCGCTTGTAGCCCTGCTGGTACTCCTTGCCAACGGGGGGCAGAGCCTCCCTGTCCTTCCAGCTGCACAGCTCAAGGGGGCGCTGCGTGCTCTCCCCAATGCGCTGGAAGTTAAAGCAGGCGTTGGTGTCCCGGTCCAGCCACCTGCCCCATGAGGGAGCCTGGGGTGGTGGCACTGGGCCAGGTGCTGCAGGGAGGGGCTGTGCCTGGGCAGGGGGAGGGGGTGGGGCCTGGGCTGGGGGAGGGGCAGGTGGGGGGTCTTGGGCAGGGGCAGGTGGGGGGTCCTGGGCAGGGGGAGGGGCAGGTGGGGGGGCCTGGGCAGGGGGAGGGGCAGGTGGGTTGGGCGGCACCTGATGGCACCACTGCATGCCCCGCACATACTTAGCATGGCGCAGGCTCCAGGCTGGGCGCACCAGCCGCTGGTTGACTTGGCCTGCTGGGGGTACCCAGTCTTCGGGCCTAGGCTGGTCATTTGTCATATCATTACGATGCTTGGCTACCTCCGCCACCCACCTAGGCTGCCGCAGCACACTATTGACTGGCAGGCGCCACCTGTGCTCCCGGTCTGGCAGGCTGTAGTCAAGCCTGCCTAGCACCAGCTGGGAGAAATGCTTCTGAGCATTCCTGCTGAACCCCCCCTCAACCACCCCAATAGCTTTGCCCCACCACTTGATGAAGCGGCCTGGGTGCCGGTAGAACTCATTGATGCTGGTGCTGATTTTGGTGGCGTTGGCGTTGAGGGAGTTGCCATCCCCTGTCAGGCGCACCTCATCCAGCTGCTGGAGCATTGCCACCGGCCAAGCGCTGCTGGGCTGCTCAAACACAGCCACCTCGGCAGGCAGCAGCTTGATGCCGCTGTGGTGGGGACCACGCATCAGATGCTCAAGCACCCTGGCGGTTGTCAGCAGCTCCATGGCATCTTTGATCTGTGACAGCAGCTTGGGGTCCAAGATGTTGAGCTGCACTGGGGGGGGCAGCTGCGCTGGGGCGGCTGCAGAGCGGGAGGAGCTGCGTGGGGCAAGGCGGGGGTGAGTATAGGGAGGGCAAGCTGGGTCAGGCGGGGGAGGGGCGCTTGGGGCTGGACCTGCTGCTGGGAAGCCTGCAGTGGGCTGGCCTAGGAAGGATTGGAGCAGCATGGAGAGGCACAGGACCGCTGTTATGCAACACTGCTTGCTGCCCATGGTCATGCGCTTGTTGACCTCCGCCACAACTGCGTCTACTTGCGCTGGGCTGAGATGAGGCAGCGCTGCCTCCACGAGGCCACGAATTGCAGCCTTGATGACCTGGCGCCGCTCTCCAACTACCTCTTGCTGCCCACTGCCACTGGCACCTACATACATGGGACGGCATAGCACACGCGCAGCAACTTGATTCAGGGGGTCGCAGTATCGCGTGGTGCACACTGCGTCGCTTCGTCAGGGGGGCCTCGTCAAGCTTTGCGGCTTTGCGGCTTACCGGCTGCACTCTGTGCGGGGCGCTTGCGTTTCTTATTCCGCGACATTTGAGGGCTTCAGCAACATTATCCAAGCGCAGTGGGCGTGCGGGGTGGTGCATCAGGTCGCCATCCAACCAGCGTGTTGGTACCCGGAATGAGGCGGAAGTGATGTTACACATTTCCACATTTCAGGAGTAGAGGAGGGACTGGGTTTGGGAACCTCGGGGCGAGGAGGGACTGGGTTTGGGCACCCTGGGCACCGTGGGCACCGCCGAACGGAGGTCAAACCCTGCCGTCCTTCAGGCTTTGCTGACACGTGCGATGCCAATTGCTGTCTAGCATCCTTGCCTATGCCCTGACGTTGATTAGGCTTGGTAGACAGGGCGCGCTGCAATGCTGTACTTGAGGGCACCTATGGACACATGGACACATTAGGCATGGACACATGGAGCATGGACACATTAGGTCCACACAGGCCTGTCACAACAACCACTCTCTCTGCTGCTAGCGCTGTTGCCAACACTGACCAACACTGATGCAGCCAACCCCACGCTGCTGGGAAGCAATCGTATCCTCTGTGTCGTCTGTGTGTTGTTATACAGAACTTCATGTGGAACACTCAGGTAGCCAGGCGTGAGTACGAGGAGGTGGGTGGCTGGGTACACTGCACGCTATGGGGCAGCCACTGAGTGCTGTGTGAAGTCCTTTCCCTGACTGAGTTGTGCATGCCTCTCATGTGCAGCTGCCATTGGGTGCGTAGTGTCATCTGTCCTACCTGTGTGCTGCCCAGATGTACGAGCTCACCGCTTACCTGCTTACCGCATTCAATGGGACCAAGCGTACGTTCTTCCTTGGCAATTGGGAGGGTGACTGGTGAGAGGCAGTAGAGAGGGGCAGGCAGGGGGCAAGGATACGAATTGGGACACTGCCGTATCCTTCGCTTTGCACTCATTAAGACAACATGTGTTTACCAAATACTGGCACAATAACTCCTGCCTGCTGGGTTTGCCACATGCCAAGGTTGCTGTGCATGCAGCCATTATCCCACATGCTGCTTGGCTAGCTCGACTGGCTGGGTTTCTGTATGAAGACGTGTACTGGAATCAGAGGGGGCTTGCTTAACTTGCTTGATTTGACGTGTAGGATGATGGCCACGGGGTTCAACATACCCCTGCGGCTGAAGAATGTCAATGCTCCAGCGGGCATGGCTGCATGGATGACTATTCGCCAGTCAGCCATTGATGCTGCCAAGAGGGACACACCACACTCTGGCGTGGAGGTAAGGGCCATGCCTCTTTGTTTGCTGAGCTCAAGCAGGCTAAACCAGTTTTGTCAGCCCTCGTATCATAAGATCTGCAACAATCTACTCCCAAGAATGGCATTGCTGCCCTTGCTGCCCAGGTGTACTTCTACATGGAGCTGAACAGTGTGCCGGAGGGCATTCAAGACCCACAATCACAAGTCATGGTCAACTCTGTCCTGCCACTGGTGCCCGTTGACTTCGTGTCTTTCTCCTCCTATCAGGTGGGCAGGCAATGGATCAAAACACCAATGTCTGACAATGCCTTGTACTCCATACTCTTGCTAACAGGCATTGGCCTGGATGCTCCAGCCCACAGCTCCACGCCTACCCCTGCTGCTGCGCACTGGCGCCAGGATGTGCACACTGGGCGGAAAAAGCAACCACATGCCATACTTGGCTGGCTTGTGAGGCCTTTATTGCCAACTGCTATGATTGAGTTTACATTGACAACAGTTACATTGGCAACATGTACATTGACAACAGACATCATGGGCCCTTGGCTGCAGTGCATCACAGGCCAGAGGATGCCCACTTCAGCACCGCCCTGGAGGGCTCCAGCAGTGACGACTGCAGCACCGGGCTCTGTGCGCTTCTAGCAGAGCCTTGCTGTGCTGCCGGCTGCTGGGCCGGGGCCTTTGGTGCTCGGCCTCGCTGCTTGTTGTAGCTCCGGCCAGGGTTCATTGCCAACTGCTATACTTGAAAGGCACCCCTACATTCCCCTACTCTCATGGGCAGGGGAAGTGTTGTCTGTTGTTTAAACTGGGTAACTGCGACCTACAGCCCGGCACCAATACCTGATTCACTACCCCAACCCGCTTGCAAAGGCCAGGAAATCTATGTTGGCATGAAACACATGCTCTGATGTAAGCAACAGCTTCAGCATTGCCTAGTGCACACATGCTACTGTGCTACAGGCTGCTAGGCTTGGGCCTTGGGGGCTCGGTCTCGCAGCTTCTTGAAGCCCAATGCTGGGTACTCCTTGCCCTGGGCAGGAAGTCTTCCGCGGTGTGGCCACCTGCACAGCTCCAGCGGGCGCCACTTGCTCTCCCCTGCCCGCTGGAGGTTGAGGGCTGCGTTGCAGTCCCTGTCCACCCATTTACCAAGGTCCCCAGGGGTGGCCTGGGCCAGCCAAGGGCACCACATGAGCCCCCGCACTGGCGCCTCAAACCGCTTGCTCCAGGCTGACCGCAACAAGCACAACAGACAACACGGGCCCTTGGCACCCCTACAGCTCACAGTGATAAGGACCCATCACACTGAACCCAACCAACAGGCTGGGTGAAGGGCCATAGGGCCGTCTCCACTGATTATTGCCCTGGTCATGGGCTGATGCAAGACAAGGTGATACATGCGTGCTGCAGGCTCTGGGGTGGAGGGCTTCGGCAGTGACGACTGGGCTGCTGCGAGACTGCTTAAACTACATTGAGTCCCGCATGCCAATGAAGCCCCTCTCAAACGGGCTCAACCCTGGTGAGCCTCCTTCGCAGGACCCACAGTTGTGGACGCAGGAGACGCAGCCCCTTGGCGGCTGTATGTAATCACACATGAGCGCCGTAACCAATAGTCAGCTGATGTGCCACTTCTTACATCTGCCACACAGGGGTGCCAGCTCCGTACACCAAGCGCGTGTTCATTGGCGAGTATGGGTTCCCTAGCGGCCCGTCTGGCTATTTCACACCCCAAGAGGTGTGCCCATGCATTGTTGCATCACATCCATTCACATTGACAACAGACATCACGGGCCCTTGGCAACAGTTACATTGACAGCATTTACATTGACAACATTTACATTGACAACAGTTACATTGGCAACATTTACATTGACAACAGACATCAGCGCACAGACATCAGCGACATCAGCCCACATGAAACAGCAGCCTGCCCAGCAGAAGGCATCATCGCATGGCTCCCCACACCAAGCTGCCCAGTGCTGGCACCTAGTGGTCGCATGCTGAGCACCCTGTGGTGCGGAGCCATGGCTGCAGTGCCTGCATGCAGCCTGCAGGTGCCCCCTCGCTACGCCTTCCCTGCAGCACTGCTGCACCTAGTAGCCATGTGTCAGCAGTGCCACAGCTGTGCATGTTATGCTGCATGTTGTGCTGCTATGCAGGCCATGGCGAGATCAGCCCTCACCGTGCAGACAGCAATGGCGTGGGGGGCACCCTTTGCATTAGTGTGAGTGGCATCACTTGCCACATGCACCTAGTCCTAAGGACTGGTCACCAACACAAGAGCCTGGGCTATCGCATTGAGAGCCTGTTTAACTGTGCTGCCTTGAATGCATGCCACCCTGATTGGGGGCACACGGCACACCACCTTCACATTGCCACCCCCTCATCACGGATCACGGATTCACACCTGAGTTATTACACCATTGTGGTGCTGTCCGGTGTGGCCACTGCAACAGGTGGGAGATGTACAACAGCGAGATGAAGCCTGTGGCAGGCGTCCCACAGCACCGGGGCTGGTGGCTGATCAATGACAAAGAGGAGGAGATGCCACTCTACACCCTGCACAAAAGCCTGTATGCCCAGGGCCAGCAATGGGTCGCCGCATTCCGGGTGCGTTACTGCTGCGTGTGCTCGCTGATCAGCTGCTGGGCAGATTTAGCACAAGCACAGCTGCAGATCAAGACCAGCTCATTTCATGACATTGATGGTTCGTTGACTGTGATGGTGATCACAATGTTGCAGGCAAGGAACAACCGCATGCCGAGCCTGACTGAGTTCCAAACCCAAGCCCGGCTCTGGATCAGCTCGCTGGCTGCGGGGCTTAGGGGATAAGGTTGACCATATTGAGTAGCCCCATCTGCGTCGTCAGGTAATGCGAACAGGATGTTACTGCAGAGAGCTATTTCCTTGATCTCGTGTGCCCACATTTCGGCAGTAAACACAGTGACAGGCAGGGTACGCCCATAGAATTCTAGGTGGCTCGGAATCCTAGTAATTTTTCCTGAGCCTAGAAACCTAGAAATAGAATTCTAGGTTGGCCGGTCGCTCCTTAGTGACAGGTGATCTATGGTCATGTTGTAACTAGGGAGCGCAATCTAGTCTAGATCTAGCCTAGATCTCGACTAGTCAAATCTAGTCGAGATCTCGACTCGATTTGACTAGACAAGACAATTTTTTTTGAATTTTGCCATGGGATGACTCTGCCCACTCAACCAGCTGCAGGCAGGCTAGGTGCCTCTATCTGCCCGCCTGCCTGCAAGGCACTATGTACAGTTGTGATTGTGAGGTCAGAATGCATGTTTGGCTGAGGCATAAGTGCCGATAAGCACGTCGAGTTGTGCGGCTATTGTTGCCATAGCGAGTGTCTACATACTCATAGACAGTCTCGGAGTCCCGTAGTGGTAATGCAGTGTACTTACATCGTGACGACGTCGTAAAGAATAAAAAAGACGTCGTAAAGAGCGTCAGGACTTTCTTGTTGTATCGCGCGGTAAGTTCGGGGGGCTGAGGCGGGAGAGGGCCCTCGGGCTCCATTTTGCAGTTCAGACGCTGCTGGGCATGTCCGGGCATGCCTATGCAAACCAACATTATCCGCCAACCCAGCCAGGCCAGCATATCATTCGCTGAGCGGCGCCACAACGTCCACACAGGTGCCTTAAGCAGGTGCGCTATTGAAAAGGCTCATCTCGAGTCCATCTCCACCGTCTAGTCGAGTCGAGTCAGCACTCGACTCGAAATTTCGAGTCGAGACGTCTCGTCTAGTCGAGTTGCGTTCCCTAGTTGTAACGTTGGCGCATGGCCTGGATGATTCATGGCTCACCCGTACATGGTTGTAACGTTGGCTCATGGACCGAGGATGCTACAACGTGTTTGTAGTAGCTGAGTGAGATTACCCACAGGCCGACATGTTGTTCCTTGTTGAATGAGTTTTGTTTGCCTGGATGACTCATGGCTCACCCGTACACATCTATAGGCAAACAAAAGAGCTGCGACCCTGCGAACCTCAAGCTATTATGTTGAGTATGGCTGTTGTCCGTGCTCATCAGCAGATTCGGGGCTGAGGTTGGTTACCCGCTTTCCGACGGCTTGTGAGAGTGAGTTGTGTACTTCCATTGCATCCATGCGGCCCATGCAACTCATTGCAAATCATTCACTTCATCCACGGCATCGGGACTGTTGAAAGCCGTCGCCCCTCTTGACACAGAGCGCCAAGCAACAGCTTGTCGATGTTTGGGCGCCTTGCACGTTGCTACGCTTTTTCGTCGCGGCCATTGTCTACCTGCTCACGGGCCCTGCGCCAGCCTTCTATTAAGACCTGCAGCCGGGTCCAGCGCACAGCCTGGGCAGCTCCTTGCAGCAGGGCTTGCAGCTGCTCAGCCTCCCACCACCAATCCTCACCACCGCCACCCCCTCAGAGTTGCCCCCCGGTTGATAGAGCAGCTTACAATGCAGCACAGGCTGCTGCCTTCAGTTCACCAAGTACGGTGGCAGCCCTGGCAGCACCCCTACCCGAGGTAGTTGAGGCACGGCTGAGGCGCATCGCTGAGTCAGTGCCAGACCTGGGCTGCGGCTGCCGTGTGGTGGATGTGGGCAGTGGCACGGGGGTGCTGATCCCTCACCTGCAAGCCCGGGGTGTGAAGGTGCGTCCCTCGACAGCGCACCCATCAGCAGCAGCACACTCAGCTGCCAGCACGCCTGATGTCAAAACCATAGCTGGCACACACATGGTGAGGGGCATGCTGAGCTATATACTCGGTGGTAGGTGCCACAGAGCTGCATGTAGCATGGGGCCATGGCGTGTGTGCCAAGTACCTCGGCGGGCCGATGGATGCCTGCAGGACATCCTTGCGGTCGATTTGTCAGACGCTATGCTGCATGAGCTACGGCGCATGCATGCACCTGCTGGGTCACACCTGGGCAATGACCTAGGTAGGCCAAGGAGGTAGGCCTAGCCTGCTGGAGCAGCAGTGCAGCGTGCAGCCCCTTTCTCTTTATCGCCTGCTGGAGCAGCAGTGCAGCGTGCAGCCCCTTTCTCTTTATCACCTGGTGGACTCTGATGGCAGGCTTCACCTTGAAAGGACCATGGGTGTCATCAGCATCATGAACCCAACTTCAAGATATGGTGCTTGCCCATGTGGTCCGCCCAGGTGTGCAAGTGTGGCGAGGTGACATCCTGGACCTGCCCAACTACCTAGGCTGGGCAGCAGACGCTTTCTTCTTCAACGGCATGTTTGGCAACATGCTGGACCCCCGTGCCGCTCTGGTCAAGGCGCTGCTCCTGGTGAAGCCGGGCGGGCACCTGGTGGTCAGCCACCCCCTGGGCAGGGCCTGGCAGGCGGAGCTGGCAGCCCAGCAGCCGCACCTGACACCCCACACCCTGCCTAGCCAGCAGGAGCTGGAACACATGCTCCAGGGGCTGCCACTGACACTGACACACTTCGAGGACCTGGACGGCCTGTACCTTGCAGTCATGCAGGTGGGATGAGAGGGGCATGCGGCGGCAGCAGCAGCAGCAGTGCTGGAGCAGCAGCAGCAGTGCTGGAGCAGCAGGACCAGCCAGGCAGCCCTCACTGCTGTACATACCTACACCAGCATATAATCCGCCTCTGCTCCATCCAATAGATCCACTATCCAGGCAGACCTTACCATGAGCTAGAAAGTAGCATGCGCTTCAGCCATGAGTGTGGCTGATCACAATGATGCAGCCCATGGCAGTAGGCCTGAGGGCACATGAGATAGCAGCTTGCCCCGCAGAGGGCATCATCGCATGGCTCCCCACACCAAGCTGCCCAGTGCTGGCACCTAGTGGTCGCATGCTGAGCACCCTGTGGTGCGGAGCCACGGCTGCAGTGCCTGCATGCAGCCTGCAGGTGCCCCCTCGCTACGCCTTCCCTGCAGCACCGCTGCACCTGGCTGCACCTGTGGTCGCGGGGTTTGGCCGGGGCAGCAAGCAGCTGGGCACCGCCACCGCCAACATGGACCCCGGGGCCCTGGAGGAGCAGCTGCGTGGCCTCGCCCCTGGAGTGTACTATGGGTGGGTGGGTCCCGCTTGCTGCCAGCCTTCACCCTTGCCAGCACTGGGCAGCACCACAACCGCGGTGCTGGCCAGCACTGCAACCACAGGTGCAGCCAGGCACGGGGTGTATGGTGTGTGCAGCCAGCCAGGTGTGCCAAAGCTCTTGCGGGAGGGGGCCGGTGAGGTGGCCTAGCCTGCATTGCCTGCCCTGGAGTGAACTACGCGTGGGTGGGTCCAGGGACGAGGCATGCCAGGGCCTGGGATGGCTGGTGCTGCCCTTGGGTTTGGTGAGGGTGCTGGGAGGGCAAGGTGAGAAGGGGGTGGAGGGGAGGGGCACAGCGGGTGTGTGTATGAGGTTGCAGGGTTAGGGGTGCGGGCAGGTCACACTGCTGGCCAAGAGGTGGCCACAGGGGTCCAGTGACAGCAGTGCCTCAGGCAGAGCCCCTGCCTTAGCAGCTAGGGTTTGGCTGTGTCTGCTCTGAGACCACCCTGCCTTGAGACTGTCCTGCCCTGCTTCAGTGCGAGCTCCACAGACCAGCTGCACACACCACGGCTGCACACACCATGTACCCTGTGTGGAGCTGTCCATGCAGGTGGGCTCGCCTGCTGCCTGGAGAGGCTGGTGGGTCCTGGTCAGCTGAAGACACCAGCGTGCACAAGATGGTGATGAATGTGGGCTGTCGGCCCACTGTTAACGCGGGCGGCGAGGCCTTGAGCGTGGAGGTGCACGTCATGCATCCCTACACACGAGACTTCTATGGTCAGGTCAGTGCCTGCGTACAGCTGGCGACAGCGACAAGGAGGTTTGGAAGGCGTCCCAGCTAGTTCAGCATGAATGCTGGATGGTGGCTGTCAGAAACATCCAGCACCCCTGCCCACCCAGTGCGAGCTGCTTTAGGGTTGCTGTCAGCGACTGGGTGATACCTGCACTAGCCTAGGATGGTCCCTGCCCCCTCCAGCCCTTGCATGTATGCTCAGTGTCATGTCGGAGCCGTTACAGGGGAAGAAGCTTTGGAGGCTGGGTTAAGGGGTGAGGTAAATGTCGTGGTTCAACTCCTGGACTCAGCATCACATGGCAAACATTATGTATTGTGCTTACTGTACTGGGTCCCAGCCCCTAGACCCCTGAGGGTAGCCTAGCACGCAGCAGACGCTCACGCTGCATCCACACAAGCACCTAAGCTGGGTCACGTTCGAGGCGGCGGTGTTGTACAACTGCTTTGCTGCCAGGCCTGAAGCACATGTGGTCGTCAAGTCATATGAGTCCGTAATTTGCCTGTGCTCATGGCTGAGAGCTGGATAGATATGGCATGGCTAGCATGTCCTGACTTGGGTGCTTTTTCCTACATGTCTGGGGCTTGCCTGGGGCTTGGCTGCATGCGCTGGCTCCCATGGGCTGTGGTGTGCCCACCTGCCCTGCTCTAAACATTTACGATGCCGCCAACACTGCCACAGCAGCAGCTCAATGCTGGCGTATAATGGCTACTACCATGGTGACATCATCACCATGTCTCTGTCTCACACTTGGCATGCATTTGAGCATAGGTCACCGGATGGCCTGCTGCTTCTACTGTTGCTCAGGAGCTGAGGGTGGTGGTCCTCGGCTTCATCCGGCCAGAGCTCAAGTTTCAGGGCGGCTTGCCAGAGCTTATGGACCGTATACAACTGGACAAGGCCATCGCTAGGAACCAGCTGGACGACCCAGCAAGTCATGCACATGCGCAAGACCCGTTCCTGGGTGTCGTCTGAAGGCTTGGTCCCTTGTCTTGCCAAGACGACAAGACCAAGTGTTTGCTGTTTGGCTGCAGAGCAGGCCATGATGGTAAACCTGCAGCACGTGCCTTGTGGCCTTGTCTATTGTTGTGATTGGCTGCATGGTTGCGATCTTGAGACAAGCATTGAGTCATGGCATCATGATACGTCTTTTTTACACCACCATGACTACACAGGCTGGCCCCTCGCACATAGCTCAGGGCAGCACATAGCACAGGGCAGCACATGAGTCTAGTCCGTGCGCTTCCAGCACATTCCCCTACTCTCACTGGGTAATGGAAGTGTTGTCTGTTGTCCGAACTGGGTAACTGCGACCTACAGCCGGCACCAATACGTGATTCACTACCCCAATCCGCTGACGAAGGCCAGGAAATCTATGTTGGCATGAAACACATGCTCTTTCTAGCCCTCCTAGCTCCAACCTTTTGCGTCTCTAGCTCCTCCGCTTCTCTGGCTCCTCCGCTTCTCGAGGTCTCTCCCCCGCTCCCTTTTAGCTCCCTTCCCCTTCCTTCTCTAAGTTCTTTCTCTCCTAGGTAGTTCCCCCTCTCTTTCCCTTTTTCTCTGTTCTCTCCTTAGTCTTTTACCTTTGGAGGTTGGCTTGTATCCACCCAAGCCCTGCCTCCTTAGTGTAACAACTACTACTACATGCTCTGATGTAAGCAACAGCTTCAGCATTGCCTAGCGCACACATGCTACTGTGCTACAGGCTGCTAGGCTTGGGCCATGGAGGCTCGGTCTCGCAGCTTCTTGAAGCCCAATGCTGGGTACTCCTTGCCCTGGGCAGGAAGCCTTCCTCGGTGTGGCCACCTGCACAGCTCCAGTGGGCGCCACTTGCTCCCCCCTGCCCGCTGGAGGTTGAGGGCTGCGTTGCAGTCCCTGTCCACCCATTTGCCAAGGTCCCCAGGGGTGTTCTGGTTTACCCAGGGGCACCACATGAGGCCTCCCACTGGCACCTAACACCGCAGTCTCTAGGCTGACCGCAACAAGCGTTACTGCACCTGCTGGGGACTACCAGCGTGCAGGCCTGGTGGGCTTACTGCAGTTAAGCCGCCTCTCGCAGGGCTAGAGGTGAGCTAGGGGCTTCGCAGCTCAGCTGACCTGGCTGGTGCGAATTTTATCCTCTGTTACCACGTTGCCTGGCTGCCTGGCTGTTGGTTTGCCGCTGTTGGGCCTCTCCACTACTTTGCGGCATGCATGCACGGCATTGGCCTCCCACCCACTCCGTATGTCATAACTGGCGTTGGCCACCAGCTGCTCGCATGTCCCCCACTGCCGCTGGGACACATCAGCTGCCTCTTCCTCCAGCTGCATGGCACACAAGGCACACAATGCAGATGACATCCTTGGCAGAACTGGGGGCATGGGCACCTAGCAGGTCACATGTGGGGCAGTCATCAGCCTCTGGTCCTGCCCCTCCCCCCCAACCCTTGGCACTCCCACCTTCCTGAAGTTGTGCTCCAGGACCTTCTCCTGCGCACCATGCAGCCCCATCCTTTGCTCAGCCCACTTGGGATGCAGGTACTCCCCCCACACTGCATCCCAAGTCGCCAGCGTGACGGCCACATGCCGCTGGATGGCCACCAGGGAGGTGCCTGCTGGGGTGGCTGCTGCCAGGTGCTGCAGCTCAAGCTTGACGTTCTCATTCCACCGCTGAGTGTTGTGGCGAGCCTGGATTAGGCCGCTGTCATGCTGCACCTGGCTCTTGGTCAGCTTGCTCCTGTAGAAGCTTTGCAAGCGGCCATCTGCACGCCACACCCCTGAAGCTGCGTTGACTGCCTGGATGGCCCCAGGGTTCAGCCCCATGCCCACCTGAGTGGCTGGGTCAAACAGGAACTCGTCAGCCAGGCCAGGTGCTGCAGCACGATAGTTACATTGTTACATCCGCCTCTGGCCCTGTCCCTCCCGCCTGCCACAGGCACACCCATTTGAGTACAAAAGCGCCCCAGGACGCTCTCCTGCGCGCCATACCACCCGGTCATCTGCTCTGCCCACTTGGGGTGCAGGTACTCCTCCCTGCTCCTGGCTGACCTCATCCAGGTGGCCAGGGTGACGCTGGATGGCCACCAAGGATGTGCCTGCTGGGCTGCCTGCTAAATCAAGGCAGGCACCGTTCACTACTCACCATGCACCATCTATAAATACTCAGAGCTAGTGAAGTACTACTGGCAATGGCTAACGCCGCTCCATCAATGTATTGGAGACAGAGAGAAGAGATGGCCCATGGTTTGGAATACAAAGTCGTTCATTCGCATCTCCCACCTGTTGGAAGCCACTTCTTCTAGCCACTGTGTATCTGGCGCCGAGATACACAGTGGCTAGAAGAAGTGGCTTCCAATACAACCTCGTAAACCAAGAGATGTTTGTGGCACTACAAAATAGCATCCTTGCGCTGAAATTTGCAGATAAGTCACCCGGTAAGAATTCCGACAATGCTGCGAAAAATTATCTAACATACGTCGGTATTTTGCCCAGCCTCCGAACCAGGACCCCCCGCTTCAGGACCTTACCCAATACGACTAGATGGTCCGCGGGCGCAGCGCTGCGCCTTATCAACCCGAGCCGTGACCCTGTGACCTCTCACACACAACGCAGCACCTGAACGCCGAACGCAGACTGTGTGCCTCATGGTGTAGTGTCTTGCAGGTGAGGCGCCAGCCAGCAGCCACACAGCATTCGCGACCAGCCATAGCATACATGCGCCCCGGTCGAGCGAAAGGAGCAAAAGGAAAGGTGCGCTGTTGACGAGCTAGCGGAACAGCGAACAATCGATTGGTAAAGTCTGTGGCTGCTTGCAGGTGGACTTCCAATGGCTAGGAGGCTACGCAGCTAAAAGGTGCAGCTAGTGAGCGCAGCCACAAACAGCAAGGAGCTTAGAGCGGCAGAGCGGAGGACTATTGGAGGAGCCTGGAGCGCAGGAGCAGTTGTGAGCCAGGAGCCAAGAAGTGCAGCCAAGGAAAGCAGCTTGGCAGAGCAGCCAGGGACAGCCAGGAGCAGTCAGGAGCAGCCATGAACAGTTGTGAGCGGCAGCAATAAACGGCACCCATGAGCAGCGCCCTCCCCCCCCTGCCATCCCCCCCTTCACCCCACACCCAACCCCCTCCCCCCCCTCACACACTCCAATTAGCAAGTGGTGAGTGGCATCTCTTGCAACTATGCAGCTCTATGTACCTAGTCTGACCGCTAGCATGCCCTTGTTTGCTGCAGGTTCCAATGGTCACACCCCTTACCTTTTCCCACTACCACCACTAGCACCTCCCCTTCCCTTCCCTTTTCCGACACGCCCACCCCCTCCCAATCCGCCGACAAACCCCTCACGCCCAACCCCATCCCCAACTCAATGGTACCCTCCCTCCCCATCTCCCCTCCCCTCCCCTCCCCTCCCCTCCCCTCCCCTCCCCTCCCCTCCCCTCCCCTCCCCTCCCCTCCCCTCCCCTCCCCTCCCCTCCCCTCCCCTCCCCTCCCCTCCCCTCCCCTCCCCTCCCCTCCCCTCCCCTCCCCTCCCCTCCCCTCCCCTCCCCTCCCCTCCCCTCCCCTCCCCTCCCCTCCCCTCCCCTCCCCTCCCCTTGGCTGGCCTGCGCTTGTAGCCACAATGCCAATGCTACTGCCAGATCTGCTGGTGTTGTTAGTGCCTTTGCTATTGCTAATGCTGTGCCAGTGGTGGTGCGGCTGCCAGTGGGACATGACATGGCAGGTCTGACGTGCAAGGTGAATGCCTTGATGGCTTGGATGGCAGGCACGTCAACAACAGCAGTGACATTGCTAGACTGTGGTGGACAAGCATGCAGCTAGGAGCAGCAGCTAGGAGGCGCTTGGAGCGACAGCCAGACTTTAGGTGAGTGCACATGCTGTTAGCCCAGCCTGCCAAACTCTGGTCATGCATGTCCTTGTTAATCAAGCTTGTTGGGGCTGAGCTGGCTGATGTTTGCTTGCAGTTGGAGGCAGCTGGAGCATGACAAGTGTAGCATGGCTTGGTGATTGCAAGCAAGGCCTTGAGCGAGCACCCTGGAGCGGGCAGACTGGAGCGAGCAGCCTGGAGCGCGCAGCCTAGAGCGGGCAGCCAGGAGCGGCAGCCAGGAGAGGCACCCAAGATTGGCAGCCAGGAGCGGCAGCCAAGAGTGGCAGCCAGGAACGGCACCCTCTCCTCTCCTCCCCTGCCCACCCCTACCTTGCATCATCTCACATCCCTCATCCCACATCCCAGTCAGCTGCCATAAGGCAATAAGGCAAGCGCAAGCCTCCATGAGTCCGCTGTTGTGTGGTTAGTGAAGCATGGCTGCGGCAGCCAGGAGTTGGGTGCTATGGGGCAGTAAATGCAAGCCCATCCCTTCTTTGTTGCAGGTTTGACGGTCACCCTCCTGCCTTTTGGCCCCTTCCTCCTAGGTTCCCTCTCCTGTCCCACCACCTCCAAATCTTCCCTCTCCTGTCCCACCACCTCCAAATCCGCCACCCCGTCTTGGGCGGGCAGCATGGAGCGGGCGCTAGTAGTAGCGACCAGCCAGCCCACTCTAGCCATGCCATGCCCACACACCACACTAACCCAGCCCATCCCTCCCCCAAGGGGACGGCAGTAGGAGAGCCAAGCCAAGCACATGGGGGGTTGCCGGTCCGTACTGTGCGCCATAGCTCGGTGGTGGGGGTGGGGTGGGGTGATTCGTGGTGATGGTAGTGGGGGTGGGGGTGATGGTGGTGGGGGTGCCAGTTGGTGTTGTTAACCCTTTTCCGCCACAACACAGCCACCGCCCAGGCTGCAATGCATGAGCAGCAGCAACAGGCTGCAGTGCATGTGTTGCAGTGCATGTGTTGCAGTGGATAAGCAGCAGCAGCAGGCTGTAGTCCATGAGCAGCAGTGCATGGACAACAAGTTGTATGTGTGTAGCAATGCATCCTTGTTTCAGCAATCAGCAGCATGGCTGTCCTGAGCTTCCGTTTAGTTCCATGCCACACACCGTGATTGTAAGCAGTGAATGATCAAGATGTAATGATGAAGACAGTGGTGGTCATCAGCAGTAAATTGTGCACGAATGATACTTGGTCATGATAATTAGCCGTGTATCCTCTCAAACGATTCCTACGCCCCTTGTATGGACAACACCACCACGCGGTGATGCGCTAATGCTGCAAACGTGGTAGACACCTTCTACCTACCCCCTTTGCATGTATGCATCACGGTCATGCCTAGCAAATGCAGGCCTGGCAGTAATCCACGCCCAATGTGTCACAGCCAGCTGGACTACGGATGGTACCTATAGTGGAGGCTCACCACATCCAGCCACATGCTAGGGTGTGGTGCGCCACATGCCCCTTGTATGGACAACACCACCACACGGTGATGCGCTAAGGCCGCAATGTGGTAGCCACCCTCTACATACCCCCTGTGCGGCTAGTACCTATCATAAGCCAACACAGCTGGTGTGGTACACTATGATGTAAGCCAACACAGCTGGTGTGGTACACTGTGATACCAATCCGCCATACACTGGCTCACTGCGCACCTACATACCTAGGGACAGTGGGCTGACAACCGGTTAGTGCATGGATGGCCCGCTTGTATGGACAACCCGTCTTCGCAGCGTTCTCGTGTTCTTGCCGTTGATACCATCACATGCCTTACCAAGCCTTAATGTAATGCACTACTCACGAGGCGCAAGTGATAACATGGTTTGCAGCTGAATGCCGGGTACCCCTAGTGTCGCCCTCATGCACCGACCACATGCACCATGGATGCGTCTCCAGGAACTAGCTGTGTGGCTGGATCACTGCCAGTCCTGCACTTGCTAAGCATGACCGTGATGCTTACATGTTAAGGGGGTATGTAGCAGGTGGCTACCACGTTTGCAGCATCAGCGCATCACCACGTGGTGGTGTTGTCCATACAAGGGGCGTAAGCATCATTCGTTCGCAATTTACTGCTGATGACCACCACTGTCTTCATCATTACATCTTGATCATTCACTGCTTACAATCCCGCATGAAACTGAACGGAAGCTCAGGACAGCCATGCTGCTGATACAAGGTTCATGCATGACAGCCTGCTGCTACTGCTTATCCACTGCAGTACATGCACTGCCACCTGCTGCTGCTGCTCATGCACTGCAGCACACCTGCAGCCTGTTGCTACCTGCAGCTTGCAGTGCCACACACCTACAGCCTGCTGCTGCTGCTCATGCACCGCAGCCTGCTGCTTATCCACTGCAGCCCGGGCGGAGGCTGTGTTGTGGCGGGTAAGGGGGGAATGGGAAGAAGGAAGGGGGGGGGGGGAGGTGCCCATCAGACCTGCAACCAAGGGGCGTGCACGTGAGGGAGGGAGATCAGGCTGGGTCTCAGCCACTTACCGGCTGGGACCCTAACCATTTATAAGAAGGGCTAGGGATTAGAGGGAGAAAAGAGGGTAGGCAGGAAAGGGAGATGACAAATGAGAGGGGGCAGGGATTAGAGGGAGAAGAGGGGGTTGCTCCTGGTTGCTGGGTAGGGTAGGGAGGGGACTACGATGTCGGGGGGGAGGTGAGGGGAAGGGGGGGGGTTGGGGGAATAGGAGACTTGGAGGTGTTGGTGATGGGACAGGGTAGGATTAGGGGGAAGGAGCCAAGGGGTTGGAGTGTGACTGTTAGACCTGCAGCAAGCAAGGGGCATGCTTGTGATCAACAACCAACGACATGCATGACTAGAGGTGGGCAGGCTAGTCAAACACCCCAGCAACGCCTGGCTGCCGCTCCTGGCTGGGCTGGGCTGTGCTCATTCAACATCGTAACACAACAAGGGTGACCTACAACAATAAGGTGACAGCACATTCAACATAGTAACACAGCAACAATGTTGGCTGCTGCTCTACGCCACTGCCGCCTACCGCCTGCAATCACCAAGCATGCTACACATGTCATGCTCATCTCAAGGCTGTTGCCACCCTGCTGGCAAGCATGGAGGCATGGCTGCAGCAGCCTATGCTAGCGCCACACACCTGCTGCCTCGAGTCACGCCATGCAGCATTCGCACGCAGTTAACATGTCATTGACCTGGGCAATCAACATCTCATGGACCTGTCATGGGATGCTCCTCCTGGCTGCTGCTCCAGGATGCTTTTGGCTGTTGCTTCTGGCTGCTCTTGGCTGCTGCTCCTTGCTGCTCCTAGCAGCTGGCTGCTCCTGGCTACTCCTGGCAGCACTTGGTTGCTGCTCTTGGCTGCAAGGTAGGGTAGAGAGATCAGCTGACTCTAGGCTGTACGCGCCCTTCCACAACTGCAGGGGAGGGGAGGGGAGGGGAGGGAGAGGGGAGGGGAGGGGAGGGGAGGGGAGGGGAGGGGAGGGGAGGGGAGGGGAGGGGAGGGGAGGGGAGGGGAGGGGAGGGGAGGGGAGGGGAGGGGAGGGGAGGGGAGGGGAGGGGAGGGGAGGGGAGGGGAGGGGAGGGGAGGGGAGGGGAGGGGAGGGGAGATGGGGAGGGAGGGTACCATTGAGTTGGGGATGGGGTTGGGCGTGAGGGGTTTGTCGGCGGATTGGGAGGGGGTGGGCGTGTCGGAAAAGGGAAGGGAAGGGGAGGTGCTAGTGGTGGTAGTGGGAAAAGGTAAGGGGTGTGACCATTGGAACCTGCAGCAAACAAGGGCATGCTAGCGGTCAGACTAGGTACATAGAGCTGCATAGTTGCAAGAGATGCCACTCACCACTTGCTAATTGGAGTGTGTGAGGGGGGGGAGGGGGTTGGGTGTGGGGTGAAGGGGGGGATGGCAGGGGGGGGAGGGCGCTGCTCATGGGTGCCGTTTATTGCTGCCGCTCACAACTGTTCATGGCTGCTCCTGACTGCTCCTGGCTGTCCCTGGCTGCTCTGCCAAGCTGCTTTCCTTGGCTGCACTTCTTGGCTCCTGGCTCACAACTGCTCCTGCGCTCCAGGCTCCTCCAATAGTCCTCCGCTCTGCCGCTCTAAGCTCCTTGCTGTTTGTGGCTGCGCTCACTAGCTGCACCTTTTAGCTGCGTAGCCTCCTAGCCATTGGAAGTCCACCTGCAAGCAGCCACAGACTTTACCAATCGATTGTTCGCTGTTCCGCTAGCTCGTCAACAGCGCACCTTTCCTTTTGCTCCTTTCGCTCGACCGGGGCGCATGTATGCTATGGCTGGTCGCGAATGCTGTGTGGCTGCTGGCTGGCGCCTCACCTGCAAGACACTACACCATGAGGCACACAGTCTGCGTTCGGCGTTCAGGTGCTGCGTTGTGTGTGAGAGGTCACAGGGTCACGGCTCGGGTTGATAAGGCGCAGCGCTGCGCCCGCGGACCATCTAGTCGTATTGGGTAAGGTCCTGAAGCGGGGGGTCCTGGTTCGGAGGCTGGGCAAAATACCGACGTATGTTAGATAATTTTTCGCAGCATTGTCGGAATTCTTACCGGGTGACTTATCTGAAATTTGAATATTTCACACTCCAAGGTTGGGTTCTAAGGACCGCCAGGGACTACTAGCGGACACACCGCACATCTTAACCTAGAAGCACGGCTCAGTCTCCGCGGAGTTGAAAGAGAGTAAATGGTACGTCGCAGAGTACCGCACACGCCCCTTTGTGCCCAACTCATTGCCAACCTCTTGATGCTCCACGCAGGCCTCAATTAGCCCTGTCTACATGATTGTGGGCGCGGTATTGGTCGCTCTATTAGGCATCAGTGGCGTGTTGTTCTACCAGGACTGGCAACGGCGAAAGCTGGGCCTCGTGAGGAGGCCAAAGAAGGTGAGCGCTAACCACCATCCAGGTGTCCAGCTCAGATCCGGACACGCTATCACTGACCCGTCCGTCAAAAACAAACGTGGACATCGAGGCTCTTTGTCTACTGCGCCATAACCTGAATGGTAAAATCACTGGGGTGGTGAAGCCAAGCAGCCCACCCAAGCACGTCCTTGGGGGCTAGGGCAGCACAGTCTAGACAAGTGGGGCAGGGGGCCATTGATACCTGCTGCCGCGTGCAACTGCAACTGCTGTTGTGTTGTTGTAGTTCTTTGCTGCAAAGCGCAGCTACATCAGTCGCACTGAGGATCTCAGAGCTGTGCACTGTCATAATGCAATGTAGGATGCCCGTAGGCATATGTCTAAGTTGGCATGCCAAGCTGCTCAACCTCATGTCAATATTGACCTGGCAATGTTTGCATGAATTAACACTGCCTCGAAGCACCAGCGCACTTCCAGCTCCTGCTGCACAGCTGCTGCCATGATGCGCATGGGGGGGAGTGGTCTCAGTGCACCCCCCTGCACCTCGTAGCAGCTCTGGGTGGATGCTCAGCTCCAGCAACACAATGCCCTTATCCTAAGCCTGGCCACCCTTTGCATGGGCTGGGTAAGTATACAGAGGGTTTGGGCAGGCAAGGTGAAGAGCTGGGGAAAGCTGAGCGCTGCCTGCCTGGACTAAATCATATCAAGTCCACACTTGCCTGTCATGTCCGCAGTTGGGTGCAAAGCAAGCCAAGAGGGAGAAGATGAAGCAAGGCCTGCGAGCAGCTGGAGACTCATAATTCGAGTCCGCTGAAACCTGTCTCCACTCAGCCGCTGTAGCTGCTTGCACGGAGGTGCCATGTGGACATCATCCTGATCCAGCGCTAATCATTGATACAGCTGATGCTCGCTAGCATCCACCCTGCCCTCTATCCATCTGTTGACATACGTCTTGTTTTATCATCATTGGACAAGCATACACATGTTTATATAGCTTGCATACAAACCAGCGACCATGCATACAGGATGCCCATGAATGTACCTAGACTCTCACATGACCATGCATCCTCTTGCGAATTGCAAATGAGAGGTGTTGTAACAACGCTCCATCTACAAAAGGGTGTCAACCACGTAGAATGCAGTCTCCATGGCTCCTGACCTGAGATAGCCCACAGGGCAGGCGGCTCGTCTGGACTATCTTTTTCCCCCTCTAACACCTCTAACCTCTAACATAGTTCTTTTCTCAGTCTTTTACCTTTGGGGTTGGCTTGTTTCCACTCAAGCCCTGCCGCCTTATTGTAACAACTACTTCTACCCTGCTGCCCTGAGCACGGAGCATGGCCGCCTGTGTGAGGGCAGACATCGCCTTGTGAGTGCTGTGCATCCCCAGGTCAGCGCCTGGCTCCCTGCAGCAGGGGGACAGCAGGCGGGGAGGAGACCTGGCCAGTGAACAGCGTGTTTGGGGCTGGGTGCAGGTCTCAGGTGGATCTAGGTCTTAGGCGGGGAGGCTGGCCCAGCAGCCCCAGGCATGCTCTGCAGCAGGCATGCTTTGCAGCAGGCAGGGAGGCAGGCAGACAGGAGCATGAGGTGGCGAGGAGCATGAGGTGGCAGCAGGGCTGGCGGGTCAACAGGGTGCTGGAGCACAGCCCGGGCCGCCCACCCCTCCCCCCTGACGGCCACCCCGCACCCCTACCTGGTGGGCCAGTAGGCGCCACCCCGCACCGCCTGCCTCACCGGCTGCAACCTGGGGGTCGGGCAGCAGCCCGTATTGCCCCCCATGCGCCTCGTCCACCAGCAGTGGGATGCCGGCCTCGTGACACACACAGTGGCCAGCTCTGCAGGGGCAGGGGGGTAGGGGGGCAGAGGGACAGAGGGCTGGGGCTGGGCTAGTGGGCAGGGTCAGCAGTCAAGTCCTGGGGCTGGGGCTGGGGCTGGGGCTGGGGCTGGGGCTGGGGCTGGGGCTGGGGCTGGGGCTGGGGCTGGGGCTGGGGCTGGGGCTGGGGCTGGGGCTGGGGCTGGGGCTGGGGCTGGGGCTGGGGCTGGGGCTGGGGCTGGGGCTGGGGCTGGGGCTGGGGCTGGGGCTGGGGCTGGGGCTGGGGCTGGGGCTGGGGCTGGGGCTGGGGCTGGGGCTGGGGCTGGGGCTGGGGCTGGGGCTGGGGCTGGGGCTGGGGCTGGGGCTGGGGCTGGGGCTGGGGCTGGGGCTGGGGCTGGGGCTGGGGCTGGGGCTGGGGCTGGGGCTGGGGCTGGGGCTGGGGCTGGGGCTGTGTGATTGCCATGTCTGCTGCGCTGCCCTGCCGCTCACCCCTGATGTGCAGCGCAAAGTATGTGGCCTGCTGCAGCCCCTGGCTCCGGCTGGTGGGTGAGATGCCATGAGCCAGGTCAAAGTCAGGGTCAAGCTCGGGGTACAGCCAGATGGGGTGGCAGCCTGTGGGCAAGACGGGGCAGGTGGGTCGGGGCTGGGGGCTGCCAGGGGCAGTCAGGGAGAGGGGGCGGAGGTGCAGTGGGTGTGCAGGGGAGGGGGGGAGAGGGGGGGAAGGGGGCGGGAGGTGGGGCGGTTCGGGGAGGAACAGATCAGGTTGGGCTGGGTTGGGTCGGCAGGGGGGTGATGCATGGATCAGTGGAGTCAGTGCCATGGGGTTGCGTGAGGGGCAAGTCAGAGCGTCAAGTTCTTCCAACACCCCCCCTGCCAGCCTACTCGCACCAAAGCCTTCTCTCAAGCCTTCCCTTTGGTCAACCTTGGCTCTTGCTGCCTGCCCTGCTGCCCCTTGCCCTCTCCCCCTCCCTCCTGCCCTTCCCCCCTCCCCCTCCATGCTGCCTCTCCCCCCTCCCCCTTTCTCCTGCCCTGCCTTCTGCCCCCTCTCCCCCTCCCTCCTGCCCTGCCCCACCCCTTACCCGCCAGCGTCACCGCAGCGTATGCTGCTTGGTGGCAGTTGCTCGCCAGCAGCAGCGTGTCGCCCGGACCCGCCACAGCCAGCACCTCGGCATGGATGGCCACGCTGCAGCCATTGACCAGGAACCAGGTCTGCTCAGCGCCAAAGGCCGCGGCGGCAGCGGCCTGGGCCTGGGCGATGACGCCGGTGGGGGAGGCCAAGTAGTCCAGGCCTGGGGGGGGCAGGGGCTGGCAGGGGGGGGTCAAAGGGGGTCAGGGGGGAGGTTTGTGGGTTGGAGATACTAGGGGAGCTCTAGCTGGAGAGACACACACCAGAATGGCTGAGCTGAAGTGGGCATTAGGCCTTCTAGCAGTAGCCTTTACAACAGCGATCTCGCAGCCTGTGTTTGATTACAACTCGGGCTTTAGTTTGGTGTAGCGTGAGGGCTGTAGGGATTAAAAACTTGAACGTCGTGATATCTGTGATGCTTACGCTTAAAAGCGGGTTAGTTGAGCTGGTCGGTTGTACCGCTAAATGACTCCATAAAGCCAAGCGAGAGCTCCCGCTGACGTAGTGGTGAAGGAGTAGTGAAACCAAAGGTGGCTCTCGAGAGAGACAGCGGCTCTCCCTCATCCGTCCAGGGTTACGGTTCGCGCTTCGCGGTGTGGATACGTTGCGTGTGCAACCGACCTTTGCTGCCTAGATGCAGAGTGCAGCCTGAATATGTTCCTCCTTCGCTCTCGCAGTCATGTGCCAGCTTGGGGAGTGCGCCTGGCTAGCCGCTGCTCACCCAGCTGCACCACACTTTCGGCGCAGCGTGGGAGGAGCAGTGGACCGCCACGAGGTCAGCAGCGAGTGGGCGCTGGCCTGCGGCTCCTCGCCCTCGCAGGTAATCCGTGGGCAAGTACCTATCTTTTCATTGTTACAACACTGTCAAGGGTGCTTTGTTCCCGCCCTCACAGGCTTTATCATTCTCCGTGCCACGACGCAGCACCCAGGACATGCCAGGCAACCAACTCAAACACGCTCGGGTGACTATTCCCAGGCCTCTCAGCAACACCTCCTTCTCCTCTACCCACGACGACACTGCAGCAGCACAAAGTGAGCTGTCTTTTGGTACCTACCTCTCTCCACTCAGCCGTCGGGGCACCCAGTCTCAAGCCGGCAGTGAGCACTCACTGGCACAAATCGCAACCCTGAGTCCCAAGGGCTCACGCCGTTCTACCAGGGAGGACGACCCACCGCCCCATGCCGCCACAAGACTATCAATGGACAGCCTCAGCCCTCCAAGGCCTCGTACCACTGCTCCCACTCTCACCCTGGCCTCCCGGGGCGCCACGTTGTCAAGCTCAGGTGGCCTGGTTTGCCTGGCCTGCCCAGCTGCCGAACAGGCTCTGGGTGCCAGGTCTTTGTCTGGGGAGCAGTCCATGAAGTGGCACCAGCTGTGGGCGACCAGTGGCATCGTAGCAGATATCACATTTTCCCCAGCATAAGTTACAGCACCCTCTCACCGAGTCACAGCCCCTTGTCCCTCACTAGGGCCTCCATTTTAGCCGGAACTAGCAGCCACTAGCAGCCACTAACTAGCTCCGGCTAAAATAGTCACCCAGTCACCCTCACCCTCACCCAGTCACAGCCGTGATCTAGCATTGCTTATTGCGCTGTCTTTTGCGCACTATTTTGATATTGGTTATGTTATATACATTCCTGCGTAGCTGGACATGGCGTTTGTAGTTGGTAAATTGTTTGTAGAGGTCTTGTGAGTGCTAGGTGCTGATGTGCAGCGCATAGGAACATGTGTGGCATGTGTCGTTGTGTAGTCGACAAGGTTGACATTATCGCTGATGATGCGGGTTTTCAGAATTGATGATGTGGCTTACACCGCTTAAGCCGTCAGCCGTTAGGCTGCTTGGCCGCCCTCCCCCTCTAGGGGTTCGGGACTTTCTGTAACGCACTTCAAAGCAAGGTGCACAAACAAAGGTGCACATGGGCTCAACATGAAGTCATGCAAGTTCTCATAATTGTTATGTAAAGTCATGGCAAACTCCGGCTGCTCCCTGTTTCTAGAATTGGACGGTCAGTTTCGTACCGTGTTTTACACATTGTGTAATGACGTTTGTGATCCAGGCTTCCACGTCAGCAAATCTCGTCCTCGTTTCTGCATTTTCGCCCATTCATCACCAACAACTATCAGGGGCTATGTTATGTGCATCAAAGCACAATACCCCTACAACCAGGGGCTATGTTATCTTAAACCCGGCAATGTGATCCGGGCCAACACCTGATTCCCCTGGCCCCACCCCTTCTGTAGGTGGGACGATAGATGTTGCAAGTACCAGCACATTCCCCTACTCCCATTGGGTAATGGAAGTGTTATCTGTTGTAACTGCGACCTACAGCCCAGCACCAATACGTGATTCACTATCCCAACCCGCTTGCGAAGGCCGGGAAATCTATGTTGGCATGAAACACATGCTCTCATGTAAGCAACAGCTGCAGCATTGCCTAGCACACACATGCTACTGTGCTGTAGGCTGCTAGGCTTGGGCCTTGGGGGCTCGCTCTCGCAGCTTCTTGAAGCCCAATGCTGGGTACTCCTTGCCCTGGGCAGGAAGCCTTCCTCGCTGTGGCCACCTGCACAGATCCAGTGGGCGCCACTTGCTCTCCCCTGCCCGCTGGAGGTTGAGGGCTGCGTTGCAGTCCCTGTCCACCCATTTGCCAAGGTTACCAGGGGTGGCCTGGGCCAGGCAAGGGCACCACATGAGCACCAGCACTGGCGCCTCAAACCGCGATAACATTTACATTGACAACAGCCATTCAACAGCAGCAGCAGGATCAGTAGGGTAAAAAAAGGCTGCAGGAGGATATGTAAGGGAGGGCAAAGTGTGAAGCGGGCGAGCGGGAGAGGGCAGGGGTCAAGCACATCAGCATAGATGCAGGGAGCAACAGGCAGGGGGCAGATGGCCGAGGACAAGGGGCAGGCGGCATGGGGCGGGGGTCAGGGGGCTAGGGGGCAGGGGGTGTAAGGTAGTGGCTAGTGGCCAGCACATCAGCTAGGGGCAAGGATGGCGATGAGGAAGATCGTGTTGTCGTCCCCATGGTGATGATCATGGTAATAATCATGGTATTGGGGCAGGTGGCAAGGGGCGGGGGGCAGCGGGCAGGGGGGCTGCAGGTAGGGAATACCGGGTTGGGGGCAGGGGGCAGGAGAGCCAGGGAGGGTGGGTGATGAGTGGGGCTAGGATTATGCCCCAGGCTGGCCCCTCGCACATAGCTCAGGGCAGCACATGTTTCCACTACAGCCCAATCACTTATTCCCCTGCCCGTGGGAGCATACCCGTGGGAATAGAATCCACGCAGAGTCTAGTCTGTGGGCTTCCAGCAGTGCCTCACTGTGTTGCAGGCTGCTGGGCCGGGGCCTTTGGTGCTCGGCCTCGCTGCTTGTTGTAGCTCCGGCCAGGGCACTCCATGCCTAGGTCAGGAGCCGCTGCTTGGTCTGGCCACCAGCACAGCTCCACTGGGTCCACCTGGGTCTAACCCGGTCCGCCTATCACAGGGCTGTGGGCTGTGGGCTGTGGGCTGGTGCGGAACTCATCCACTGTCGTCACCCTGCCTGGCTGCATGTCTGTTGGGCCATGCAGCCCCACTACTTTGAGGCAGCCATGCAGCACGGCATAGGCTCCCAACCCGCCTCGTTCCAATGAAAAGCTTATGAAGGAGCTTGCGAAAGATCCATCTCACCCTGTCAAGAGATGGTGCAATAGTGCGTGGTTCACCTTCGATGGCAGCACCCACACCTCCTTTCTAGGGAGCGTCCGGACCCGTGTAACGTTACATGTTACATTGTTATGTTATGTTACATGGTCACCCCCGCCATTGGCTGCACCCCTGATAACTATCTGACTAATCTTTAAGAGTTTTTCAGCGAATTTTGCGCAGGGCGGTGCAGCTCACCAGCGCGAGGCTAGCGGGCTGCACGGCCTGATGTGCACCTGTGCCGGGGCGGGCTGGGGTGTTGAGAATTCCGGTCAAGTTGTGCCAAGAATGGCCTGCTTAGTGGGGCTGTGATTAGCGAACAGCTATCGCGCTCAGCGGCCCAACTTTTCAATTACCGTACTCTCTCTTTCGATTCGCGTCCGCGAATTGTTTTTTTAGCCTCGCGAAGTCGCGAACGAGTAAACAATGTGAATTTTTACAAAATCGCGAAGTGATCAAACAATTATTTGACCTGCGTAGATGATGTTGCGATGGACCGCTTCGTGGTCCGTGGCATCAGTGCCGTTGGCGCAGCTGAGAATTTGCTACGCCAGGTTGACCAACATGATGAAATGCTCCATCGAAGGGCTCTCGATCTTAGCATTGGGCTCGGGCTAGCCGCGTCAAGAACAAGCCTAAGCCAGCCCCAACAGGACAAGCCACGCCCACTCCCACACACAAGCAGGCACGGTTGGTGTACAACACCAGCAGCAGCGCCAACAGCAGCAGCGCTAACACAAGCAGCGCGGGCAACAACAGCGGCGACGACGGCAGCAACGATGATGGCAGAGCCAGCAGCGAGGGGTGGGTAGGTAGCAAGTTAGCAGCCGGGGTGGCTGGCTGCAAGAAGTCAGCTGTTGGGGTGGTTGGCAAGGCCAGGGCAGCAGCCGGGGTGGCTGGCTGCAAGAAGTCAGCTGTTGGGGTGGCTGGCCAAACCGGGGCAGCAGCTCGGGTGGCTGGCCGCACCAAGTCAGCTACTGGGGTATTTGCCTTGGCCAAAGCTGCAGCATGGGTGACTGCAAGGGCACGCAAGTTTGAGTGTTCAGAGGAAGATGCAGAGATATGCCGGCACTGCAAGCAGCCACAGGAGCACCATGACTTCATTGGGGAGGTTCAGTGCCATATCTAGTGCACAGTCAAGACTTGGTAACTTGGTGCACGATGACACTACCCTTGCATAATGGCTTAAACTTAGTGACCGGGAAGCTTGACATGGTGACCTGTGCAAGAAGTGTTTAAACCATGGCAGATTGACGTGTTATGCAAGGGATGGCTGTCTAGAATATTTATAAGCACATCCACATCCTCAAAACTGTGTTTTGCTGCTAACTTTGCATCGGGAAAAAGTAAACAATGTTTTTTTTGGGTCGGGAAAGAGTATTTAATTTTAGTTTTCGGGGCCTCGCGAATCGAAATAGATAGTACGGTATTTGAATTTTTGTCAAAATGGCACTTTTCTCGGCCAGTTAACTGTCCAACCAGGACGTCAAATGATGAACTGCCACTTCTGTGCGGCTGCTTGTGTATATCACTAGCGTATTCTTAGAACAGAAACGCGTTGCCTTCATGTGTGGGCCGTTTCATGTGTGGCGATCGACATGGTTATCAGCTCAGTTTCTGCATCTTTTTGACTGATTCTATCAGCTTATAGCTGCACAGGAGCCACAAGCACCAATTCTAAGAGCCGTTTTTGAAATTGCTGTCATATCTGGACTGAGCCCGTGAAGTCGGGCGGCCCCAACATGGGGTTGGTAATCTTCATGCAAGTACTCTCTCAAAACTGCACTGTTCTCGATAGCGTTAATCACACTGGCATTGGCGGTTTAGTCCGCGTAATCTGACCATCAGCGCTAGCCATTGGAGTCTCTGCTCGCGTACTGCCACATGTGCCCGCGAACAAATCACAGCGGCGAGACGGGTCTCCTTGGCACGGTGAGCCACATCGCTGACACCCCATCTACCTAGCGTAGTGAGCTGATTGTGCACAAATGGAATGTCCGGCCAACACCCAACGCGATGTCTGCCGGGCGTGCAGGGCACCTTGACGGGGTGATTGAAACATCTGGGCGTATTCGCTTTCGCCAAATACACCATTTGCGTCGGCGCACACTAAGGTATCACCGGCCTACACCCCCCCCTCATCATCTGTGTCCTCCACTGTGTTGCACCCGCTGCACCCATAGAAAAAGCGATACGTAATGTTTGTTCTTGACTCATTGGCGGATCTCTTGAAACAAACCGCACATTAAACAACCCAGGCCTCTATCAGTTTGACATCTTCAAAGTGACATCATGTTCTCCAAGCAGAATCAGGGCCACGGGGCTGTGGGGTGGCAGTTGAGCTATGAAACTTTGCACGCAGGTGGATGGCATGTAGGGGAGTATAACTCTATGAGGAGCCGAGTCAAAAATCGGCCATGGTGTGGAGCTGTGTGACTGACTGCATGGCCCTGGCCCTGAGATCGGCTAAGGGAGTTGACGGTCTCAGACCAAAGTGTGCTTTTGGCTTATCTGAGTATGAGCGTTTGTAACACTGTCTTAAAGGAGCTTAACCTAGTAAGTAGCACGTTGTAAGTCCAAATGGTCGAGCTGTGGCATTGCCCTCCAGGTATGGGTAGGAGGTGGGCTCAGTGCCACATTCCCGCATCCGGTTTCCGATCCGACTGCTGCTTCCGACGCGCATGCTCATGTAGAGCAGCCTAAGCGGCGCGGGCGGTCGAAGCGATGACTGCATGCCTCGCTGTGGCTCAAATTTAAATTAGTAACTTTGAAGCTTTGCTGTGCACGACCTACTGAGTGTAAAACTATTCTGGATGGTCGAATTGTAGCTGGCCGGGTTGGCTACATTGTGAATCATTCAGTATAATATTTGGCATAGTGAGTGCAGAGTTACAGCCGTCCTACTACCAGGGGTCGTTTTCCTGTCATTTTTTGAATGTTGGGGCCGCAGTTTTTGAAATTGCTGTCATATCTGGACTGAGCCCGTGAAGAAGCGCTGTTACATGCTGATTTGAATTTTACTACGGATGCGCCAATCACGCCGCGATGGATCCAGGCTGCCTATAGCGGACGCTAAGAGTGTCTGCGTGGCGCCAAATCACGTCGCGTGTTGGGGACCAGCCACCCGGCAAACCGCTGGGGCTGGCTACACTCTAGTCAGGCCATTAGCAGCTCATCGCGCCAATCGGCGGCCTCATCCGTGCAAAAATGAGTCAGAAAGTTATCTCCTGAGCCATGGGGGTGCAGCCAATGGGGGTGACCACATGTTACATCCCGTATACGTACACATGCCGGTCATGTTACATAGCCTTCTTAGCTGCTCGGCTCGCCTGTAGTGAGCTTGTACTCCCCGCCGCACTGGTCGCAACTGCTCCCGCACCTAGAAATATTTTTGGGGTCGCGGGCCGCGGGCTGCATTTATTGCACGCCGCAGTCGCAGCTCTAGCAGCTGCTGATGGCTGCTGCGAATGTTCCCAAGCAGCAGGTCTACAACAGTCTCGATTTGGCAGCTGTTGTACTTCGTAAAGCTTTGGCCAGCAAGTTCGCAAATGACTGGCTCTTTCGTTACAATAGCGACGGCATTGTGGTGTGCCAGTGCAAGAGGTGCCCACCAAACAACCGGGCTGAGCTCAGCGTCGCGAACATGAGCCAGCTGGCTGCCAGGCACAAATGCAAGCTTGAAGATGCATCTCCAGAAAGCGCAGCCCAGAGCCAAGTTTTGGCCCACTGCCGCGAGAGGACCGGGGTGCAGCAATGCCTGAGGGCATTCAGCGGGCTGTCAGGCGCAGGATCGGACTCTTCCTCGTCACGCAGGAGCTTCCCTTCAACATAATGGACAATGTCCACCTCCAATCTGCTGCTAGGGGTTGATGTGTACAAAGAGAAGCACTACCGCACGCAACTGCTCGACGAGCTCTACTCAGAGGTCAAGCAGGCAACCTTCAAGGAGCTGCGAAAGCTAGCAAAGGTGAGATACTTGCTGGCCCATTGCCCTTAGTTGTGAGCCCAGCCTAGCCCAGGCCAACCCACCACCAATTAAATGTATATATATCAGCTTAGCGATGGAACTGCCCCTGCCCATTGCCCTTGCCCATTGCCTAACCCTGCCTTGCAACATGTATGTGCCTTCCACCACCACCACCTCCCAGTCTCTACACCCCCTCCCCGCCCGCCCAGCCCAGCCCAGCCCAGCCCAGCCCAGCCCAGCCCAGCCCAGCCCAGCCCAGCCCAGCCCAGCCCAGCCCAGCCCAGCCCAGCCCAGCCCAGCCCAGCCCAGCGCAATCCTGCCCTGCGGCTTATGCTTTGGACCCAGCCAACTACAAGTATCTGGCCCCCGGAACCCACCCACGGCCTACCATGCACCGTCTGCAACCAACCCAACAAGAAGATGTGGTCACCGTTGTGGCACGTCTCGCCGAGTGCTCGCTCGGAGCTGCAAGGAGGGAGCTCACATTTTTGACCTTGGGTGATTGGCCAACTGACATGAAGTCCAGTGTGGAAGCTATTGTGGCTGAGACACGCACCGACGAGGACGGCAAGACTACCACGGCATGCATCAGTGTGCGCAGCGGCTTCTGGACCTTTCTAGGGGCAAGGTGTTTCCCTAACTTACGCCAGGCTGCGGTACGCTTGCTGGCCATGCATGTCACCACTGCAGCTGCGGAGCGTAACTGGTCATCATGGGGCAACACCTACAACGCTGGAAGGTCACAGCTCAACGTGGCCACAGCGGAGAAGATGGTGTTCATTAAGGCCAACATCCCCTCATCTGAGCCAAGTGAGCCATCCCAGCTGCTGGCAGAAGGCATCACAATATGAGGCGTGCCATGTGTGGGTGTGAGCAGCAGGCTGGCCGTGTGTGGCACCGTGCCTAGCAACCGCCCAGGACTCTTAGCGTGCCATGTGTGGGTGTGAGCAGCAGGCTGGCCGTGTGTGGCACCGTGCCTAGCAACCGCCCAGGACTCTTAGCGTGCCATGTGTGGGTGTGAGCAGCTGGCTGGCCTTGTGTGGCACCGTGCACACAACCCACCACCATAAAATTGTGCATGCTTTTGTGCGGATGGCCGACCCAATGGGGGCCGTGGGTGAGCTCGATAATAGATTGTTGAAATGATTTGGGCGCTGCAACCTAGCCCGAGAAAAGTCGAACTAACTTTTGTCACCTTCAGGAGTCGAACCGGGGTCGCCAGGGTTGACGCTAGCATGTAACATCCCGTGTAACACCCGTATAACCCGGAAATGTAACAGTTACATGTACGTACATGTACGTACATGGGACGCTCCCTACTCCTTTCACAACAGGAGCATTTGGATAACGAAATTGGTTCTACAAGAATCACTGCCACCTTCCCAAGCTGCGTTACACCTGGCCGTCAAACAGGTTAGATACAAGAACTACCTAGTCCTCTAGCAAAGCAGTGAAGCTGGGGAGAGGTTAGGGATCATTGGCATGTCATGAAAGCTGGCATGTCACTGCAAATATTTCACGTGCTTGTGTTTGAAAGCAGTAACAAGCTTCAAGCAGTAAGAATGGACGCCACTGAAGGCGCTGGAGCTATTTAAACAATGCAGCAAACCGTGACTGCCGATGGGCAGGTTGTTCTCGAAGAGGAGATTGACGAGAACTATGAACCCACTCCACAAGGTAGCCCAACTCTGTGCAAAGCTGAGACATGTCGTTCGACCCTCCTCGGTCATGCCGACCCTCATCCTTGTCCGCTTCCAGAGATAACGGAGTATGCACAATGGCTGGGAATGGATCTCGAAAAGGAAAAGGTGGGTCACCGTACTCCAGGTGCCTTGCATAGCTACATAAATTCACATAGCTACATACATTCTTCATAGGCTCTACACATTTCTTTAGATGACGTACTACGAGCATGTGCTATGAGCGTACTACGAGCATAAACATGTCTTGCCGGTAGCAAGTTGAACACATGAGGAGCAAACCTGTGATGGCAGTCCCTCTATAGCCCCCTCGTCCCTCACTAGGGTTTCCATTTGAGTTGGACCACTAGGGACCACTAGGGATCATTAGGGACCACTCAGGATGGTATTATGGGGCTGTGTGGAGATACGTTGCATGCACATGGCGCATGCACATGGCACATGCACATGGCATGGGCGCATACCACCTACACCATTGCCTGACTCCTGTGACAGGGTTATAGCCTAGAGTTGCCATGACAAACATGCAGTACTTGTAAGCTGATGGCAGGAGGGCACACACTACTGTGCCGCAGCAGTTTGCTGCTGTTGGGCCTTGGGTGGATTGTCTTGCACCGGCTTGTAGCCCAGGTCTGGGTACTCCTTGCCCTTGGCTGGCAGAGCTGCCTGGTCTGGCAAGTAGCACAGCTCCAGTAGGCGCCATTTGCTCTCCCCAATGCGCTGCATGTTCAGCGTTGCATTGCAGTCCCTGTCCAGCCACCTGCCTGGCTGTGGTGCTGGTTTGGCCTTGGCAGTCTTGCCCTGGGCCTTGCCTTTGCCTTTGGTGGGCTGGGTGGGCTGATGGAGTGCTTTATAGAGTGATTACTTTAAGGACAGCCTTAGGTGGCTTCAATCCAGTCTAGCGCCACACTGTGCTTCTACAGCCTCAGCACTAGTATGTGCGTGCGTGACCACATGAGGCAGCCCAGGCACATAAAAGATCTGGCAGCCGGTGCTCAGTGCAGCTCCTGCTGTGTGGTTTCTGCAGGACCTCATGTGGATTGCCCGCGAGGGCCTCAAAGCCCCTCTCCCAGAGCAATGGAAACCCTGGTGAGTAGTGAGCCAGCGGGCTAAAGCCACTTGCACACTCAGCTGTTGACATGCAGCTTATGCTTTTTATTTACAACAGCCAGCACCAGCACATTCCCCTACTCTCATGGGCAGGGGAAGTGTTATCTGTTGTCCGAACTGGGTAACTGCGACCTACAGCCGGTACCAATACGTGATTCACTACCCCAACCCGCTTGCGAAGGCCAGGAAACCTATGTTGCGCCACAGCCGTGCATGATTATGCATGTTATACAGCCAGCACCAGCAGCAGGTGCAGCAAGACCCAGCCTAGGTGCAGCTCGCATGATGGTTCTGAGTTCAAGGCAGAAGGGACGGGTGGTCCAGCTCCCCTCATCCCCCCCATCCAAGATCAGGGTGCTGGCTGCGGATAGTCTTCCTTCACTTCACAGCTGGGCAGTGCAGGGCATGTCTCCTATACTCTTGCATCTGCGGAACTGGCATTCAGGCTCCTCTCTAACGTATCTCTATAACTGTAGCTGTCGGTGCTCTGACCACACTCTTGTAGCAAAACCCCAGCTGGCGATATCTACTACTTCAACTTCAGCTCTGGCGATAGCATCTGGGACCACCCCTGCGATGAGCACTACAGGTGAGCAGGCTGCGAGTAGGTTGTCAGTGCACCCTGCTGTGTGTCAAACAGACCTCTCAGAGGTGGTGTGGGCGCAGCATAACAGGCAGAGGAGCTCCTTTTCCTGCTCTAAACTCTGTCACAGTTCTTCCTTCTTTTCCTTTTTTTACACAGCCACAGCATGAACAGCGGGAGTGTGCAGCCATTGTGCAGTAGTGCCCATTGGGGTGTCTGTAAGACCAGGGCCCAGTGCGCCTAGTGCCAGGCATGCAGCAGCACGTAGCAGTATGAGCTGCGTGCTGTGAGCCTGGTACAAGGGCCACTGCCTGATGGGCCTAGAGGGCAGTCCTTCAGCTCATAGCTACATTGGCCGAGTGGAGATAGGTATCATCGGACTCAAATCATGAGCGGAGCTGGATTGACAGGCCAACAAAACTCATTCAACAAGGAACAACATGTTGGACTGTGGGTAATCTCACTCAGCTACTACAAACACGTTGTAGCATCCTCGGTCGCACCCTTGATGACTACCAACCCCACTCCGGTGGCACTCGTTCCTGGGGCTAATCCCCCTTGACCACTGAGCACCTCATCAAAACTAACAGCTTAACGCTTTGTAAGGCTAACAGCCTTCTCAAACTACTAGGGCCTATGCATTGTTACGGGCCCGGCCATCAATGCCCCGCCGGTACTCAGCAGCCCGGTGCAACCTCTGCCTAACCGGTGCGGGGCGCTTGCGCTTCTTATTCCGCGACATTTGAGGGCTTCAGCAACATTATCCAAGCGCAGTGGCCGTGCGGGGTGGTGCATCAGGTCGCCATCCAACCAGAGTGCTGGTACCCGGATTGAGGCGAAAGTGATGTTACACATTTCACACAAAAAACACATGGAGTAGTCCATGCACAGACAATCCTTGATAGTCCACGCCAATTTGAGCCTATTGAGGGCCAAGGTGCTGGACAGATGAGTAATGACAGACCTGGACAGCTGGATTGACAGACATGCACCTGAGCCCTGGCCCAGCCAGTTCTATGTCCGCAGTGGCAGGGGGAGGCGGCGTGCCTGCCTTGCCCTCACCCTAGCAGCCTGGGTGATTCATGGAGTGATGCGTACACTGTAGCCTGTAGTCCAACAGAGATTAGACCAGTCCTGAGAAAGTGGCAGGTGCCAGCCATGGTCGGTGTACATAAGCAGTATTAAGTGGTTGGTGCTGTGATGTCATGGCCATTGTTCTGCATGTGCCACATTTGGCAACTTCGCCTCCTTCTCCTCTATTCCCTCTCGCAATACCAGGCACCAGCCACAGCATGACCTTCTAGATCCACATCGAAGTCTTGCAGCTCAGTGGCCTGCCTTGGCACTGCCACCCACACGTCAACAGGAAGCTGTACCAAGACGAAAAGGAGAAATGGCAAAAGAAACAGGCATCCGCCAGTGCAGCAATAGCTGCCAAGCCCAGCCCAGCACCCAAGGTGTGTGGGGCAGCCTGTGCGCATCACCCTACCTTGCTGCCCAGCCCACTAACCCTGACCCCTGCTGGTAGCGCTGGCTTGACCCCAGGCCCTGACACCCCCCCGCACTTCGTTGTCAGGCAACACCCTGTCCTCCAGCTTTGACACGACAGACACAGGAGGCAGACACAGCGCGCGCCCAGCGCAAGCCACCCCCCTCACCAGCACCCTACCCACGCCCGCCACGGTGCTGGCCCCCCTGAAGGGCCCGGGGCTCAACAAGCTGGCCCCCCTGGGTTCAGCCTCCGCCTCCCCCTCCACCTCCGCCTCTGACTGGTCCTTCCCAGCGCCTGCGCTGGACAAGGTGGTTGGGGTGCTGGGGGCCTCCCCATTGCCTGCCATGGCAGGCGGGCTCAAGCCGGTGGGGGGCTTGGCCAATGGTGGCATGAACATGGTCGGCCTCCTCAGCCCCCGGCCCAGCAGCAGCGGCACAGCTCCCAACCCCCTGCCTCTGCAGCTGCCCCTCCAGCAGCAGCCAGGGGTGCAGGTGCAGGCTGTGGCGCAACCAGACACTGTGGCTCAGGCACAGCAGGCCAAGGCGGGGCAGCAGCAGTCCACGTCGCCCTCCAGCTCCAGTACCACTGCCACTCCGATGTCAAGCACCAGCGAGCGAGAGCGGCTGCAGGTGCGAGGATGGCATGCGAACTCCATGCCTCCTCCATGCGTAGTGGTGTGACGTGTGATGTTATAATGTGGTGAGGACGCATTGAGCTCCCATCAGATTTGATACGGTACATCATGGGGACATTTGACACCACAGGCACACTCCCTTGTGCAGTGGTTTCATGGGAAAGGCGTCAGGCTGTGGCTCACCTGCCGCTTGCGTGGTGCTGTGTGGTGCAGTCTGAGTTTGAGGCTGAGTGCGCTCAGCTTCGGGCTGAGCAGAGGCAGCGGCTGAGTGAGCTGCGAGCGGAGTTGGAGCGTGAAGAGCGGGCCGCGCAGCACAAGCTCACCCTAGCCAGTGAGCAGGCAATGGAGGAGTTCAAGCGACAAATGGAGGTCAGTGCTGGCCGGGTCACCACATGCACTAAGGACAAGGAGGCAGGGGTCTGCACACAACACTGTAACCAATGTTTATATAGTTACAATTGTAGAAAACTTGCATGTAGAGCAGTCAGGCAGGCAGTGGAAGGCGTGTGGCTGGGCTGGCACTTCATTGTGTCGGTATGCTCTGGAAGCAGCAGCAAGACATCTCATGCAAGACATCTCATGCAAGGGTGTTGGCCTGTGGGTAATCTCCTTCCACTTGCAAACCCCATCCCTGGTGGCACGTTTCATTTCAAATGACCGCTGGGCTCCCTCTCTAAACTTACAGCTTGATGCCTGATTGGCTCAGCTGACTAGCTACTACTCCTCCTAGCTACTGGCTCAGCTGACTAACCTGACTAGCTACTAAGACCTATGGGGTGGTTGCAGGCTCGGCCATAAATGCCCTGCCGGTACTCTGCAGCCCGGTGCAACCTCTGCCTGGCCTTGGGCAGCCGGTCGTTAATCAGCTTAAAGCCCTGCCCCTTGCCAGGGGCAGGCTGAGCTGGATGGAACTTCCCTCTGCATATCCCTAGGGGTGCTGTACACTCTCCCACCAACTGGCATGGTGGATGGATAGAGGGCAGGGTGGATGCTAGCGAGCATCAGCTGTATCAATGATAAGCACTTAGGGAGCTTCTCAGGATGATGTCTGCATGGCACCTCCATGCAAGCATGCCCTTCAGCACATTCCCCATATATGCAGCTTATATACTCCCCATATATACTCCTCCGCTCATACCCACAGCACATTCCCCTACTCTCATGGGCAGGGGAAGTGTTATCTGTTGTCCAGCAAGCATCCGGTACCAATACCTGATTCACTACCCCAACCCGCTTGCGAAGGCCAGGAAACCTATGTTGGCATGAAACACATGCTCTGATGTAAGCAACAGCTTCAACATTGCGCGGTGCACACATGCTACTGTGCTACAGGCTGCTGGGCTTGGGCCTTGGGGGCTCGGTCTCGCAGCTTCTTGGAGCCCAATGCTGGGTATTCCTTGCCCTGGGCAGGAAGCCTTCCTCGCTGTGGCCACCTGCACAGCTCCAGTGGGCGCCACTTGCTCTCCCCTGCCCGCTGGAGATTGAGGGCTGCGTTGCAGTCCCTGTCCACCCATTTGCCAAGGTCCCCAGGGGTGGCCTGGGCCAGCCAAGGGCACCACATGAGCCCCCGCACTGGCGCCTCAAACCGCTTGCTCCAGGCTGACCGCAACAAGCGGTCCTGCACCTGACCCGGCTTGGGCTTCCAGTCCTCAGGCCTGGTGGGCTTGCTGCTGTCCAGCTCCTCCTCACAGGGCTGGGGGCTGTTCAAGATTGAGCTGACCCTGCTGGTGCGGAACTCATCCACTGTCACCACCCTGCCTGGCACCCTGTCGGTTGGCTTGCCGCTGTTGGGCCTCTCCACCACCTTGCGGCAGGCCTGCAGCACGGCCTTGGCCCCCCACCCACCCCGGGTGCCAATGCCTGCGTTGCCAAAGAACACCACCAGCTGCTTGCGGGCACCCCACTCCTGCTGGGACACGCTGGCTGCCTCCTCCTCCAGCTGCATGGCACACAAGGCACACAAGGCACACAAGGCACACAATGGAGATGACATCCTTGGCAGAACTGGGGACATGGGCACCTAGCAGGTCACATGTGGGGCAGTCAGCAGCCTCTGGTCCTGCCCCTCCCCCCCAACCCTTGGCACTCCCACCTTCTTGAAGTAGCGCTCCAGGACCTTCTCCTGCGCACCATGCAGCCTCATCCTCTGCTCAGCCCACTTGGGATGCAGGTACTCCCCCCACACTGCATCCCAAGTGGCCAGCGTGACGGCCACATGCCGTTGGATGGCCACCAGGGAAGTGCCTGCTGGGGTGGGTGCTGCCAGGTGCTACACTCGACGTTCTCATTCCACCACTGAGTGTTGTGGCGAGCCTGGATCAGGCCGCTGTCATGCTGCACCTGGCTCCTGGTCAGCTTGCTCCTGTAGAAGCCTTGCAAGCGGCCATCTGCACGCCACACCCCTGAAGCTGCGCTGACTGCCTGGATGGCCCCAGGGTCCAGCCCCATGCCCATCTGAGTGGCTGGGTCAAACAGGAATGCCCGCTCGTCAGCCAGGCCACTACCTATGTCAGCTGGAGTGCGTTTGTTGCTGCTGCTGCTGTCAGAGGTCAGAGGGTCTGCTGCTGCTGGGCTGCTGCCAGAGGGGTCTGCTGCTGGCCGGCTGCTGGGCTGATGCAAGAGGGGCCAGGGGGGTCTGCTGCTGGGCCGGCTGCAAGACATCTCCTGCAAGGGTGTTGGCCTGTGGGCAATCTCCCTCCACTAAAACCACTCCATCCATGGGGCACCTTTGGCAGCTGCAAACCATCAAATACAAACCGCATCCCTGGTGGCACGTTTCATTTCAAATGACCGCTGGGCTCCCTCTCTAGACTTACAGCTTGATGCCTGATAGGTTCAGCTAGCTACTGACTAGCTACTAGGACCTATGGGGTGGCTGCAGGCCCGGCCATTATTGCCCCGCCGGTACTCTGCAGCCCGGTGCAACCTCTGCCTGGCCTTGGGCAGCCGGTCGTTGATCAGCTTCAAGCCCTTGCCAGGGGCAGGCTGAGCTGGGCGGTACTTCCCTCTGCATATCCCCAGGGGTGCTGTACAATCTCCCACCAGATGGCATGGTGGATAGATAGAGGGCAGGGTGGATGCTAGCGAGCATCAGCTGTATCAATGATCAGCGCTGGGGGAGCTTTTGAGGATGATGTCTGCATGGCACCTCCATGCAAGCATGCCCTTCAGCTCATACCCTCAGTGGCCGAGTGTGTATAGGCGTCACCGGACTCAAATCATGAGTCTCCAGCTGCTCGCAGGCCTTGCTGTAGCTCATCCCCGCACCCTGCAGAGCAAGGCTGAACGGGAGCGAGAGGAGGCGGTGGCTGTGCAGCGCAAGCAGTTGGACGAGGCAGAGGCAGCGCACAAGGCCCGGCTGGACGCCCTGAGGGCCCAGCAGCTGGAGGTTGAGGCCAAGCTGCAGCAGCAGGTCAAGCAGCAGCAGCAGGAGCTGGAGCAAGCCAGGAGCCAGGCTGGACAGGCCATTGAGGAGGAGGAGAAAGCTGCGGCTGTGTGGGCTGAGGGCCAGCGCACAAGCCTGCGGCAGCTGGCGCTGGACAAAGTGCTGAAGGAGGTAGGGAAGAGGTAGGGAGGAGGGACCAGCCAGGTAGAAGCTAGAAGAGGAGTGCAGCCCAAGGAATGGCACCGCTCTTGCCCTCCAGCATCTCTGCCTACCTCCTGTCGTTCTTTGCTGGCACATGCCTATATGCCAGTGATGACAATAGACAATAGAGGCGCGCTTAGTCTCAGTGACAGCGGTGGTGGCTGTGACGGTGCCGATGGCTGCAGGTTGAGGCAGAGGTGGCGCCCTTAAAGGCTGCACGCTTGGAGGCAGCCTGTGGCCAGCTGGACGAGCAGGCCGCTGCGGCAGTGGCCTCACGTCGACAAGAGGTGAGTGGAGACTGCCCAGGCTTGAGGGACGGCAGAAGGGGGGCTGGGGGGAGGGGAAGCCAAGAGGAGGGGGATGCCATGAGGAGGGGGAGGCTGCTCAGTTGGCTGGACGGGAAGAGGGCAGCAGAAAGAGGGGTTATTGAGTTTGGGTAGCAGGCAGGCAGAAGGAGGTCCAGGGGCCCGAGGCTCTATGGGGTCCAGCAAGGAGGGGGCAGTGGGAGGTGGGGGGCCAACGGGGAGGGGTCAGGAGGTTACCACTGGGTGAGACCGGAGGAGGTAGCAACCAGGAAGCAGAGCTGGCTGGATTCTGAGGCCTGTCTGGTGCTGTTTGCTTGCTGCTAGGCCTCTGCTTTGGAAGAGGGCATGGCTGCCAAGCGTGCAGCTGCGGCGGTATTGGACCAGGCACTGGCTGAGCAACGTGCCAAAGCTAGAGTGCTGGAGGAAGAGGTGCAGGAGAAGCAAGTGCAGGCAAGCATTGCCCGTTGCTGCTCCTGCTGCTGTTGTGCTCTTCATCTTCACTTGTGATGCTTATTGCACATGGTTTGGCACATTGCATCATATGGTGAGCTTTGCCCTGCAGTTAGCCCCCCTTGAAGCGGAGGTTCGGGCAAAGCAGCAGGAGCGTGCATCCCTGGACCAGGACTTTGCAGTCAAGGTGAGGCTGGCACCACCCTCAGCTGGCTGCTAGGCACAGCCTTGGGGTGACCGCCACCATGCAGTGCCTGCAGTCAAGGTGAGGCCACCAGCCTGCTTGACACTGCTGCCTACCATGTCACGCTGTGAGCCGTCAGCATGCACAGCCTGGCTCATGCAGCCTGGGTGCAGGAATTTAGACCACTCATTAGACCTTTCACATGTCCAGGCTCCCTCCTCTGGGGTCAGCCTTCGTGGAGGGAGTCACAGGCAGACCCCCCTGTGCACCCTCCAGCCAAGGTGCTCCCCGCTGCCCTTGCCTCTGCTGCTGCTGTGGCAGCGGTGGCTTGTCAGTCAGCTGAGGTCGCTGGGTCCTCGCTGCTTCCACTGCTGCTGCACCTGCTGCCTGCCCACCCTGCGCAGTCTGCTGAGTTTGACGACCTCATCAGCAGCCTGAGAGCCAAGCAGCGGGAGCTGGCGGCCGCCACCACACAGGCAGACGAGCTCAAGGCCTCGGTGCGCGCCTGGCGTCAGCACCTCCTTTGCCCACCCCCCCAGCCTGCTGCGCCCCTGCCATGTACTGTGTTGTGTGGTGTCCCCCGTGACGTTCACTGTGTCCCGTGATGTCCCCCATATCCCAACCCCGGTATCTCATCCCCTGTGTCCCCAGTGATGTCCTCTGTGACGTCCTCCGTGTCGTGTTTCCCGGATGTTCCATGCCGTGTCTACTGCCCTCCGCACTCCTCCAGCAACACCATCTCGACATGCAGGTGCATGATAAAAAGCAGCCTAGGGAATGATGGCGTAGGCTCGTTGTTATCATCATTAGGGGCAGCAACGGCAGTGGGTGGAAGGGCAGAGGAAGGGAGGGCAGTGGTTGTTGGGGTAGCCGAGGGTGCTGATGGCTGTGGCTGCTGCTGCCCTGGCCATCAGGTGGCTGGCCTGACCTCTGAGCTGCAGCGCCAGGAGTATGAGCTGGGCGTGGCCAAGGCCTCCCTGGCGGCAGTGACAGACAAGCTGGCTGTGGAGGTAGCGCAGCGGCACAGCAGCGCAGAGAAGCTGGCAGAGGTCACGGCAGAGCTGGAGGTGGGGTTGGGACATGGGGCGCAGGGAGTAACCTAAGGGGAGGGTTGGAGGCGGGGGGAGGGCTGGAGGGTGGGCTGGGGGAGGGTTTGAGGCGGGGGGAGGGCTGGAGGGTGGGCTGGGGGAGGGTTTGAGGCGGGGGGAGGGCTGGAGGGTGGGCTGGGGGAGGGTTTGAGGCGGGGGGAGGGCTGGAGGGTGGGCTGGGGGAGGGTTTGAGGCGGGGGGAGGGCTGGAGGGTGTAACCAGGGAGGGAGTAACCTAAGGGGAGGGGGGAGGGTTAAAGGCGGGGGGAGGGCTGGAGGGTGGGCTGGGTGAGGGCTGGAGGCAGGGAAGGGGCTGGTGGGTGGGCTGGGGGAGGGCTGGAGGCAGGGAAGGGGCTGGTGGGTGGGCTGGGGGAGGGCTGGGGAAGGGCAGGGAGAGGACTGGGGGTGGGGTGGGGGCAGGGTGAGGCGCCAGGGGTGGTGGTGCAGCAGGGGAAAGGGGAGGGGACAGGCAGCACAGGCAGCACAGTGATAGGATAAGGAGGCAGGCGGTTGTGAACAGGGTGTCCTAGCACATTCTGGCAACTAGGTGTGCTGCCCCTGCTGTATGCCCCTCTAGCCCATGCCCATGCAATGCCAGCTATTTCTTGCTGTTGGCAGGGTAGCTGCTGTACTGGTTGCTGTTGCATGCTGCTCCTGGTCTACAGCAGTGCAGCACTGTTTGGGAGCAGTGGCAGGATAGCTGCTAGCTGCTGTACTGGTCGCTGTTGCAGTTCTGCACTGTTTGTGAGCAGTGGCAGGATGCCAGGAGTGTCTGTGTGTGTCTGCCACCCTCGGCATCCTGCCTCCCTATCCCTTCACCCTGCCCTGCAGACCAAGACCGCGGCCCTGGCACAGCTGCAGCACAGCCTGGCGGCTAAGCAGGAGGAGCTGGCTAGTGTGTCGGCGGAGCTGGTGCGCGGCCGCATGGACTTCATGACCAGGGTGGGTGGGTGCAGCCACGCCCGAGGTGGGGGTGCGGAGGGGCAAGTGGTGAGGTTTTAGGTGTAGGTGGGGGTCGCCAGTTTAGGTGTAGGTGGGGGCCGCCAGTGCAGCTGGTGAGCTGGTGCTAACCCTGCAGCTGAGAAGAGCCATGTGGCCAGCTGCCTCGTGGTGTTGGTTGTGTCATAGGACATGGGTGTGATGGATGCTGCTGTGGTCTACTGTGCTGTTGCTGGTAGTTGCTAGTTGCCGGTGGTTGCTGTTGCTGGTGTTCAAAGGGGTGATGGTTTGGCAGCAGTGTATGTCGAGGTGTGACTACAGTGTATGTCGAGGTGTGACCACAGTAGGGACACTGGGAGCCTAGCAAGCAGCAGACCCGCCCCACCTGCCATGCCTGCTGCCATGCATGACACTGCCCCCATGCTACGCTGCACACCCCGGTGCCTGCAGCTGGCCTGGCCCTGTGCTGTGGCTGCAGGACATCAGCCTGGCTGGGGAGCTGCGCTCCAAGGCAGCCTCTGAGCATGCAAGCCTGGAGCAGGACCTCACAAGGCGAGCTGCCAGTGGTGTGCAGCCGCAGCTTTCTGTGATGCGCTCTGTATGCAAGCACTGAAGTATACTGACAGTAGGCTTCACACGTACATGAACCTACACCTGCCCCTGTACCTGCCATCGCGCCTGTACCTACAGTGACACCTGCACCTGCCCTCCCAGCTGGTGGTCTCCTGCATGCCGTTGGAAGTCACACTCTCATGAGCCTACTGTGCCAAATCCCCAGCTAGCGCCCCCAGGGAGGTCAAAGCACCACGGCCAGGGTGTCAGCCCTCATGAACTCCGTTGGAGTCCTGAGATTGAGGAACCAGCAATCCTTTTCATGCCAGACATATTGACCCAGAGCCACTGCTGTGCTGCATGCTCAGTGTGCTGCCTGGGCGTGTGTGGGAAGGCCTGTTGCCATGCTCTGCTTGCTGCCTGCAGGGTCCGCCAGGAGCTGGCCATTGTGCAGCATGACCTGGCGCAGAGGAGGGGCGAGCTTAGGCTGGTGCAGGTCAGGCCTGGAGCTGGGCTCACCCTAATACTAACCCTGACCTGACCTGACCTGACCTGACCTGACCTGACCTGACCTGACCTGACCTGACCTGACCTGACCTGACCTGACCTGACCTGACCTGACCTGACCTGACCTGACCTGACCTGACCTGACCTGACCTGACCTGACCTGACCTGACCTGACCTGACCTGACCTGACCTGACCTGACCTGACCTGACCTGACCTGACCTGACCTGACCTGACCTGACCTGACCCACACCTGGTTCCTGACCCATGCAGCAGTCTGCAGCAGCAGTAGCCTCACCTAACTCTTTGTGGCCTGCTCAGACTCTTGTATCTGTCTCCATTGGCTGCTGGTGCTGCTGCCACCACTGTTATATCTGCATGTACCCCTCTGTATAAGCCACGAGCATTAGGTGACTGTATCACATACCTCCTGAGTGCTGGTATCACTTGGGATGTTCAATCCTTCTGCTGCTGCTGGCGGCCCTGCTGCTGAGCAGGAGAGTCTAAGTGAGGTGACAGCGGATCTGGTTGACAAGCAACGCCGCAGTGCAGCCACAGCTGTGGAGCTGAGCAACGTCCAAGTGAGTTACTGCACCTCCCTCATCAGCCCCGCAGGCAACACATACCAACCAGTGCTTTTTCCCGTTTCGTCATAATGCATGCTTTACAGCTCAAAGTGACATGGCCCAGGCTCATACCCTTTCATAGCAAACGATATGTATAGCAAGGCAAAACGCAAGGCAAAATCAAAGGACCCACTAGTGCACTAGAGGTGGTGACCTGTGCACTAGGCTGCTCAAGCTGGGACTGCATGCAATGGCTGCTTGCTGGTGGGAGCAGGGTGACAGCAGAGCGGGAAGGGCAGGTGTGGGGTGGCAGCAGGGTGGGAGGGCGATGAGGGGGAGTTTCTGCCATCCCCCGCCTTGCACCCCAGCTGGCCCCATGCTGCCCTCTGCTGCCCCTGTGCTGCCTGTCCTCTACCTGTGCTCCACCTGGGGTTGTTTGCCCACCCTGTGCAGGCAGAGCTGGGCAAGGCTCAGACCTCCCTAGGTGAGCAGCAGCGTCAGCTTGCTGCTGTGGCCTCTCAGCTGCTGACCTGCCGTCAGGAGCTGGACTACCAGCAGCAGCGCACCGCCCTCAGCAGCGAGCAGGTGGTGATGCTGGCTACGGCCAGGGCTCGCATGGAGCGCGCAGTTGAAGAGGAGGTGAGGGGGGAGAGAAAGAGAGAGGTGCATTGAGAATAGCGGGGCTGGGTGGGTGCTGGCTGCTCAGGTAAAGCGCAATGCATTCCCCTCCTCACTCATCGCGTGCCGGCCATAGCCCTGCCATGATGACTGTTGTCCTTCTTTCGCGCTGGTGCTTGTGGTTGATGCTTACACTTGATTGAATGCTTGGAAAGGATGGCATAAGAGCAGGGCCTGTGCACTGTGTGCGGCTTACATATGGTTTTGCTGAACAGCCAGCCAGGGAGGGTGGAGGGGGTTGGTCAAGGCAGAGTGTCGCCTCCAGAAGCAGCTCTAGGTGCTGGCAAGCCCCTGGCTCCACGTGCTCCTCCTGGTGCTGGACATTGCACTCCAGTATGACGCACTGTGAAGAATAGGGCCAGGCTGCATACAGCCAGCAGGGGACCGCTGACTGTGTGCTGTAGCATCGCAGACATCATAAAAAATCATAACAAACAACTTGTCCTCTGGTCGGTCCAGGGGCGCACCCCAGCAACGTGTTGTATGTGAGCAACGCTGTACCACAATCTCCTACCCCATGTATTCAAGGCAGACATCCCAGGCGCCGCAGCCTAAGCTGCCGTAGGATGCCATGCACGGTCATGATGCTGCCACCCATGCTCGTGATGAGGCTGAGGAGGGTGCCATGAGGTGATGATGGTAGGGAGCATGTGTGCTAGAAGGACAAGGGCCACACTCATAGCTCATCCATGCCACCCATGCCACGAGCCAGGCACTCATAGCACTGCCTGCCCTGCAGGTCGAGGCAGAGCGGGGCGCCCTTCTCGCTCGCAAGACTGCAGCCATGCAAGCAGATGTGGCACGCCAGGTGGAGCAGCGGCGTGCCTCAGCAGCAGCAGCAGCAGTAGCCACACAGGCCATCAGCCCGGCTGCCCCCCTGAGCCCAGCGCCTGCTGCCCCTCCCCCCTCCCTTCCACATCACAACCCTGCAGGGGCTGCAGCTCCAAACATGCAGGGCCTTCCCCAGCTCCAGCCTGCCCTGCAGCCCACTGGCATGGCTAGCCCAGCCCTCCAGGCCAGCTGTGCAGGGGGTGCTGGCGGGGCTGTCCAGGAGCAGGCTGAGGCTGCTGACACGGGGCTGTGGCATGCTTCGTTCTCGCGACCATCGCTGTGGCCTACCCAGGAGGTGGAGGAAGGCGAGCAGCAGCAGAGCCATGCTGGGCCCCTGAACAAAACACTGCCCTTTCACGACCTCAAAAGCCAGCAGCCGGAGATGCAGCAGCGGTCTAATGCAGGGCAGGCCGCCACGCTGACACCAGAGCTGCTGGCCCAGCAGGAGGTGAGGGGTGGTTCAGGGAGGTAGGACATGGCCTGATTAGGAAACGCGGCCACACCATGCAGGACAAGGTAGTGAGGCTGTGGGTAAGGAAAGAAAGAAAGAAAGGAAGACTACGCCCTCGCCGTTGGGCGTGCATAAAGGGAGGAGAGTAGCCTCGGGGCGTGCCCTTGCTAACCTCCCACCAGGGCTGTGGGTCAGCAGTGAGTCACAGCGTAGCCGCAGTCACGGTTGGTGGCAGTGGTGAGGCTGCTCGTGGTCAGACAATGAAGAGTTGGAGAGGTCAGGGTCGAGGTCAAACGAGGGCAGAGCGTGTCTCCTAGCACCCCCAATCATGAATCTATAGCTGGGCTCTTACTCTCGCCTGACACCTCTGATCCCGCTGTCATTGGCCTATGGCACCTGATGTTGCTGCTGCCTGCAGGAGGGCAGCGGTGCGGTAGACCTGGCCGCCCAGATCCGTGCTGCCTTAGCCCAGACCAACCACAGCAGCCAGCTCTGGCCCCCGCCCATCACCACCTCTCAGCCGCCCTGGCCCAATGCAGCAAGCCAGGCCACACACAGACACCAGCAGGCAGACACCACAGGTGCCAGGGAAGAGGGGTCTAAACAGCTAGCCGACCCCAGCTCAGCCACCACCTTAGACAGCCAGCTTCCTCCCACATCACCGCCTGCTGCGCCCCAGCCACTGCTGCCTCCCACAGCCGCCCACCACTCCAGCCGTGTGAGTCAGAGTGGTGGTGCTGCTCTGGATGTGGGTTCGACCACCACTGGGGCAGCAGGGTCGGGGCCAGGCCTGGGTCAGGGGCCCTCTCGCAGCCTGCCTCCTGTGCTGTTCACGGCTGGCCAGGGTGTGGGAGACCTGTCTTGCAGCCTGGTGGCCCTGGAGTCCCCTGGACCTATGCTGGACACGCAGCAGCAGCCACAGCCACAGCAGCAGCAGTCAGAGTCAAAAACACAGCAGCAGCTCCAGGATGAGAGGTCCCAACCGCTACACAGTCAGCAGCAACAACAGCAACAGCTACAACCCCAAGAGCAGCAGCAGCAGCAGCAGCAGCAGTATGCTCAACATCGGTACGAGCAGCAGCCTGCCACGCAGCCTGCATCCGCCGCTAGTCAGCACCCCAAGGCCAGCTCTCGCACACAAGCGCAGCAGCAGCAGCAAATGCAGCAACAGCACTTGGCCTATCCCACCTCTTACCCTGGCCATCAAAACCATGATTTCCAGGTGAGCCCTACAGCGAGCCACGCCCTGCCACTGCTGCTCGCCTGATTTTTCTGCTTGCATCAGGGTCAGGGTAACCCTACATCCTAACCCTGTCCATTGCAGCGGCCTGCACTGTCAACAGGCTGCCTAATCAGGCTTTGCCTGCTGCTGGCTGCCTGAACAGGCCACGGACCGCAGCAACGAGCAGTCTGCTGACGAGCTGTATGGCTCCCAGGCCTACTCCCCCTCATCAGCTCAGGGCCACACAGAAGCCAGCGACACAGACTGGCACTCAGGCCACTTCACGAGCAGGCAGCCCCCGCCGAGGGCTCAGCACCAGGCAACGCCCCAGACCCAGGCAGGCCACAGTCCACAGCGCCCGCAGTCAGGCAGCAGCATGGCCGCCAAGGCACGCGCCTTCCTCCGCCAGCAGCGGCAGCATCTGAAGGAGCAGCAGGTGGGGAAGGTGGTGTGGGTGGGCAGGGTGTGGGTGGGCAGGGTGTGGGTGGGCTGGTGTGGGTGGGTGGGGGAGGTGGGCCATGGGGAGGGGGAGGGGTGGGGGAGGTGGACCATGGGGAGGGTGGTGGGAGCTCTGGGTGGCCTGCTCAAAGTGAGTGGTATGAGTGCAAGTGTGCTGCAGCCTGCTGCTGGCATTGCTATAAGGCTAGCACGCCTCACTGTTGTAGAGCTTTCATGGCTTGCATGCCCCACATCATCACATGGTTTGCACGGCTTGCCTTGCCTCCTCTTGCTGCTCCAAGGAAGATTATAAAAATATATATATACATATGATCCGGTAGGGGCGGGTGACGGCAGCTGTGTCCTGCTGCAAGGCACCTTGCCTGCTGTCTGCGTGGCGCTGCTGCCTTGCCCCTTGCGTCTCATGCCTTACCTAATCAGGCCCCTCACCTCACCTTCCAGGCCCTCATAGCCCATGCAGTCCAGAACTGGCGCGCCACTGTGGCCGGCATTGAGCAAGAGCCCAGTGCTGACAGGCGGGCCCAGCAGATGGCCATGCTGCGCAGCGTGAAGGAGGTGCTGGAGGAAGAGGTGAGGGGGAGCAGGGAGAGGGGCGTGGGCCACTCAGGCCGTCGCGTGGCTGCCTCTTCACTGCTGGCACCTCTCATACATCCATGGCTACGAGCATGTGTACTAAGCAGTTGGCGACTTCACCAGCACACAGGCTCAGGGAACGCGTCACCTGCCCTGCCCTCTTTTCCCTTTCCCTGCTCACACCCCCCTCTCACCTGGTGCCTGGCCCCAGACCCGCCGCTGCAACGCTGGGAAGGCCCAGCTAGCCAGCCTGAAGGCGCAGGTGCGGGCCCTGGAGACAGCCTCCCTCGGCCCCTCCTACCCCACACCCCACATCGCCTTGCACCCCAACCTCACCACCAGCATGCCCGCCTGGTCCACCCACCAGCCCCCCTCCTCCCAGCCCCCCTCCTCCCACCGTCAGGCTAACCCCGCACCCTTCATGCCACCAGGCAGCACAGCCCCCCAGCCCAGGACCCATTCTTTCTCAACTGACCCCTCACGGCTGTCCTCCCCAGACCATCCGCATCCCCTTGTGCGCCCCTCCCCACCGCCTGACCCGCTAGCGGCCACGTCAGCCGTGCAGCAAGTGCTGCGCACCAGCCTAGAGCAGCTGGGCCGGGCCTTGGAAGGCGCCATCGCTGCCTCCCTGTCCTCCCCCGCCAACAAGCTGACCAGCAGCCCCGCCCACCACCAACAGCCGGCACAGCGGAGTAGCAGGCTGGGCGGGAGCATGGCCAGCACTGCAGCACTAGGGATGACAGAGCTCAGCAGCAGCAGGTCTGCGGGTAGCTCGCCTGCCACCAGCCCAGGCTCCCTGCCAGCTGCCCCTAGGGAGGGGCCAGGCACCACCAGAGGTGCCCCCAGGGCTATGTCCACAGGTAGAGGGAGGCTCGGCGGCCCTGGTTGGGGTCCAGTGGCCAGCACCGGCTGGGGTCAGGCGCCGCCATCAGCTCACCTGGCTGCCAGCCATGGTGGCAGGCAGGGCCAGGGCAGCCAGGGAAGCTACCCGGCAGCTGGCCCTGCTTGGATGGGCCCCACTCTCAACGGCATGGGGCATGCAGGGCCGAGGGAGGTCCAGGGCTCGAGAGCACATGCCACCCCTGCTGACCACAGCAGATACTCCTCTGCCTCACCTCCTTACGAGCTTAACAGCAGCTGGGGTGGGGATCCGAGCCGGGCTGGGCAGAGGGGGCGCACCGGCAGCAGCGGTGGAAGACAGGGCCCTGACTTGCGCCACCTCCATCACGCACCGCCTCCACCTAGACTGCAGCACCAGGCAGGTGCACCGGCCTACACCCAAGAAGACACCACCACCCCTGCTGCATGGCACAGCCAGCCCTTGCCTGCAGTCCCTGCCCAGCACATGCCCCCCAGCCGCCCACCCCGCCGCCGCAGCAGCCGTCAGACCTACGACACCATGCCTAGGGGCTGGGGCCCTGTTGCCAGGCGCTGGTCTGAGGACTGGCCTGGGCCTGGGGCAGAGGCACAGCGTTGGGAGCAGGCAGCAGGGCCGGCCGCAGGCTACCGCCCAGGCCCAGGGGCGCACCCCAGAGACCCTGCAGCAGGACCCCCCTGGGTTGGTTGGGAGGGGGATTGGGCACCTGCCCCTGGCGGTGAGGGGGGTGGGCAGGACAATGGGTGGGGGGGAGGGCTGCAGGTGGGGGCGCCTGGCAGCCTGGACTTCCTGGACCGCTGGCAGGACGAGCGTGATGTGGTGGAGTCCCTGCTGCACCAGCACAGCTCCTGGCTCAGGACCTTCAGGGACCAGGTGTGGGGAGCGGGGGTCCTATGAGCAGCCGCGGTGGAGCTTTTAGCAGTACAGCATGTGCTCATGCTCAGCGGGGACTGACGATAGGTGACGCAGGTCAAGGCCTTACCGGGCGGCTGCTCTTGATGTGCAGGTCGGCAAGGCCACTGCTGGCAGAGCCTCGCGGTCATACCCGCGCACATAACGGTACAGAGAACGGCGCAACCTCGTGCGGCCTGGAGGGGAGTTTTCCCTTACAGTTTAAAATGTGCATCTTAAAGCCAGTTTTGGGATGTGGGGTGCGCCACAAGGAGATGCCTACCGCGCCACACAGCTGGAGGAGTGCAGCCCTGTAGCGTGAGAGGTCCATCATATCTATGAGCACACCAAATAAAAAAGACGAATTTTGGTGGCAACGGTCTATGCATATATGTTTCGGGCATTTGCCTGCCGAAGCAGTCGAAGCAGCCACGCAGATGTAAGATATGTAATGGATAATCGGCGGGCCGAGTACATTATGCGAAAATAATGGACGAGTCCGAGGCGATGCGGACCAGTGCTGGGCGATTGGGTAATAATGTAATAAGTCGGTAATAATTTAGCGCAAACAACGGTAATAAGTCGAAAAAATCGTCCTCAAAATGAGTGAACTTTATTACATCGGTTATAGCTCCACCGCCCGTCTGGTACTCAGGAGTCCCCAACATGGGGTTGGTAATCTTCATGCAACTACACTTTCAATACTGAACCGTTTTCGATAGCGTTCATCACACTGGCAGCTGCGAATTATTGCGCATCTACTGGCAAGCGGCGCGTTAACTCTTGCGAGTGAGGACATGCCGGCGCAAGCGAGCGCGGATACACCTCAGCTGCTCACCATCGATTGTTCTAGTGGTATGTAGCGGCATCAGCGGTTGAACTGCGCCTTGCATCGAGCAGGAAGTACAATCTCATTTCAGCCCGCCAAGCTCGCACCGCGAGCCTTTTACTTGTGCAGGCTGCGTCGGAGTGCCATCGTTGGGCAAGAAATAACTCGACATTGTAGCGAAGTGCGAATGGATAGAGGTCTCTCTAGCCAGCCACACAGAAAAAGGGACCCCCTTGCACAAACTGGCATGTGGTGAGCTGACCACTGTGAGTTATTAGACTTTCGAGTTATTACATTGTTCGTAACTCAACGACACAGCTGTTGGAGAAGAAATCACGGCAATCCATCAACCAGGGCCGCCTCCTCACCCTTTGGCGTGACCCGACTCTGCCTTGCAGGATTTTCTAGCCTACTCCGACCGCCTGGACCGCACCCCCTTGCAGCCCCACCACCTCCCAGCCCCCGCAGAAGCCTCCCACCCCCTCCCGCCCCCTCCCAGCCCCCTTACTGCCCCGCCACCCCTTCCCCTCTCCCAGCCCCTCCCAGCCCCCTCACTGCCCTCCCACCCCCTCCCAGCCCCTCCCACCCCCTTCTAAGCCCCTCACTGCCCCGCCACCCCCTCCTGGTGCCGCCTCTGACCTGCCCCCCCCTCCTGCTGCACCCCTCTGGCAGCAGCAGGCAGCTGGTGCTGGTGCCGCCTCTGACCTGCCCCCCCCTCCTGCTGCACCCCCCTGGCAGCAGCAGGCAGCTGGTGCTGGTGCCGCCTCTGACCTGCCCCCCCCTCCTGCTGCACCCCCCTGGCAGCAGCAGGCAGCTGGTGCTGGTGCCGCCTCTGACCTGCCCCCCCCTCCTGCTGCACCCCTCTGGCAGCAGCAGGCAGCTGGTGCTGGTGCTGCCCCTGGGCTGCCCACCCCTCCAGCTGAGCAGCAGGGGGTCAGGGCGGAGCTGGACACCAGCTCGACACGCAAGCGGAGGGCGGGCGGGAGGGACCGGACCCAACAAGTCGAGCAAGGTAACGTAGCAATGGCCTACACACCTTGTGTGGCCTCACAGAGTGGCCAGGTAGTAGGTACTACTCACGAAGTGGTCAAGCAATGCACCAGCGTTGTATACTTCCGAGCATGGGTGGAGGGGCGTCGTTACATCGGTTTTGCGTGCCATGTGCATTGTTTTGACTGCGGCGACTGTCCCTGACTGTTTGCAGAGGCTACTGGGCCACGTCGGTCGCGGCAGTCGGTCGCGGCGAGGCCCGCATGACCAAAACTGGCATGGATTTGAATGTCAAGATTCGAGCCGCCATAGCACTCAGCACAGTGCACAGTATTTAATGTTACAAGCTGCACCGCATAGCTGACAGAGTCCTCTATCCAGGGATGTGCGAAACCTAAATAGAAACCACGTGGCTGAGACGCGGCGTCGTTTTGATTACCAGGGGTCGGTTTCCTATCATTTCCAGCCATTTTTTGAATGTTGGGGACACCTGACTGGTACTCCGCTTATTACTTATCTCCCCAACAATGTATCCCATCTTCCGCAAACCCCAAAGCGTCTGGTACTCCGCTTATTACTTATTACAGCTCAGCGAGTTCTGCAAGGCGGCCACACTGCTAATTGTGACAGTCCCAGGCTCAGTGGAGGAGGAGCGCCCCTTTTCTGCCATGAACTTCATCAAGGACGAGAGGCGCAACAGCCTCAGTGCCAACCTGTCCAGCACTTTGCGTGTGTACCTTGACAAGACCTTCACCCTCAAGACGTTCCTCTACAAAGAGGCCATTGATTACTGGATGGCTGGGGCATCTGCCAGGGGCCGTTACCTAGGGCACAGGGCCTAGGGCTACAGCCCAGCCTGTTGCATGCTGACCCACTAAGGCTAGGGTCTTGAGCTACAGCCCAGCCCTGTTGCATGCTGACCCACTAGGGCTAGGGTGTGGGGCTACAGCCCAGCCCTGTTGCATGCTGACCCACTACGGCACAGGGTCTAGGGCTCAGCCCAGCCTGTTGTATGCTGACCACTAGGGCACAGGGTCGTGAGCTACAGCCCAGCCTGTTGCATGCTGACCCACTAGGGTTAGAATGTGGGGCTACAGCCTAGCCTGTTGCATGCTGACCCACAAGGGCTGGGGTGTGGGGCTATGTAAGATATATTGCATCCAGGTCCTACAAGGGAGTATGCTGTAATTGTATAAAGTTAAATGGCGATTTTTGCGATTTCTTTTGGTTAATATTAATTAACAAATCCAGCAATTAATTATTATATATTTAAAGTAATAAAAAACTTTTGTTTTGATGTTTTTTTTTACACTGAGTAATACGTCTTTGGCGAATCGCCCAGCACTGATGCGGACATATACACCGAGGCGCAGCCGAGGTGTATATGGCCGCGGAGACGAGGACGAGTCCATTAGGTAGTAGATAGTGGAAGCGCCGGTAATTTTAGGCGCCCTAAAAACGCGAGGCCGAGGCGCTGGAGCGTAACAGCTCGAGACCGAAGCCAGCAGCCGCGGAGCGTAGCGACGCGGCTGCTGGCTGAGGTCGAGAGCTGTTACGCTCCAGCGCCGAGGCCGAGTGTTTTTGGGGGACTAAAACGCCCCGGGCGCTTCCACTATCTAATTTAGTTCCTTTTCTGGTGCGTTGTGGCTGCATTCTGTGCGGCGAAGCCGCACTTCTGGAGCAACACTTTGTTTTGGAGCAAAGGGCGGGGCGTGGTAGCACCATACGCGACTTGCAACGGTAGCCAGTTTGAACCATCTATGCACTTTTCTAAAATGGTCCGCGTCCCGCGTTTTTAAGAGCATAACTTCAATTTACCCGGATCTAAACGGTTTTTGCCCATGTTTTAGAAGGCTGTAACAAAGGCAACCGACGCCCAATTATGTTCCAACCGTCAATTACATCAAAAAGTGCGGCTGCGCCGCACAAACTGCAAGGAACAGCGAAGCTTTCGCGTGGAGGGGTTGCGGTGACGCTTGAAGTGGCCATCCTCGCTCTTATAATTAGAAACCCGGTCGGCTGGCTGCAGTTCTGCCCCTGAGATCGCGCAGTCACACTGGTCATAGCGACCACTGCGGCTTCGCCGCTGTATAGCCGTGTGCATCGCCGCTGTATAGCTCTGCTATGCTCGCCTTGTAAATTGAAGTTATACAAGTTAACTGCAACGCCTCAGCTTTTCCGGGTTTGTAAACGACCTCGGCCTCGCAGTTCCTCGTGAACGCTCTCGACCTCCGCCAGGGGCCTCCGGCCCCTGGCGTCGGTCTCGAGCGTTCACTCGGAACTGCTTCGGCCTCGGTCGTTTACAAACCCGGAAAAGCTTCGTCATTGCAGTTATCCTCATCATAATAGGGAACTAAGTCTCTTAAACAGCAGGCTATTAACTATTATAACGCATGAAAACGGAACTAAATTCGCGTAATGTGCGAGGTAGAGGCGATTATCTGGTATATCTGAGGTCCGCGGCCCGTCAAATATACAAAAGTGCCCCCCGCGGCCCGTCAATTATACAAAAGCGCAGTCAACGTTTGGTCAAATATCTGAAGTTTTTGACGACGAAGTGGCTTAGCAGCAACGACGAAGCGTTCTATCCGTCTATCCGCAGTGAGCGCGGCCTGCCCAGAGCCCGAAGCTTCTAATCAACATGCCAGGCTGGCAATTATAAGTATACATGCCAGCCTGGCAACATGTCCGCTAAGCTACCGCGCTTTGTTTCATTTGCCGCGCTGAGGTTGCAATAGTTGCGTAGGCGAGCTTGCGTAGGGTAACTCGCGACTTGCAGGTTTCGACGTGCAAGTTTTACATGCAACTAGCACACTCGCGACTTGCGGTACACTTGTGGAACACGCGGAGTAAGCTGCTCGCACTTTGCAGCCTTGATATACTCATCCGAGTTATGAAGAATTATTTGATCCTGTATTCTGCATACACTTCAGATATACATTTCTAACCCGCTTTTGAGCGTAAACATCACAGATATCACGACGATCAAGTTTCAATCCCTACAGCCCTCATGCTACACCAAACTAAAGCCCGAGTTGTAATCAAACACAGGCTGCGAGATCGCTGTTGTAAAGGCTATTGCTAGAGGGCCTAATGCCCACTTCAGCTCAGCCATTCTGGTGTGTGTGCCTGTAGCTAGAGCTCAGGTTAGACAAGCAAGGGGAAAATTGGGTACCATGCTGTTCTCCACTTTCAAACCACCATTTGCTACCGCGGTTGCACCGCTAGCTTCGGCGTGCTAGAAAAGTTAGCGGCTTCGAAGCGCAGGCCCGCAGGCTGAACATGGTTGTTTGGGCCTAAAGTTGTGTCCACGCAACAAGGTCGCTGTAGGTAGCTACATACATACGTATAAAGTCTAAGGCCGGGGCCCGTCTCTCTCGCTGGCCAGGTCCGTTCAGTCGGTTGTACTGGGTAGCTCGGCTTCCTAGCTCCCGCAAAGCTGTGAATGTTAGTACTGCCCACCACAAACTCCAGCTCCGAACCCTCCTATCTCATAACATATGCGGTGGACTTTGCCTCTGCGGCTGGCCCGTCCGGCCCATTCATGCATGGCCCGTCCGGCCCACATCATTACATCCAACCTCACATCATTACATCCAACCTCACATCATTACATCCAACCTCACATCATTGACAGCTCTGGCCACACGAGACCTGGGTGCTGGGGGTAGGGGTGGGGATGAGGTAGGGGTGAAGGTAGCGGTAGGGTAGTCCTGGCTCAGGGTTGTGCTTGGAGGTGGTGGTAGGGTGGAGGTGATGGCGGTGGAGCAAGGGCAGCAGTGGGAAGGCGTTGCAGGCGAGAGAACTGTGTAAGTACCACCATGTGGTCACCCTTGCTGTCGAATGCAATAGCAACGACACCCACTTCTTCACATTGACTTACAACAAACACAACATACGTTTGGTAAGCTGGCAGCTTGACAGCATGAGATGCAATGTATGTCCTCAATGTATGTCCTCAATGATTGATGGATTGATTGTAACTCACTAGCTTGCAGCTTGTTCACTGTCTCGACGATCTTGTCCATGGCTCGCTTGAGGGTCTTGCCAGAAGGCACTCTGTCAATCAACTCCTGACCCGGCATGAGGTGTAGGCCAAGGGACGAGGTGATGGCATGCTGCACCTTGTTGAAGGACAGCTGGCAGGCCACAAGCAGCTGCAATGCTCGTAACAAATAGTTGGTCTTGTAAGCTGCCGTAGCATGCGCAGCCACCTGTGTGTGGCATAGCTGTACGGTCTGATGCGGGCGGCTGCACGGATGTTGACAGTTGCTGGCGGCAGCCTGAGGCTGCTCTTGCTCCTGCACAGTGGCTGTTTGGGCTGTTTGGGCTGCACGCAGCTCTTGTAAGGCCTGGTCTCTCCTTGCCACTCGCTTCATCAGATTACTACACTCTATTTGCAACTGCTTGGAGTCTGCCATGCATGCCCTCAGCCGGACGCCCTTGTCCTCTGCGTCTGCCATGGCTGCCATGGTTGCTGCATTAGCAATGGCTACATGCTGGTGCAGCAGCTCTGTCTCCTCTAGCAAGGCTGCGTTCAGCTGTTGCTCCTGCTCCAGCAATGCTGCTGATGCATGGGCATCAGAGCTGGCATCTGCCGCTACAGCAGCGGCCGCTATAGACGAGGCCTCGGCTGCAACAGCACGGGCATCTGCAGCGCACACTGCCGCTGTAAGCCTCACCACTGACTGCTGCAGCTGGTCAGCACACGAGGTTTGGTGAGCCAATCGAGCTTGGGCTACATTGAGTTGTTCCTGCACAATCAATGGGGGTGAAGGATGAAATGGCAGGTTGCCTTGGTGGCAGGGACGTGGCTAAGTATAGCTGGCCGTACCTTCAATTGCGCCAGCTCATTTGCAGCAGAGACGGTGATGATGTGGGCATGGAGGTCAGCCCGCTGCAGAAGGTCATGAAGGTGCTTTTCCAGCAGCTGCTGCTGCTGCTCCCAGTCCTGCTGCCGCTGCTGCCAGTCCTGCTGCATGCTCTTCCGGCACTGCTTGTAGACGTTGCTCAATAGCGTCGGGCGCCTGTAACACCACTTGCTGGGCTGGGCAAGGTGGTGCTAGGCACATGGTGCAGGGCAGAGCACATGGCTCATGGTGAAGGGCAAGGCCACCTGCCGAGCAAACCTTGCCTGGTCAGCGATGAAGCCTGCAGTGCGGGTCCCGCCAGTGGCTAAACGCTCGGCCATTCGAGCGGACCCGGCTAGGCTTAGCTTCGAGCGGGCGGGCATGGCTTAAAATCCTTCAAGTGCGGCTGTAATCGCTCAAAACGTGCATCAACGGCTCCGACGAATGAAGAAGGGTCGCAGTTCCTATGCGTATAGTCAGGTCCCACAAGGTCTGATAAAATGGCTCGAAAAAATGTACCGTCACTTTTTGGCGCACTCCAAGAGGTCAAACCGCGACGCCCCGCTGCGGCGTGGTGCTCCGCAGCTTGGCCTGCGAGGGACGGGCTAAAGTCAACATTGCCCCCCTCCTTGCACCAGTGACTCCTTGCACCATGACGGTAGTGCACGTGAAACAACAACGCCGCAACGACGAGCGAGGTAGAGCGGTCACTAGTCGGTCGGTCGGCGTGCCGTGATGGGGTGCCGGCATGCAAATCTGCAGTGCTGTTTTTGAGATCGATTTGCTGCTTGTTGGTGCTACGTATCCGTCTGGTTTTTGCGCCCTAGGTTTGGGGTATGCTCATAGCTCCCACGGGAAGCTATTGCAGTGTAATACATCTGCCCTGCGCAGGTTGGGAGGCTCATGCAATTACAGTTAGTTGAAACCTCATTTCTGGGCAGGTTGTGCATCAAACGCTGTGCTGACCTCATGTAGAGATGCAAGCGGTGTGCCCCAAGAACTTCATCTACTTTGATAGCGTTATCCTTAGGATTATCACCCATACATACGCCCAGACATACCTAGCATGCTCATGCCTAAAGTACCCCATCATCTCGCTCTCACCTGGCTGCGAAAGTAGATGAGATTGTTCTGGTTCCTCCAAGCTACCATCAGCGTTCATCAGCGGCGCAAATGATGCAGACTGGCGGCCATAATTAGCGATGGGCCGACGCGGCCAGCGTAGTAAGAAAGGATCGGCGATTATGGCAGGTCGGGTTGCAGCTGGCCTTGCCCCGTGGACACGCATGGCCGGCTTCGCAAACCGGCTGAAGGTAAGGCTTCTGCGGCCCTTGCTGTTCCCTGATCTGTTCCCTGCTCCCTCTACCCCCTCTGCCCCACAGCCTATGCCCCACAGCCTCCCCCTGGCAGGGCAGCAGCACAGTGCACCTGCAGCAGCAGCGCACCGCAGCGCAGCGCAGCAGGGCAACAGCAGAAGGGCAACAGGGCAGCTGCCCCATACCCTTGGCAGCTGTTGCCCCACCCCCGCTGCCCCACCCTCACCCCCCACCCCTCACTGCCCCACCCCCACACCCCCTGGGCTGCGCTGCTGCTGCTGCCCTGTAATGCTGGCCTAGCTGAGTGGGGGTGGGGCAAGGGGGGGTGGGACAGCAGAGGGTGGTGGTGAGGGTGGGGCAGTGGGGGTGGGGGTTGCCGCTGCCTCACACCCTGCCGCCCGCTGCCCCACACCCACACCCCCTACCCCACCCCTCCCCCCCACCATGTCATGCAGGTTTAGCCGCACAGGGCAGCAGCAGCATCGCCCACGCAGTGGCAGCGCACCCAGCAGGAGCAGGGCTGCCCCAATCCTTGCTGTTGCTGCCCCGCACCCACGGCCCATAGTTCATGGTTGCCCATAGTCAGGCACCCACTGCCCCCCCCCCCCCCACCCCAGCAGGTGAGCAGCACAGGGCAGCTGCGGCAGCGCACCCTCAACAGGGCAGCTGCCCCACACGCCCCCCCCCCCCCCCTCTGCCCCCCCCCCCAGCCCCCCCCCCATGCAGGTCAGCTGCAGCAGCAGCGCACAGTAGCATGGCAGCATCAGGCCACCCCAGGGCGGCTTCATGCCCTTGGCAGCTGCCGTCTCTCACCCCCATGTTGCTGCCCCCCCCCCCCACGGCCCATGCACTGCCACCGGCTGCCCCACCCGTTGCTGTTGCACCGGGCCCTTACTCAGGCGCCGCTGCCCCCCCCCCCCCTAACCCTACACCAGAAGGGCAGGACAGCGGTGCATCACCATCGCAGGCCGGCAGGACCCTGACCTGTTTGGGATGTGAGGTTGAGTAGAGTTGATGGTAATGTTGGTGTAAAAAATGTAACAATACCTGGTGTGGCAGAGACGTAATCAGTCGGTTCAAGTATATCAGTCCGGTCTATCTGAGACGGTTTGCCTTTGTACACCACCCCACAGCCCCCCACCCCCCTACGCCCATGGCATGGCCTGCCATCAGGGCACCACCGTTCACATCCAAGTTCTTGATCCCTTGCCGGTTGTCGACACAGATGCCGAGAGCACCCCACAGCAGCTGGAGGAGCAGAGCTTAGGCATGTTGCGAGCGAGATGCGACAGCCCGATGCGAGATGCAAGCCACCCGGTTACCGAACATAACCGCCGGCCCTCGCGCTAGCGCTGTTGTAGATCGTACCTACTGGCACCCGCTTTAGAATGAACGCCGCAGCCATCTACAGTAACCTTGCCACCTGGACACTTGTCGAGGTTGGTGGGCGCCCAGGCCGTGCAGGCCCTTTGATGCAGTAGGCATATCGGGAAGGCTCGCTGATCACGGCTGTGTAAGCGCGGCATCAAATGGATCACGGTACATTTCGCCAAAGAGACCTTGTGGGACCTGACGTATAGCTTTGGCGGGCGGAAACGCGTTCATTTTCCAGAAAAGGCCCCTGGCATGGTCAAATTTTAGCTGGTTTTCATGTTTTACCCGAGTACTGCTAGCATACGTGTCAATTTGGAGGCTCAGCTAAAATTCTGATGGATGTATCCGATGCGGTCACCCTGGTCGTCATTGCAAGGCATTCGGCACTTTTGACATACACTTGAAGGTTTTGGCAGTGTGTCCCACAGCACGACTCGCCATTGACCGAGCTGATGCACGATGAGGTCGAGTCAGCGCCAGGGTGTGAGTGTGTGGTACAGCTAGCTGCTGAAGAAGTTTCAGGCCCAAAGCCTCACGGCGTACCCCCTCAACCCGGCCATGAGACAAGCCTCTAGCAGGGAGCATGTAGCACACACTGTAGACACCCAGTAGGCACCTGGACATCGCCGAGGACATCGCCGCATCAGCACACATACTTTAGGGCGCAAATAAGAGCGATGGAGCGCTCCTAGTATTGTGTGCTGGTAGGGGCCCCCGAACATTGGACTGGGTCGCGGACCAGCCGATCACCATAGGCCTGTTCCTCTGAGCCGATGCTAACGTGCGCGGCGCTGCGTCAAGGCGTGCCAATCTTACATTGTGAGGCGGTGTATAGAGTTAGTTAGGTCCGTCCGAAAAATGGGCCTTTTTTGGCTTGCTTGTCTACCCTGACTAGAGCTCCAACCCACACACCTCCCCTTTGCGAGGGATGTATTATTTTGTTTAGTTGGGGTTGACGACTGCGTTGGGGGTTGTACGCTCAATGGTACAGCTCAGTGGGGCGCTGCCCTCGGCCGACAGCACAGCGGCGAATGTTCAACGCGGCCAACATGTCATCCTGCCTGCGGTGAAAGGCGAAGTAGGAATACGTGCGCATCGCCAATGCGGCAGCCATTCGTGCTCGAAGACGGCATGAATGATGGCGAGGGACGAATAACGACGCCCAGCGCGTGCTGGCGCAGAAGCGGTGGCGGAAACCCGCCCGGGAGCCGCCGCATCATGAGTGGCGAATGAGGCGCCAGGTTGCCACCCAACAGCGCGTCGATCTGCGATAGCAGGCGGAGGAGCAGAGGCGGTAACGACAAATGAAGCTCTTACGGCAGCATAAACCCTGACTGCCACCCTGCAGTCACCCACAGGCAGCTTGTGGTTGCCTGTCATTGATTGGTTAACTTGGTTAACCCATGTTAGCTTTGGGTTAACAAACCGGGTCATGCTTAGGGCGCGGCTCCCCCCGCCTAATATTAGGTATTAGATTATATTAGATCTAATCCGGCCGGTATTAGATCTAATATGCGTATTAGATGACGATGTTTGATCCTGGGCGTTGTGAGTGCAGCCGTGCGACCCTAGCGCACTGGTCGCAAGTGCAAGCGCGTCACATTGTCACTTCCAGCCGGCAGGCAGGCCGGCAGCTGCATTGGCAGCCAAGCGGCGATGGCCGCAATCAGACAACAGAAGTACAATGGCAAGAATACTGACACGTCTGTGGTGATGTTGAAAGTCCAGGCTCGCAAGTTCACCGCAACTTGGGCCTTTGAGTTCGTGGAGGGCATCGCCAAAGCATTCTGCAAGCGATGCCCGCGTGCAGAGAACAATGAGGGCGCCTATAAAATTTGACTCAAACTGAGAGGCAGCATCCGCTGCGATGCACACTACATACGGCACTCGTTGGCAAGTGGCGCATTGATGAGGACAACTATAACTACTTTAACAACTTTATGAAGACTGTCACAGCGGACATCAGCGTACGCCGCGATCTCTGGGACCTCACAGCCCGATAGTAACAATACGACAGCTGCGGCAGAGCGCAACTGGTCAGCATTGGGCCTGACCTTCGAAAATAATCTCTGCCACCCACCCATCTGCCACCCATCCATCGCCCAGCATGGCCTTCAGATGCACGTGTCAACAACCGTTGTTTAGGGGTTGAGCAAGCCTCACAGGCGAAACACACAGCTTGGCGCAAATGAACAACCTACTGAGATCCCCGCGATTTGAACCCCGGTGGGAACCTGCTCTTGCCGTCTAATATTAGGTGCGTATTAGACCCGTATTATATTAGGTCGTCTAATATAGATCTAATATAGATTGACGCACCCTAGTCATGCTCTATTTACGTTGCTGTTTTCTATGGCTAAGTAAAAAAGACGAACCGTGCCTAGACTAGTGCCGGAGGACCCGGACAGTAGCATTGAGGACCGCGACGAGGCACTACAGCCGGACCTCACCGAGGCACAGCGAAATAGAAAGGTTTCCGGAGAGGCCCGCGCTGCCCGCGATAGGGACAACACATACCACGGCAGGAAGTGTAAGATAGCCCACCTCATCGACCACTTGCCGCAAGAACTTAGGGATGCCTTCCTGGACGACGCGGTGCAGCCACGAGTGGAGGCCATCAGCGAGCGGGCGGTGCTCGCCAGCCTGCTGTTTGGCTTACTCGTGCGCGGCTTGTTTACCATTCACGTAGCCGACCCGCTCGGCCTGCACGACCAGCCCGTGTACACAGACATCCCAGTTTCCCAGGCAGCCATACCTGCAGCTCATCAAGCAGGCCAAGCAGCGGTGGCCGGACCGCATCGTGGCCCTGGCCTATGGGGCTGCTGGCTTCAGTGGCAGCGGCAGCCTTGGCTGCAGGGGTGTCCCAGTCAGCCAGATGCGGAAGGAGGCTGTCAGGCAGTTCGGGGCAGGGCGTGTGGTGCTGGTGGATGAGTTCCGCACCAGCCGGGTCAGCTCAGCCTACAGCCACCCCAGTGAGGCCCTCCCAGGACAGCCGCCAGAGTCTTTCAGGTGAGAGGGTCAGTGGGTGATGGTCAGTGGGGGAGGGTCAGGGTAGTGCTGGGAGGTGGTGAAGTCAAGGTGGCAGGGTAGGGTCAAGATTGGGAAGGTAAGGAAAAACCTTACAAATGTGCATTGCCCCATGTGTCCATGCAGGTGGCTGCGGCCAGTGTACAGCAAGGCGAAGCGATCCCAAGTCAGGGGCTTGATGTGCTCAACAAGCAACAACATCAGGTAAGCACTGGCCTGACACTGTAGCACTGGCCTGCATGGCTGCAACATATCCCACATGAAACGACACATGACACATGACACATGACTTGACTTCATGCACCTCCCACACCCATGTGCAGGTTCTACGACCGGGACGTGTCAGCCGCGCTGAACATCCGCCGCTGTGCAGTCGGCCCAGGCCCACGCCCCACTGAGCTGTGCTACTGGGATGGCCGCCCAGCCATGCCAAAGCCAGGCAGGCCAGGCCAGGAGTGGGTGTACTTGCGTGACAAGGCCCTGCTGCGTAAGTGGCGGCGCAAGTGGCGGCGATAGCCAGCTACAGCAATACAACCCAAGAAAACAAGATACCAAACCCCTCACAAAGGGGATGTGTGTGAGTAAGAGCTATAGAGTAGGGTAGAGCTCTTGCTAGTTCTTGCACTAATGCACTTACATGGGTGGCAACTGGCAAGCAAGGTTGGGTTTTACAAGGGTTTCAAGGCTCATGCATCCGCACATGCAAAGAAACTGTTGCTATCGTCGGTCGCTATCGACAGCCACAACACAACCGATAGATCAAGCGTCTGACTTCAACTGCAGACCCCAGTGCTGCGCTGCGATAGGGGTACAGGAAAACTTGGCAAATATCTCGGCACAGCTCATAGTCGCGGACGCATTAGGCACAGCGTGCTATGGCTGGCATAATGATGGGACAAAGACTCGCTGCGGCCCCCCAGAAGCCTAGCCGGACCGCAGCTACCCCCCGACCCCACAGCGTACACGCAGAAGGTGGAAATGTGGCCAGCGGTATCAACAACGAAGAAAGCTTGGGGACTCTCCCACGGCGCCCGACACCGTCATATCAAGCTTACTATCCCGGTTAGCAAACCTCGTCTGAACTGGCCGCAGCAGGCATCACTGCATCCTTGAGCACTGGCTTAATGCCTGACCTTGCCAGGACCTACAAGGCTATGACAGCACACCTATACATACTGCATGGTAGTGCTGCATGGCGCAGGTGTCGAAGAAGAGCGTGATGTCACACATGATGCTTACATGTTGGCCTTTGAAGCTGCCAAGCCTAGTGCAATGCGGGTGCCAGGGTTGCAGGTATGTGGCTGAGGCAACATTGTGCACACCTCACTCCCATCAATGCTGCACACACCAGCCTCCTCCCACGCACACTGGGGTAGTGCCAGGTGTGATGGGGTGTCTGCCTGATGGGCCTCACCTGCCAGCCGCCCTCTACACCTGGGTAGGTAGGTCAGCAAAGCAGGCTCACAACGGCTGCAACGATCATGTACATGCTGGATGAAGTGTTCCTCTCATGTGCTGGGCTTAATTTGCATTGCAGCCGCCCTGTCAGCTGTGGCTCAGGCTGCGAAGGGAGTCTAAGAATGGGTTTAGGAAAATAGTTCTGCAGCCATTGGTTGAGTATCCTTTGCCCTGCTGGCGCCCTGCTGGGGCTGCTTGCAGGAGTTTGCGGCGGCCCTGTGGGCACGCAGGCGTTACTCCACCTCTGGTGATCCCCTGCACCACCTGTTCAAGTGGGTCAGGGCAGACTGGGTCTCCTCTGTGAAGCCAGAAAGCTGTCCTTGCAATTTGTGTCACCTCGTAGCAGCAGCCTGTACCACCACCCCTCCAGCCATGTGTAGCTCCCCTCCCTTCCCTCCTCAGGCACCATGTTGCCCATGGCTTATGCTAAGTATGGCCACCGCCACCATCATCGCCTTAGCCTGGAGGCTGGGGCTAGGGAAAAGGCCTAGTAAAAGCCAAGAGAGGGGCCTAGGCAGCGTCCCATCACCTCCTTCCAGTCTTCAATGTCCAGTCTGCACAGGACATACCTGGAGACCTGTCTTGTCATTGAAGCACAAACAGGTGCATGGCTCTGATGCCAGGTTCCCCCTTTACCCGTTCTGCCCGGCTTGATGGCATGGCAAGGTTGCCTCTCAGAACCCAAGGTTAACCCCAAGTGCTGGTGCCTGCTGGCAGGGAGTATGACGCTGACAATGATGGCAAGCTGAAGGCCGATGAGATTGCAGCCGCCTTTGCCTCCCACAGCGTGAGCATCAGTGCAGAGCAGGTGAAGGCCCTCATTGCCACCTATGTCATCGACAGTGAGACCTGCGACACTGACCCTGACAGCGCACCCGCCACCGACACCATCAGCGCTCAGATGTGGTGAGTGTGTAGCCGCGCATAGCACCCAGCCACCCTGCACGTGCCTAATCATACACCTAAACATGCCCCGACCCTGCATGGAGACTGGATTTCATGTTGTGTCCACACTGTCGTCGATGATGGTGGTGATGGTGATGGTTTCACATCGTTATCGTTCTTAGCCTGGTATGGCTGCTTGGCTTGACAATCATAGGCCATGCAAAGCTGTGATGCAATGCAAATGCCAATGGTAACGCTGACGGCCACACTGACTATGAGGCGCACTGATCACAATAGTCGTGTATGGGTGCAAGGAGTGGGTGTGTGGCATGGTGTGTGGCAGCCTGCGGGGTGTGTGCACAGCGTTAGGCTAGGCATGGTGTGCTGTGCTGCTCCTGCAGGCCGGAGTGGATCCACAGCCTGGCCATATCTGAATTGCATAGCCGGGGCGGTGCCTCCCGCAGCTGTAGCTCCTCAGACAGCGATTGACACCGGAAAGGGCTGTTCTCAAACGCCATGCGCAAGCAGGAGGGCATGCGGCCCTGATAGCGCTGACGCCGGCCCACCCACATCTGCTGACAGCTTGCCCGCTTGGCCTGTGGAGGGAGGTGCTGACGGCTTTCAGAGGGTGTTCAGCAGGGGCGGTGGGAAACTAGCTAGGAGGACTATAGCTGCACACACAGCTGGGCGCTGCCTTGCAGCTCCGGGGTTTGATTAGCCAGCTGCCCCGGTGACCCCCTTGTGCATATCAGTGGAGAGAGCTGTGGCCGAGCCATACTGCAATGCAGACAGCGACTTCATCAATGCAAACACCTAAGCGTGCTTTCGAGTGCGCTCAGCGTCGTTCTTGGCCAGGCAGGTCATGTTCTGTGTGTTCATGTACAGTCAGCCTTCCTGCAGCCATGGAGCTGGCGACACTCGGGCGCCCCCAACTAACAGAAAACCTACCCCTGGTAGTAGGACGGCTGTAACTTTGCACTCACTTGTAACGTGCAGCCTTATAAAGGCGACGCTGGACCGTTTGAACCATGTGTAACACTGAGCCGGCCGCGAGGGCACCGAAGTGCGGGTACTGAAAGGGTCGGCCACAAGGCACTACCGTGAGAAGGCTAGGGCTTAGAACGGGGCCCCCTGGAATCGAACCAGCTGTCCTCACAGCTTACGCTGCTAGGCTTTACCTGCCAACTCACACTAATGCGGTGTGACCGATTATCCTGTAGCTGCCTCGGGTTAACCGCGACAGCCCAGACGACACTAAGGGACTACGCGGAGCGCGCCCTTACATTCCTCCCACCCAAGGGGATGCCTCGTTCCGCCTCAGGTTAAACCCGAGACTCGCAAGACCTAGGTCTCACTTGGTTAGCTACTGGGTACCATGAAGGTAGAGCCAGGTCAAAGCTGGGTGTGGTCAGAGACCAACTGTAATAGGGGAATTGTAACGTATAACCATAGGCTTTGTAAGCACAGAGAAGAGAGTGCCTCAGTGCAGCAGCGCGGCAGCATGCATGCAGGAGACTTACTTAAGATGATGGATAGCATTGTATTCAGCCAAGACTTTGTCACAGTCAGTCAGGTTGGACCTGGGCTCCCAGGTGTTGTGAGTGGAGTCATAGCCCTCCCACTGCACCAGGTAGAAACTGGCCTTGTTGTCTTTGACACCCTTGTGGTCAAGCAAACGCTCAACATAGTACACAGGGGTCTCATCCATCCATGTCACAGGAGGTGGCATGAAGCCCACATCAGTGCCAGTGTAAGGCTTGATGAGTGACACATGGAAGACAGGGTGCAGACGGCTCATGCTGGCAGGTAGGTCTAGCTTGACAGCTACTGCACCAACCAGCAGCAGGATCTCAAATGGACCCACATACCTAGGTATGAGCTTACGAGCCTTCCCAGGCTGAAGCTTGAGGTTCTTGGTGCTGAGCAACACTTTCTGGCCCACCTTGTACTCAACGTCACGCCTAGCCTTGTTGGCATAGGCAGCCTGACGGGATTGGGCTGCAGCCATGCACTTCCTGGCATTGGCAACAGCATCCTGCCACCAGCGGGTAAAGGCATGAGCAGAGGGACAACGGCCCCCATAAGGCAGATCACGTAGGCCAACAGTCACAGGAGACTGACCTGTGTTGACCAGGAAGGGGGTGGACTGGATGGACTCCTGCCACGAGTTGTTGACAGCAAACTCAGCCAAGGCTAAGTAGTCAGGCCAGTCAGATTGAGTAGGTGAGATGTAATGCCTGAGCATCTCTTCTAACACACGGTTATACCTCTCTGTCTGGCCATCAGACTGTGGATGATAAGATGATGAGAGGGCAGGCTTAGAGCCACAGCGCCTCATGACCTCACGCCAGAACACACTTGTGAACAGTGAGCCCCGGTCAGAGATCAGCTCAGCAGGCATGCCATGCAGTTTGTACACATGGTCAATGAACAGTTGTGCAAAACGGCGTGCCTTAAGGTCCTCACGGCAGGGCACAAAGTGGACCATCTTGCTGAGCCTGTCCACAAAGACACAGATAGCATCATACCCATGTGACCCAGAGGGTAGCTTGGTAATGAAGTCCATGGACACAGACTCCCATCGGTAGTCAGGTATAGACAACGGGTTGAGTAGGCCACCTGGCTTGAGAGTAGACGCCTTGTCACGTTGACAGGCATCACATGTGGACACATAGTACCTGACGTCAGCACGCATTGTGTTCCACCAAAACACACGTGACACACGTTCCAGGGTTTTGCTGATACCCACATGACCTGAATAGACTGCATCATGCATCTCGTGCAAAATGTGGTTGCGCAGCTCAGAGTCATTGGGGACCACTACCTTATCCTTACCAGTGAGCCGCCATAGGCCATGTGTGTCCTGGTACATGCTGGACAGATCAGCTTCAGCATTAAACGCAGGGTCAAGCCGGTATCCTTGGATGAGTTGATCAGACAAACCCAGAGGATGGGCAGGAGCCGCAGGATAGTGCACTGAGGTGTCAGATGTACAGGTGACCAGGGGAACGAGGTCCCTGTTATGGCTTGTATCAGCAGTATTTTCAGTAATCTCTGGAGTTAAGGAGGATTTCGCAGTGACGGCAGCAGGGGCATTGGCCTCAAGGGCTCGAGCACCACTAGCTCCCTCCCCCCCACAGGAAAGTTTGGCCTGCCGTCTGGTGAGCATTGCACACACAGTGGCACCTTCCTGGGGGCCAGTGATTAACCGGGATAAAGGATCTGCTGGGTTGACAGGGCCAGGAATATACTCCAGCTTAAAGTCAAACCTAGACAGCAGCTCCATCCACCTAGCCTGACGCCTAGACAGATTCTTCTGTGTAGGCAGTGAAATCAAAGGCTTATGGTCGGTGAACAGAGTGAATGGCACACCTTCAAGGTAGCAACGCCATTCTTTGCATGCGGTGACAAGAGCAAGCATCTCTTGCTCACCTGTGGTGTAGTTGACCTCAGCAGAGGACAACTTCTTGCTCAGACTAGTACAGCGGGCCCGTCCGACAGCGGACGGGGCACACGGACCAAGCTGCAGCCTCCGGCCACAGCGCTCTTGCACCAGTCCTTGCACCAGCTCTTGCACCAAGCCACAGTGCTGAGTGCTGAGTCTAAGTGCTGGATGTGAGTTTGAGTGCTGAGTCTAAGAAAGTGATTCCGAGTTCTCACCCGAGTAAATGAGTCCGACTGTGACAGCAATGGGTGTGTCTGTTCTACCAACCCCTCATCGGTGTCAGGGCAAGCAGGCTATGCAGGAAACACCTCACTGTACACAACATTATCTGTAGAGTTGGCCTGAAGCGTATGCGGCGACTTAAATGACGGTATATACGTTTGTATATAATGTATGCGTAGGTCCGTAGGGCGAACCGTAGGTGCAAAATCATCTTTTTGCGAAAGTGAGAACGCAGTTAGGTGCACACCGTCCATAAAAACTCTCCGGCTGCCCGGCTGCTGCCCTACCTTGACCGGCTACCCTGCTGCTGCCCTACCCTGACCGGCTGCACGGCTGCCCTGGTGCTGCCCTACCCTGCCCGGCTGCCCTGCTGCCCTGTTGCTGCCCCGCTGCTGCCCTACCCTGACCGGCTGCCCTGATTCCCGGCTGCTGCCCTACCTTGACCGGCTACCCTGATGCCCTGCTGCTGCCCTACCCTGACCGGCTGCACGGCTGCCCTGCTGCTGCCCTACCCTGCCCGGCTGCCCTGCTGCTGCCCTACCCTGACCGGCTGCCCTGATGCCCTGCTGCTGCCCTACCCTGACCGGCTGCACGGCTGCCCTGCTGCTGCCCTACCCTGCCCGGCTGCCCTGCTGCCCTGTTGCTGCCCTGCTGCTGCCCTATGCTGACCGGCTGCCCTGCTGCTGCCCTACCCTGCCCGGCTGCCCTGCTGCTGCCCTTCCCTGCCCGGCTGCCCTGCTGCCCTGCTGCTGCACTACCCTGCCCTGCTGCCCTGCTGCTGCCCTACCCAGACCGGCTGCCCTGCTGCTGCCCTACCCTGCCCGGCTGCCCTGCTGCTGCCCTACCCTGACCGGCTGCCCTGATGCCCTGCTGCTGCCCTACCCTGACCGGCTGCCCTGATGCCCTGCTGCTCTGCTGCTGCCCTACCCTGACCGGCTGCTCTGCTGCTGCCCTACACTGACCGGCTGCCCTGTTGCTGCCCTGCTGCTGCCCTACCCTGACCGGCTGCCCGGCTGCTGCCCTACCTTGACCGGCTACCCTGATGCCCTGCTGCTGCCCTACCCTGACCGGCTGCTCTGCTGCTGCCCTACACTGACCGGCTGCCCTGTTGCTGCCCTGCTGCTGCCCTACCCTGACCGGCTGCCCGGCTGCTGCCCTACCTTGACCGGCTACCCTGATGCCCTGCTGCTGCCCTACCCTGACCGGCTGCACGGCTGCCCTGGTGCTGCCCTACCCTGCCCGGCTGCCCTGTTGCTGCCCTGCTGCTGCCCTACCCTGCCCGGCTGCCCTGCTGTTGCCCTACCCTGCCCGGCTGCCCTGCTGCTGCCCTACCCTGACCGGCTGCCCTGATGCCCTGCTGCTGCCCTACCCTGACCGGCTGCCTGGCTTCCCTGCTGCTGCCCTACCCTGACCGGCTGCCCTGCTGCTGCCCTGCTCCTACCCTACCCTGCCCGGCTGCCCTGCTGCTGCCCTACCCTGCCCGGCTGCCCTGCTGCTGCCCTACCCTGCCCGGCTGCCCTGCTGCTGCCCTACCCTGACCGGCTGCCCTGATGCCCTGCTGCGCTGCTGCTGCCCTACCCTGATGGCTGCCCAGCTGCCCTGCTGCTGCCCTACCCTGACCGGCTGCCTGGCTTCCCTGCTGCTGCCCTACCCTGACCGGCTGCCCTGCTGCCCTGCTCCTACCCTACCCTGTCCGGCTGCCGTGCTGCTGCCCCACCCTGCCTGGCTGCCCTGCTCCTATCCTACCCTGTCCAGCTGCCCTGCTGCTGCCCTGCCCTGCCCGGCTGCCCTGCTGCTGCCCTACCCTGACCGGCTGCGCTGCTGCAGCCCTACCCTGACCGGCTGCCCTGATGCCCTGCTGCTGCCCTACCCTGACCGGCTGCCTGGCTTCCCTGCTGCTGCCCTACCCTGACCTGCTGCCCTGCTGCTGCCCTGCTCCTACCCTACCCTGCCCGGCTGCCCTGCTGCTGCCCTACCCTGCCCGGCTGCCCTGCTGCTGCCCTACCCTGTCTGGCTGCGCTGCTGCTGCCCTACCCTGACCGGCTGCCCTGCTGCGCTGCTGCTGCCCTACCCTGATGGCTGCCCGGCTGCCCTGCTGCTGCCCTACCCTGACCGGCTGCCTGGCTTCCCTGCTGCTGCCCTACCCTGACCGGCTGCCCTACCCTGACCGGCTGCCTGGCTTCCCTGCTGCTGCCCTACCCTGACCGGCTGCCCTGCTGCCCTGCTCCTACCCTACCCTGTCCGGCTGCCGTGCTGCTGCCCCACCCTGACCGGCTGCCCTGCTCCTATCCTACCCTGTCCAGCTGCCCTGCTGCAGCCCTGCCCTGCCCGGCTGCCCTGCTGCTGTCCTACCCTGACCGGCTGCGCTGCTGCAGCCCTACCCTGACCGGCTGCTCTGATGCCCTGCTGCTGCCCGACCCTGAGCGGCTGCCCTGATGCCCTGCTGCGCTGCTGCTGCCCTACCCTGATGGCTGCCCGGCTGCCCTGCTGCTGCCCTACCCTGACCGGCTGCCCGTCCGCCATGTCCGGGTCTCGTCGCCACATTCCTCGTATGCATCATCAGGTGGTTCCCGTGCAATGACTGTCATGGCTGGCTGGCTGCATAGCGCAGCGACTTGCATTTGTCCCGCGGTTACGGACACACCGCAGTTACGGTGAATTGTGCGCCCTGCATGCTTTGCACTATCACGGTCAAACCTTTGGTATTCGGGGTACGCTACGTATACCCTGTGTACAAAGCCCCATCGTTACAGCGTGGCCTGGCACGGCTTAAAGGCCAACTGCAATCATCCAGCCTACTTGTCGCAATGCCCCGTTAGAGCGGCACGGAGGAGGGTCGCATGAGGAGGCTATTGGAGCTGGCTACGCAGTGACTCGTCAGCAGCCGCAGCCAAAAGTGGCCGCAGCCATCGATGGACTTGACTCGTTTGACTTTTGGCTGTGTAACGTTTGACTTTAGACCGTCCGCTGACTTTGAACTATCTCTGCGCTGGCTGCATCGCCATCGTTTGCTGAGCCAGGTTCGCTGGTAGCTACTATTTGTGGGGCATTAGAACCGCAGATCGGAAGTCGATCTCACGGCACAGTGCATCTTTCGCGATTCTGTGCGGAGGGAGTCCTTACATAATTATTGCGAGGCTGTGCGCGCAATCGCAGGCCGTTCCGCCGACCCCCCCCCCCTAGCAGTTTTAATAGTATAGATGCGTAGGTCCGTAGGGCGAACCGTAGGTGCAAAATCATCTTTTTGCGAAAGTGAGAACGCAGTTAGGTGCACACCGTCCATAAAAACTCTCCGGCTGCCCGGCTGCTGCCCTACCTTGACCGGCTACCCTGCTGCTGCCCTACCCTGACCGGCTGCACGGCTGCCCTGGTGCTGCCCTACCCTGCCCGGCTGCCCTGCTGCCCTGTTGCTGCCCCGCTGCTGCCCTACCCTGACCGGCTGCCCTGATTCCCGGCTGCTGCCCTACCTTGACCGGCTACCCTGATGCCCTGCTGCTGCCCTACCCTGACCGGCTGCACGGCTGCCCTGCTGCTGCCCTACCCTGCCCGGCTGCCCTGCTGCTGCCCTACCCTGACCGGCTGCCCTGATGCCCTGCTGCTGCCCTACCCTGACCGGCTGCACGGCTGCCCTGCTGCTGCCCTACCCTGCCCGGCTGCCCTGCTGCCCTGTTGCTGCCCTGCTGCTGCCCTATGCTGACCGGCTGCCCTGCTGCTGCCCTACCCTGCCCGGCTGCCCTGCTGCTGCCCTTCCCTGCCCGGCTGCCCTGCTGCCCTGCTGCTGCACTACCCTGCCCTGCTGCCCTGCTGCTGCCCTACCCAGACCGGCTGCCCTGCTGCTGCCCTACCCTGCCCGGCTGCCCTGCTGCTGCCCTACCCTGACCGGCTGCCCTGATGCCCTGCTGCTGCCCTACCCTGACCGGCTGCCCTGATGCCCTGCTGCTCTGCTGCTGCCCTACCCTGACCGGCTGCTCTGCTGCTGCCCTACACTGACCGGCTGCCCTGTTGCTGCCCTGCTGCTGCCCTACCCTGACCGGCTGCCCGGCTGCTGCCCTACCTTGACCGGCTACCCTGATGCCCTGCTGCTGCCCTACCCTGACCGGCTGCTCTGCTGCTGCCCTACACTGACCGGCTGCCCTGTTGCTGCCCTGCTGCTGCCCTACCCTGACCGGCTGCCCGGCTGCTGCCCTACCTTGACCGGCTACCCTGATGCCCTGCTGCTGCCCTACCCTGACCGGCTGCACGGCTGCCCTGGTGCTGCCCTACCCTGCCCGGCTGCCCTGTTGCTGCCCTGCTGCTGCCCTACCCTGCCCGGCTGCCCTGCTGTTGCCCTACCCTGCCCGGCTGCCCTGCTGCTGCCCTACCCTGACCGGCTGCCCTGATGCCCTGCTGCTGCCCTACCCTGACCGGCTGCCTGGCTTCCCTGCTGCTGCCCTACCCTGACCGGCTGCCCTGCTGCTGCCCTGCTCCTACCCTACCCTGCCCGGCTGCCCTGCTGCTGCCCTACCCTGCCCGGCTGCCCTGCTGCTGCCCTACCCTGCCCGGCTGCCCTGCTGCTGCCCTACCCTGACCGGCTGCCCTGATGCCCTGCTGCGCTGCTGCTGCCCTACCCTGATGGCTGCCCAGCTGCCCTGCTGCTGCCCTACCCTGACCGGCTGCCTGGCTTCCCTGCTGCTGCCCTACCCTGACCGGCTGCCCTGCTGCCCTGCTCCTACCCTACCCTGTCCGGCTGCCGTGCTGCTGCCCCACCCTGCCTGGCTGCCCTGCTCCTATCCTACCCTGTCCAGCTGCCCTGCTGCTGCCCTGCCCTGCCCGGCTGCCCTGCTGCTGCCCTACCCTGACCGGCTGCGCTGCTGCAGCCCTACCCTGACCGGCTGCCCTGATGCCCTGCTGCTGCCCTACCCTGACCGGCTGCCTGGCTTCCCTGCTGCTGCCCTACCCTGACCTGCTGCCCTGCTGCTGCCCTGCTCCTACCCTACCCTGCCCGGCTGCCCTGCTGCTGCCCTACCCTGCCCGGCTGCCCTGCTGCTGCCCTACCCTGTCTGGCTGCGCTGCTGCTGCCCTACCCTGACCGGCTGCCCTGCTGCGCTGCTGCTGCCCTACCCTGATGGCTGCCCGGCTGCCCTGCTGCTGCCCTACCCTGACCGGCTGCCTGGCTTCCCTGCTGCTGCCCTACCCTGACCGGCTGCCCTACCCTGACCGGCTGCCTGGCTTCCCTGCTGCTGCCCTACCCTGACCGGCTGCCCTGCTGCCCTGCTCCTACCCTACCCTGTCCGGCTGCCGTGCTGCTGCCCCACCCTGACCGGCTGCCCTGCTCCTATCCTACCCTGTCCAGCTGCCCTGCTGCAGCCCTGCCCTGCCCGGCTGCCCTGCTGCTGTCCTACCCTGACCGGCTGCGCTGCTGCAGCCCTACCCTGACCGGCTGCTCTGATGCCCTGCTGCTGCCCGACCCTGAGCGGCTGCCCTGATGCCCTGCTGCGCTGCTGCTGCCCTACCCTGATGGCTGCCCGGCTGCCCTGCTGCTGCCCTACCCTGACCGGCTGCCCGTCCGCCATGTCCGGGTCTCGTCGCCACATTCCTCGTATGCATCATCAGGTGGTTCCCGTGCAATGACTGTCATGGCTGGCTGGCTGCATAGCGCAGCGACTTGCATTTGTCCCGCGGTTACGGACACACCGCAGTTACGGTGAATTGTGCGCCCTGCATGCTTTGCACTATCACGGTCAAACCTTTGGTATTCGGGGTACGCTACGTATACCCTGTGTACAAAGCCCCATCGTTACAGCGTGGCCTGGCACGGCTTAAAGGCCAACTGCAATCATCCAGCCTACTTGTCGCAATGCCCCGTTAGAGCGGCACGGAGGAGGGTCGCATGAGGAGGCTATTGGAGCTGGCTACGCAGTGACTCGTCAGCAGCCGCAGCCAAAAGTGGCCGCAGCCATCGATGGACTTGACTCGTTTGACTTTTGGCTGTGTAACGTTTGACTTTAGACCGTCCGCTGACTTTGAACTATCTCTGCGCTGGCTGCATCGCCATCGTTTGCTGAGCCAGGTTCGCTGGTAGCTACTATTTGTGGGGCATTAGAACCGCAGATCGGAAGTCGATCTCACGGCACAGTGCATCTTTCGCGATTCTGTGCGGAGGGAGTCCTTACATAATTATTGCGAGGCTGTGCGCGCAATCGCAGGCCGTTCCGCCGACCCCCCCCCCTAGCAGTTTTAATAGTATAGATAGGCAAGGGGGTACCCATCCTGCATCAGGACTGCACCTACTCCTTGGAGTGAGGCATCACAGTACACCTGGAAGGGTTGGGTGTGATCTGGCAGGCGTAGCATAGGCACGTTAGCCACAGCAGCTTTGAGCTCATAGAAGGCAAGACGTTCATGGTCAGGCCAGGAGTGCCATGGGAATGTGGCACTGAGCTTGCCACACAGATCAGTCAGGGGTGCTGAGATGGCACTGAAGTTATGCACAAACTTGCGAACAAAGTTGGCAGCACCCAGGAAGGACTGCAGCTGGGTCAGGGACGAAGGGACAGGCCAGTCAACAATGGCCCTCACCTTATCAGGGTCCACAGAGATGGCACCAGCTGAGATCACATGCCCAAGAAACCTGAGGGTGAGCTGCATGAACTCACATTTGGACATCTTGGCATACAGTTTGTTTTTACGCAGCAGGTCAAAGACAAGGCGTAGGTGCTGCAGGTGCTCAGGTAGAGACTTAGACATGACCAGTATGTCATCTAGATACACTAGTGCACATTTGCCCAGGACAGGTGCAAAAGCATCATTCATGACACGCTGGAAGGTGGCAGGGGCATTGGTCAGGCCAAAAGACAGCACCTTAAATTGGAAGTGACCTTCAGGGGTCCTGAAGGCCGTTTTGGGGACGTCCTCAGGGGTGATCCTGATCTGGTGGTAACCAGCTCGCAGGTCAAGGGAGGAGAAGACAGAACACCCTGACAACCTGTCAAACAGATCATCAATCCTGGGCAGGGGGTATTGGTCACGTAGTGTGAGCTTGTTGAGCTGACGGTAGTCAATGCACATTCGTAGCTCACCTGACTTTTTCTGCACAAACAGGATGGGTGCAGCATAGGGGGAGGAGCTGGGCTCAATCATACCTTTGCTGAGGTAGTCCTGGATCTGTCTCTTAAGCTCCTCTTGCTCAGGTTTACTGAGACGGTACATGGGGGTCACAGGTGGACGGGCGTCAGGGACCAGGGGTATGGTATGACCCACAGGACGTTCAGGAGGGGTATCAGTGAGTGGTTTAAACACGTCACTGTACTCATCGAGTAGGGTTTGCAGCTCAGCTTTAATAGCTGCAGGTATGTGTGGGTCGTCTTTGTCACTGGGGGTACCAGGACCGGCAGAGGCTGAGCCTTCAGTCATGACTAAAGCCACCACAGCACGGCCACCTTTCAGGAGCCACCTGGACGCCTGGGTAGCTGAGATTAACTCAGGTTTGGCTTTGAGAGCATTGATTAAGAATGCAGGGGTTGGTCTTACAGCAGAACATTGCCCAACATACTTAGGGGCTGCCACAGCAGGACATGGCAGAGTCACAGCAGTCTTGCCAGCAGCAGAAAGAGAAAGGGTTTTACCCTCATAAGAAAGGATAGCCTTGTTGGCAAACAGCCAATCATCACCCAGAAGCACATCATAACCCTGCACAAAGCTAGGCATGACTGTCAGCTTGCATGTGGCACAGTGGCCAGGCAGACATAAGTCCACAGTGGCGAACTGCTTGCAGGACAGAGTGGTGTTGTCAGCCAGTGACCACTTTTGTGCTGAGGGGAGAGGCTCCAGTGGCAGTGCATGCTTCAGAGCAAAGGCAGTGCTGACAAAGGAGTGTGTGGCACCAGTGTCACACAAGAAGTGTGCCAGCAGCCAGCAGCCACTGATGAGCTTTGGAGTACAAGCTCTATGGCAATGCATGCTTGACAGCAAAGTCGGTGCCGATGAATGAGTGTGTGGGGGTTACAGCATACAGCCAGTCGTCACCCAAAGACACATCATACCGCGGTAGGCGGGGCAGCAGACGGCGGAGCCGTGGGAGCTGCAGGGTAGGCACGGGGAGTGGCGGAGCCACCAGCGCCACCGGCGCGACCGGAGTGACCAGGCCGGAGTAAGAGTGAGGGCTGCCGGGACGGCGGCGATCTGCGGACGAACAGCAGCCACAACACTAACACCACCACACTTGCTTGGGGTGACCCCAGAACCAGCAGCAGCTACAATGCCCTTGTGGTTGTGTATGGCTGAAGCCACAACATCGTCAAGAGTGGGGTGTGCCAAGGACATGAGGTCCTGTGCCACTGGGCCAGTTAGGGGGTGAGGCCCCTCTAAGCAGTGACCACAGTCAATGCCATGTTCATGCACCCTTGTACCACACAAAGTGATGGTATTGCTGAAGTTTGTAGTGTACTCCTGCAGGGTCACACTTAGAGACATGCACAGCAGCTTAGAGTTCATTAGCTGGCCATGAGCCTGGTCAAGATCGGTGACAAGATCCTCTCCCACCATCTCAATGAACTGCTTGCACAGATAGTCCCATGGAGGATAGCCAGCATGTGTCAAGGCATAGGCATCCCTGATGGACTTGAACCAGACCACTCACGATAAATAAGGCCGACGCGGGGGCCTTTTTTGCATCGGATGGACTTTCTGCTCCGATAGAACGATAGAGCGTTGAGTTTAAGGGGGACCTCGCTCTTGAATGAAGTCCTAACTCGCAGCGGTTGCGAAGATACATCGATCCGCGCGCGAGGTACCCCCCCCTTTTTGGGAATCTGCACAGATGTTGGTTAAATGAGCCCGGAATCTGTGCAGATGCATGTCGATGCCTTTAGGAAAAGCGACATCTGTGCAGATGCCGGTTATGAAATCTGTGCAGATGCTAATAAAGGCGACATCTGTGCAGATGTCGGTAATTAAATCTGTGCAGATGCACAAAAGGGCGACATCTGTGCAGATGCCGGTTATAATCTAAGGACGACATCTGTGCAGATGCTAATAAAGGCGACATCTGTGCAGATGCCGGTTATTAAATCTGTGCAGATGCTAATAAAGGCGACATCTGTGCAGATGTCGGTAATTAAATCTGTGCAGATGCACAAAAGGGCGACATCTGTGCAGATGCCGGTTATAATCTAAGGACGACATCTGTGCAGATGCTAATAAAGGCGACATCTGCACAGATAAATACCTCGACATCTGCACAGATGCCAAGTAGTGCAGCTGTGCACATGAAGAAAAGGCTTGCATAAAGGTTACGCAAAGGCACCGCGAAGGAAGCAAAGTCACCGCGAAGGAATCAAGACTCTTCCATTATTCAACAATCTGTGTGATATCTGCATGAAGTTTTCGCAAAGGTGGCGTGAAGGAAGCCAAGGAACCGCGAAGGAGCTTGGATTGCCCCATATAGCAGCAATGAGCAGCCAGGAGCAGCCAACAAAAATCGTCGCCAAAAGGCTACGAGCCAGCCAGCCGCTCAGGCGACCGGATGCCATCAGGTTAAGCGATAGGATCAAGAGATAGCGACAGAAAACGGAAGGAGGTGCAGTGATGCAGCGACACAGCGATGCAGCGATGCGGCATAAGAAATGCATGAGGTGCAACTACGACACGTAGCCCAAAGTATATGAGACGGAGCGGAAGAGGAGTGGAGGAGCCCGGAGAGGCGGTCAGGAGCCATGCAAGAGACGAAGCTGAGTGCACTTGAAACAAAGTTGGGTGCACCCACACAAAACCCACCCTAGCGAATGGTGAGTAGTTTATCTTGCAGTCATGTGGCTCCAAGTACCTTGCCTGATGATTTGCCAACCACTGAATTGCTGCAGGTTCAATGGTCCCAACCTCCCCTTCCCTACACCCAGCCCAGCTCAGCCCAGCCCAGCCCAGCCCAGCCCAGCCCAGCCCAGCCCAGCCCAGCCCAGCCCAGCCCAGCCCAGCCCAGCCCAGCCCAGCCCAGCCCAGCCCAGCCCAGCCCAGCCCAGCCCAGCCCAGCCCAGCCCCTCTCCTGTCCTCCCCTCCCCTCCCCCCCCCACCACCACCTCCTTCATCACCCTACCACAAGAAGCAGGTGCACGGAGCGCAGGAGCAGCCAGGAGCTGCAGCCATGGAGGCGTTGCCAGGTAGGTATAGAAGTGGCGCTAGCAAAGAGTGAGTGGCCAGCCCTTGCACATGCGTGGTCCAATGCCCAGCCTAACCGCAAAGATGCCCATTGTTCACTGCAGGTCCCACGGTCGGCCCTCCCCTCTTCCCCCCTTCCTCCTTCCCCCTTCCCCCTCCCCTCCCCTGTCCCACCACCTCCAAGCCTGCCACCCCACCTACCTCCCGCCTTACCCACCCCCCGCCCCACGACACACGCTGCAGCCCTCTCCCTACCCTACCCTTGGCGCTGCAGCCCTCTCCCTACCCTACCCATGGCGTAGCAGCCCTCTCCCTACCCTACCCATGGCGTAGCAGCCCTCTCCCTACCCTACCCATGGCGTAGCAGCCCTCTCCCTACCCTACCCATGGCGTAGCAGCCCTCTCCCTACCCTACCCATGGCGTAGCAGCCCTCTCCCTACCCTACCCATGGCGTAGCAGCCCTCTCCCTACCCTACCCTTGGCGTAGCAGCCCTCTCCCTACCCTACCCTTGGCGTAGCAGCCCTCTCCCTACCCTACCCATGGCGTAGCAGCCCTCTCCCTACCCTACCCTTGGCGTAGCAGCCCTCTCCCTACCCTACCCTTGGCGTAGCAACCTGGAGCGGGCAACCTGGAGCGGGCAGCTTGGAGTAGCAGCCCACCCAGCCCACCCTGGCCATGCCATGCCCACACACCACAATGACCCTACCCATCCCTCTCAAAAGGGATAGCTGAGCGCTTGTGTGTTTGTCAGCCCGTGCTTGTTGTGCGACACGGCATAGGTGTCGTAGGTGGGAGTCAATGGTAGTGTGGTGGGTGAAGGATAGCGGGAGCACCTAAGAGGAGCTTCTTGCGATGTTGTGTTGTCACCATGGTGTGGTGTGGTGTGGTGTGGGTCATGGTGTAGTGTGGTGTGGTTTGGGTGATGGTGTGGGTGATGGTGTGGGTGATGGTGTGGTGTGGTGTGGTGATGGTGTGGGGTGGTGTGGTGATGGTGATGGTGATGGTGATGGTGATGCATGTTCAACCTGAGTGTGATGACGGTGATGATGGTGATGATGGTGGTGTGTGGTGTCACCTTGTTGTTGTGTTATGTCGTTGCTACCTTGTCACATCGTAGGGAGGTGTTGCGGTCATTGGGTGCATCAATGCATGTGCTTAGCATTTCCATATTGAGGTGTTGTGGAGTGATGGTGCATCGAGACATGTGCTTGCAAGTCCCGTAGTGAGGTGTTGCGGGGTGTTTGAGTGTCAATGCATGTGTTTTGCGGGGGTGTTGCGGGGTGTTTGGTCGTCAATGCATGTGTTTTGCGGGGGTGTAGCGAGGTGTTGCGGGATGTTTGGGTGTCAATACATGTGTTTTGCGGGGGTGTAGCGAGGTGTTGCGTGGTGTTTTGGGTGTCAATACATGTGTTTTGCGGGGGTGTAGCGAGGTGTTGCGGGGTGTTTGGGTGTCAATACATGTGTTTTGCGAGGGTGTAGCGAGGTGTTGCGGGGTGTTTGGATGTGGATACATGTGCTTTGCGGATGTAAGAGTCGATGAAATAGTCGACATCTGTGCAGATGGAGCCACGACATCTGCACAGCCAAGCCGCAAATGTAAAAGTCGACATCTGTGCAGATGCTACAAACAACATCTGCACAGCCATGGCTCGAATGTAATAGTCGACATCTGTGCAGATGCCGTCGTCAGCAGCTGCACAGATGTCGGTAACAACATCTGCACAGCCAAGCATTGAATGTAATAGTCGACATCTGTGCAGATGTCGTCGTCAGCAGCTGCACAGATGTTGGTCTCGATTTACGACATCTGTGCAGATGTCGACTTTCCGCAGCTGCACAGATGTTGACATCGCCTGCATCTGTGCAGATGTCGACTATCAGCAGCTGTGCAGATAAAGGACAACCGACATCTGTGCAGATTGCTTGGTTATGAAAATCGCGGCCAAATTACGTCGCAACGGATGCACGGATTCACGTAAGACTTATACCGTTCGAACGGCCTTCTACTCTAGTTTTCAAAGAGCTATGGTCGGTCCAATCGCGACCGGTCCTTGTTTATCATGAGTGACCTCCCTAGCTTTGCCTGACAAGAAGGATGGCAGTGCAAGGGCAGGATCAAGGTTATTATTAACACAGTGCACCTCAAGATCCTCAAGAAAGGTGACAGCACGTTTTCCCTGAGCAAGGCTGTTGTCAGACCAACGCTCAACAGGGGGCAATCCCCTGTGGGAGTGCACCACAGTGTCAGGTGCCTGAGGCACAGCAGCAAGTGGGGCTGGGGCAGAACCACCAGACAACCCAGCATACTTCTGACGGATTGCAGCAATGGATGCTGCTGCCCTGGTGACAGGCCTGTTAGGGCTCTGCCCCACTGGAGCCCTGCCAGAGGCAGGAGCACCTTGGGCCACTGTGGCTTGTGCAGCAGTGTATGCAGCACGTGCAGCAGATGCAGCAACAGCAGTGTGTGAAGCATTGTGCACAGCAGGCTGGACAGCAGGCTGGACAACAGAGCTGCCATTACCTACATGTCCTGCGGCAGGGTGAAGGGGACCTGTAGACCCACCTGCAGCTGAGGGGTCGTTTTCCTGCGGAGCAGCAGACTGGGGTGCGACAGCACCAGCAGGCTGTCCAGAAGAGAATCGACCAGCACTAAACAGGTTCGCTACTGTATTGCGATGCTGTCCGGCTGCAAGCCCATGGGGCGGAGGAGACCTGACTGGGGCCGCGGAGCTAAGACCGACAGCAGGACTTACCCCAGCATTGACAGCGGCTTGGCTAGCCTCGAGGGCAGTGAGCCGAGCTTGTACAGCGACCAGGACGTCCTCGCGAGCCTGAAGAGAGGCGTGGAGCTCCTGAATGGCCGTGTCGCGCTCGTCAAGCTCCTCCTCCTCGTCGTCGTCCTCCAGCTGACCTTCCTCAACAAGAGGAGCATCAGCAGCAGCATTGCGGGCAACCATCCGCTGGAGCGAGGCCTCAAGCATAGCCTCATGTTCAGTGACCGAGCGACCGTGAAGGTACACAGGGTACTCAGTGTGGGCCTCAGGCCAAGCCTGCTCTTCTAGGAGATTTATCAGTTCGATGGCCGCGGGCGAAGCCGGGTCAATATTGGCAGGGAGCCGAGCTATGGCTGCGTCGCGAGGACTGACAAGCCTTGCAGCATCCGCTGCTTCCCGGGCAGCGACTGCCTCGGGGGTAGGTGCAACAGTAGGCCCACGCCTAGCTGGTCGCAGCCTATAGAGCCTAGCGAGAGCTTCATCCTCCGGGGTGATTGTGTATTCAATTCGGGAAGTTCGACCCATTCTCGATATAATCGAGGCCGGGTGTTAACTGGCTTATCGGTCGGAAACCACTTGTAACGTGCAGCCTTATAAAGGCGACGCTGGACCGTTTGAACCATGTGTAACACTGAGCCGGCCGCGAGGGCACCGAAGTGCGGGTACTGAAAGGGTCGGCCACAAGGCACTACCGTGAGAAGGCTAGGGCTTAGAACGGGGCCCCCTGGAATCGAACCAGCTGTCCTCACAGCTTACGCTGCTAGGCTTTACCTGCCAACTCACACTAATGCGGTGTGACCGATTATCCTGTAGCTGCCTCGGGTTAACCGCGACAGCCCAGACGACACTAAGGGACTACGCGGAGCGCGCCCTTACATTCCTCCCCCCCAAGGGGATGCCTCGTTCCGCCTCAGGTTAAACCCGAGACTCGCAAGACCTAGGTCTCACTTGGTTAGCTACTGGGTACCATGAAGGTAGAGCCAGGTCAAAGCTGGGTGTGGTCAGAGACCAACTGTAATAGGGTAATTGTAACGTATAACCATAGGCTTTGTAAGCACAGAGAAGAGAGTGCCTCAGTGCAGCAGCGCGGCAGCATGCATGCAGGAGACTTACTTAAGATGATGGATAGCATTGTATTCAGCCAAGACTTTGTCACAGTCAGTCAGGTTGGACCTGGGCTCCCAGGTGTTGTGAGTGGAGTCATAGCCCTCCCACTGCACCAGGTAGAAACTGGCCTTGTTGTCTTTGACACCCTTGTGGTCAAGCAAACGCTCAACATAGTACACAGGGGTCTCATCCATCCATGTCACAGGAGGTGGCATGAAGCCCACATCAGTGCCAGTGTAAGGCTTGATGAGTGACACATGGAAGACAGGGTGCAGACGGCTCATGCTGGCAGGTAGGTCTAGCTTGACAGCTACTGCACCAACCAGCAGCAGGATCTCAAATGGACCCACATACCTAGGTATGAGCTTACGAGCCTTCCCAGGCTGAAGCTTGAGGTTCTTGGTGCTGAGCAACACTTTCTGGCCCACCTTGTACTCAACGTCACGCCTAGCCTTGTTGGCATAGGCAGCCTGACGGGATTGGGCTGCAGCCATGCACTTCCTGGCATTGGCAACAGCATCCTGCCACCAGCGGGTAAAGGCATGAGCAGAGGGACAACGGCCCCCATAAGGCAGATCACGTAGGCCAACAGTCACAGGAGACTGACCTGTGTTGACCAGGAAGGGGGTGGACTGGATGGACTCCTGCCACGAGTTGTTGACAGCAAACTCAGCCAAGGCTAAGTAGTCAGGCCAGTCAGATTGAGTAGGTGAGATGTAATGCCTGAGCATCTCTTCTAACACACGGTTATACCTCTCTGTCTGGCCATCAGACTGTGGATGATAAGATGATGAGAGGGCAGGCTTAGAGCCACAGCGCCTCATGACCTCACGCCAGAACACACTTGTGAACAGTGAGCCCCGGTCAGAGATCAGCTCAGCAGGCATGCCATGCAGTTTGTACACATGGTCAATGAACAGTTGTGCAAAACGGCGTGCCTTAAGGTCCTCACGGCAGGGCACAAAGTGGACCATCTTGCTGAGCCTGTCCACAAAGACACAGATAGCATCATACCCATGTGACCCAGAGGGTAGCTTGGTAATGAAGTCCATGGACACAGACTCCCATCGGTAGTCAGGTATAGACAACGGGTTGAGTAGGCCACCTGGCTTGAGAGTAGACGCCTTGTCACGTTGACAGGCATCACATGTGGACACATAGTACCTGACGTCAGCACGCATTGTGTTCCACCAAAACACACGTGACACACGTTCCAGGGTTTTGCTGATACCCACATGACCTGAATAGACTGCATCATGCATCTCGTGCAAAATGTGGTTGCGCAGCTCAGAGTCATTGGGGACCACTACCTTATCCTTACCAGTGAGCCGCCATAGGCCATGTGTGTCCTGGTACATGCTGGACAGATCAGCTTCAGCATTAAACGCAGGGTCAAGCCGGTATCCTTGGATGAGTTGATCAGACAAACCCAGAGGATGGGCAGGAGCCGCAGGATAGTGCACTGAGGTGTCAGATGTACAGGTGACCAAGGGAACAAAGTCCCTGTTATGGCTTGTATCAGTAGTATTTTCAGTAATTTCTGGAGTTGAGGAGGATTTCGCAGTGACTGCAGCAGGGGCATTGGCCTCAAGGGCTCTAGCCACACTAGCTCCCTCCCCCTCACGGGAAAGTTGGGCCCGCCTTCTGGTGAGCATTGCACACACAGTGGCACTTTCCTGGAGGCCAGTAATTAACCGGGATAAAGGGTCTGCTGGGTTGACAGGACCAGGAATATACTCTAGTTTAAAGTCAAACCTAGACAGCAGTTCCATCCACCTAGCCTGACGCCTAGACAGATTTTTCTGTGTAGGCAGTGAAATCAAAGGCTTATGGTCGGTGAACAGAGTGAATGGCACACCTTCAAGGTAGCAACGCCATTCCTTGCATGCGGTGACAAGAGCAAGCATCTCTTGCTCACCTGTGGTGTAGTTGACCTCAGCAGAGGACAACTTCTTGCTCAGATAGGCAAGGGGATACCCATCCTGCATCAGGACTGCGCCTACTCCTTGGAGTGAGGCATCACAGTACACCTGGAAGGGTTGGGTATGATCTGGCAGGCGCAGCATAGGCACGTTAGCCACAGCAGCTTTGAGCTCATAGAAGGCATGACGTTCATGGTCAGGCCAGGAGTGCCATGGGAATGTGGCACTGAGCTTGCCACACAGATCAGTCAGGGGTGCTGAGATGGCACTGAAGTTGTGCACAAACTTGCGAACAAAGTTGGCAGCACCCAGGAAGGACTGCAGCTGGGTCAGGGATGAAGGGACAGGCCAGTCAACAATGGCCCTCACCTTATCAGGGTCCACAGAGATGGCACCAGCTGAGATCACATGCCCAAGAAACCTGAGGGTGAGCTGCATGAACTCACATTTGGACATCTTGGCATACAGTTTGTTTTTACGCAGCAGGTCAAAGACAAGGCGTAGGTGCTGCAGGTGCTCAGGTAGAGACTTAGACATGACCAGTATGTCATCTAGGTACACTAGTGCACACTTGCCCAGGACAGGTGCAAAAGCATCATTCATGACACGCTGAAAGGTGGCAGGGGCATTGGTCAGGCCAAAAGACAGCACCTTGAATTGGAAGTGACCTTCAGGGGTTCTGAAGGCCGTCTTGGGGACGTCCTCAGGAGTGATCCTGATCTGGTGGTAACCAGCCTGGAGGTCCAGGGAGGAGAAGACAGAACACCCTGACAACCTGTCAAACAGATCATCAATCCTGGGCAGGGGGTACTGGTCACGTAGTGTGAGCTTGTTGAGCTGACGGTAGTCAATGCACATACGTAGCTCACCTGACTTCTTCTGCACAAACAGGATGGGTGCAGCATAGGGGGAGGAGCTGGGCTCAATCATACCTTTGCTGAGGTAGTCCTGGATCTGTCTCTTAAGCTCCTCTTGCTCAGGTTTACTGAGACGGTACATGGGGGTCACAGGTGGACGGGCGTCAGGGACCAGGGGTATGGTATGACCCACAGGACGTTCAGGAGGGGTATCAGTGAGTGGTTTAAACACGTCACTGTACTCATCGAGTAGGGTTTGCAGCTCAGCTTTAATAGCTGCAGGTATGTGTGGGTCGTCTTTGTCACTGGGGGTACCAGGACCGGCAGAGGCTGAGCCTTCAGTCATGACTAAAGCCACCACAGCACGGCCACCTTTCAGGAGCCACCTGGACGCCTGGGTAGCTGAGATTAACTCAGGTTTGGCTTTGAGAGCATTGATTAAGAATGCAGGGGTTGGTCTTACAGCAGAACATTGCCCAACATACTTAGGGGCTGCCACAGCAGGACATGGCAGAGTCACAGCAGTCTTGCCAGCAGCAGAAAGAGAAAGGGTTTTACCCTCATAAGAAAGGATAGCCTTGTTGGCAAACAGCCAATCATCACCCAGAAGCACATCATAACCCTGCACAAAGCTAGGCATGACTGTCAGCTTGCATGTGGCACAGTGGCCAGGCAGACATAAGTCCACAGTGGCAAACTGCTTGCAGGACAGAGTGGTGTTGTCAGCCAGTGACCACTTTTGTGCTGAGGGGAGAGGCTCCAGTGGCAGTGCATGCTTCAGAGCAAAGGCAGTGCTGACAAAGGAGTGTGTGGCACCAGTGTCACACAAGAAGTGTGCCAGCAGCCAGCAGCCACTGATGAGCTTTGGAGTACAAGCTCTATGGCAATGCATGCTTGACAGCAAAGTCGGTGCCGATGAATGAGTGTGTGGGGGTTACAGCATACAGCCAGTCGTCACCCAAAGACACATCATACCGCGGTAGGCGGGGCAGCAGACGGCGGAGCCGTGGGAGCTGCAGGGTAGGCACGGGGAGTGGCGGAGCCACCAGCGCCACCGGCGCGACCGGAGTGACCAGGCCGGAGTAAGAGTGAGGGCTGCCGGGACGGCGGCGATCTGCGGACGAACA
>JASKMD010000008.1:8926233-8956353 GCA_030144725.1 Haematococcus lacustris | reverse complement strand
AGGTCCGTAGGGCGAACCGTAGGTGCAAAATCATCTTTTTGCGAAAGTGAGAACGCAGTTAGGTGCACACCGTCCATAAAAACTCTCCGGCTGCCCGGCTGCTGCCCTACCTTGACCGGCTACCCTGCTGCTGCCCTACCCTGACCGGCTGCACGGCTGCCCTGGTGCTGCCCTACCCTGCCCGGCTGCCCTGCTGCCCTGTTGCTGCCCCGCTGCTGCCCTACCCTGACCGGCTGCCCTGATTCCCGGCTGCTGCCCTACCTTGACCGGCTACCCTGATGCCCTGCTGCTGCCCTACCCTGACCGGCTGCACGGCTGCCCTGCTGCTGCCCTACCCTGCCCGGCTGCCCTGCTGCTGCCCTACCCTGACCGGCTGCCCTGATGCCCTGCTGCTGCCCTACCCTGACCGGCTGCACGGCTGCCCTGCTGCTGCCCTACCCTGCCCGGCTGCCCTGCTGCCCTGTTGCTGCCCTGCTGCTGCCCTATGCTGACCGGCTGCCCTGCTGCTGCCCTACCCTGCCCGGCTGCCCTGCTGCTGCCCTTCCCTGCCCGGCTGCCCTGCTGCCCTGCTGCTGCACTACCCTGCCCTGCTGCCCTGCTGCTGCCCTACCCAGACCGGCTGCCCTGCTGCTGCCCTACCCTGCCCGGCTGCCCTGCTGCTGCCCTACCCTGACCGGCTGCCCTGATGCCCTGCTGCTGCCCTACCCTGACCGGCTGCCCTGATGCCCTGCTGCTCTGCTGCTGCCCTACCCTGACCGGCTGCTCTGCTGCTGCCCTACACTGACCGGCTGCCCTGTTGCTGCCCTGCTGCTGCCCTACCCTGACCGGCTGCCCGGCTGCTGCCCTACCTTGACCGGCTACCCTGATGCCCTGCTGCTGCCCTACCCTGACCGGCTGCTCTGCTGCTGCCCTACACTGACCGGCTGCCCTGTTGCTGCCCTGCTGCTGCCCTACCCTGACCGGCTGCCCGGCTGCTGCCCTACCTTGACCGGCTACCCTGATGCCCTGCTGCTGCCCTACCCTGACCGGCTGCACGGCTGCCCTGGTGCTGCCCTACCCTGCCCGGCTGCCCTGTTGCTGCCCTGCTGCTGCCCTACCCTGCCCGGCTGCCCTGCTGTTGCCCTACCCTGCCCGGCTGCCCTGCTGCTGCCCTACCCTGACCGGCTGCCCTGATGCCCTGCTGCTGCCCTACCCTGACCGGCTGCCTGGCTTCCCTGCTGCTGCCCTACCCTGACCGGCTGCCCTGCTGCTGCCCTGCTCCTACCCTACCCTGCCCGGCTGCCCTGCTGCTGCCCTACCCTGCCCGGCTGCCCTGCTGCTGCCCTACCCTGCCCGGCTGCCCTGCTGCTGCCCTACCCTGACCGGCTGCCCTGATGCCCTGCTGCGCTGCTGCTGCCCTACCCTGATGGCTGCCCAGCTGCCCTGCTGCTGCCCTACCCTGACCGGCTGCCTGGCTTCCCTGCTGCTGCCCTACCCTGACCGGCTGCCCTGCTGCCCTGCTCCTACCCTACCCTGTCCGGCTGCCGTGCTGCTGCCCCACCCTGCCTGGCTGCCCTGCTCCTATCCTACCCTGTCCAGCTGCCCTGCTGCTGCCCTGCCCTGCCCGGCTGCCCTGCTGCTGCCCTACCCTGACCGGCTGCGCTGCTGCAGCCCTACCCTGACCGGCTGCCCTGATGCCCTGCTGCTGCCCTACCCTGACCGGCTGCCTGGCTTCCCTGCTGCTGCCCTACCCTGACCTGCTGCCCTGCTGCTGCCCTGCTCCTACCCTACCCTGCCCGGCTGCCCTGCTGCTGCCCTACCCTGCCCGGCTGCCCTGCTGCTGCCCTACCCTGTCTGGCTGCGCTGCTGCTGCCCTACCCTGACCGGCTGCCCTGCTGCGCTGCTGCTGCCCTACCCTGATGGCTGCCCGGCTGCCCTGCTGCTGCCCTACCCTGACCGGCTGCCTGGCTTCCCTGCTGCTGCCCTACCCTGACCGGCTGCCCTACCCTGACCGGCTGCCTGGCTTCCCTGCTGCTGCCCTACCCTGACCGGCTGCCCTGCTGCCCTGCTCCTACCCTACCCTGTCCGGCTGCCGTGCTGCTGCCCCACCCTGACCGGCTGCCCTGCTCCTATCCTACCCTGTCCAGCTGCCCTGCTGCAGCCCTGCCCTGCCCGGCTGCCCTGCTGCTGTCCTACCCTGACCGGCTGCGCTGCTGCAGCCCTACCCTGACCGGCTGCTCTGATGCCCTGCTGCTGCCCGACCCTGAGCGGCTGCCCTGATGCCCTGCTGCGCTGCTGCTGCCCTACCCTGATGGCTGCCCGGCTGCCCTGCTGCTGCCCTACCCTGACCGGCTGCCCGTCCGCCATGTCCGGGTCTCGTCGCCACATTCCTCGTATGCATCATCAGGTGGTTCCCGTGCAATGACTGTCATGGCTGGCTGGCTGCATAGCGCAGCGACTTGCATTTGTCCCGCGGTTACGGACACACCGCAGTTACGGTGAATTGTGCGCCCTGCATGCTTTGCACTATCACGGTCAAACCTTTGGTATTCGGGGTACGCTACGTATACCCTGTGTACAAAGCCCCATCGTTACAGCGTGGCCTGGCACGGCTTAAAGGCCAACTGCAATCATCCAGCCTACTTGTCGCAATGCCCCGTTAGAGCGGCACGGAGGAGGGTCGCATGAGGAGGCTATTGGAGCTGGCTACGCAGTGACTCGTCAGCAGCCGCAGCCAAAAGTGGCCGCAGCCATCGATGGACTTGACTCGTTTGACTTTTGGCTGTGTAACGTTTGACTTTAGACCGTCCGCTGACTTTGAACTATCTCTGCGCTGGCTGCATCGCCATCGTTTGCTGAGCCAGGTTCGCTGGTAGCTACTATTTGTGGGGCATTAGAACCGCAGATCGGAAGTCGATCTCACGGCACAGTGCATCTTTCGCGATTCTGTGCGGAGGGAGTCCTTACATAATTATTGCGAGGCTGTGCGCGCAATCGCAGGCCGTTCCGCCGACCCCCCCCCCTAGCAGTTTTAATAGTATAGATAGGCAAGGGGGTACCCATCCTGCATCAGGACTGCACCTACTCCTTGGAGTGAGGCATCACAGTACACCTGGAAGGGTTGGGTGTGATCTGGCAGGCGTAGCATAGGCACGTTAGCCACAGCAGCTTTGAGCTCATAGAAGGCAAGACGTTCATGGTCAGGCCAGGAGTGCCATGGGAATGTGGCACTGAGCTTGCCACACAGATCAGTCAGGGGTGCTGAGATGGCACTGAAGTTATGCACAAACTTGCGAACAAAGTTGGCAGCACCCAGGAAGGACTGCAGCTGGGTCAGGGACGAAGGGACAGGCCAGTCAACAATGGCCCTCACCTTATCAGGGTCCACAGAGATGGCACCAGCTGAGATCACATGCCCAAGAAACCTGAGGGTGAGCTGCATGAACTCACATTTGGACATCTTGGCATACAGTTTGTTTTTACGCAGCAGGTCAAAGACAAGGCGTAGGTGCTGCAGGTGCTCAGGTAGAGACTTAGACATGACCAGTATGTCATCTAGATACACTAGTGCACATTTGCCCAGGACAGGTGCAAAAGCATCATTCATGACACGCTGGAAGGTGGCAGGGGCATTGGTCAGGCCAAAAGACAGCACCTTAAATTGGAAGTGACCTTCAGGGGTCCTGAAGGCCGTTTTGGGGACGTCCTCAGGGGTGATCCTGATCTGGTGGTAACCAGCTCGCAGGTCAAGGGAGGAGAAGACAGAACACCCTGACAACCTGTCAAACAGATCATCAATCCTGGGCAGGGGGTATTGGTCACGTAGTGTGAGCTTGTTGAGCTGACGGTAGTCAATGCACATTCGTAGCTCACCTGACTTTTTCTGCACAAACAGGATGGGTGCAGCATAGGGGGAGGAGCTGGGCTCAATCATACCTTTGCTGAGGTAGTCCTGGATCTGTCTCTTAAGCTCCTCTTGCTCAGGTTTACTGAGACGGTACATGGGGGTCACAGGTGGACGGGCGTCAGGGACCAGGGGTATGGTATGACCCACAGGACGTTCAGGAGGGGTATCAGTGAGTGGTTTAAACACGTCACTGTACTCATCGAGTAGGGTTTGCAGCTCAGCTTTAATAGCTGCAGGTATGTGTGGGTCGTCTTTGTCACTGGGGGTACCAGGACCGGCAGAGGCTGAGCCTTCAGTCATGACTAAAGCCACCACAGCACGGCCACCTTTCAGGAGCCACCTGGACGCCTGGGTAGCTGAGATTAACTCAGGTTTGGCTTTGAGAGCATTGATTAAGAATGCAGGGGTTGGTCTTACAGCAGAACATTGCCCAACATACTTAGGGGCTGCCACAGCAGGACATGGCAGAGTCACAGCAGTCTTGCCAGCAGCAGAAAGAGAAAGGGTTTTACCCTCATAAGAAAGGATAGCCTTGTTGGCAAACAGCCAATCATCACCCAGAAGCACATCATAACCCTGCACAAAGCTAGGCATGACTGTCAGCTTGCATGTGGCACAGTGGCCAGGCAGACATAAGTCCACAGTGGCGAACTGCTTGCAGGACAGAGTGGTGTTGTCAGCCAGTGACCACTTTTGTGCTGAGGGGAGAGGCTCCAGTGGCAGTGCATGCTTCAGAGCAAAGGCAGTGCTGACAAAGGAGTGTGTGGCACCAGTGTCACACAAGAAGTGTGCCAGCAGCCAGCAGCCACTGATGAGCTTTGGAGTACAAGCTCTATGGCAATGCATGCTTGACAGCAAAGTCGGTGCCGATGAATGAGTGTGTGGGGGTTACAGCATACAGCCAGTCGTCACCCAAAGACACATCATACCGCGGTAGGCGGGGCAGCAGACGGCGGAGCCGTGGGAGCTGCAGGGTAGGCACGGGGAGTGGCGGAGCCACCAGCGCCACCGGCGCGACCGGAGTGACCAGGCCGGAGTAAGAGTGAGGGCTGCCGGGACGGCGGCGATCTGCGGACGAACAGCAGCCACAACACTAACACCACCACACTTGCTTGGGGTGACCCCAGAACCAGCAGCAGCTACAATGCCCTTGTGGTTGTGTATGGCTGAAGCCACAACATCGTCAAGAGTGGGGTGTGCCAAGGACATGAGGTCCTGTGCCACTGGGCCAGTTAGGGGGTGAGGCCCCTCTAAGCAGTGACCACAGTCAATGCCATGTTCATGCACCCTTGTACCACACAAAGTGATGGTATTGCTGAAGTTTGTAGTGTACTCCTGCAGGGTCACACTTAGAGACATGCACAGCAGCTTAGAGTTCATTAGCTGGCCATGAGCCTGGTCAAGATCGGTGACAAGATCCTCTCCCACCATCTCAATGAACTGCTTGCACAGATAGTCCCATGGAGGATAGCCAGCATGTGTCAAGGCATAGGCATCCCTGATGGACTTGAACCAGACCACTCACGATAAATAAGGCCGACGCGGGGGCCTTTTTTGCATCGGATGGACTTTCTGCTCCGATAGAACGATAGAGCGTTGAGTTTAAGGGGGACCTCGCTCTTGAATGAAGTCCTAACTCGCAGCGGTTGCGAAGATACATCGATCCGCGCGCGAGGTACCCCCCCCTTTTTGGGAATCTGCACAGATGTTGGTTAAATGAGCCCGGAATCTGTGCAGATGCATGTCGATGCCTTTAGGAAAAGCGACATCTGTGCAGATGCCGGTTATGAAATCTGTGCAGATGCTAATAAAGGCGACATCTGTGCAGATGTCGGTAATTAAATCTGTGCAGATGCACAAAAGGGCGACATCTGTGCAGATGCCGGTTATAATCTAAGGACGACATCTGTGCAGATGCTAATAAAGGCGACATCTGTGCAGATGCCGGTTATTAAATCTGTGCAGATGCTAATAAAGGCGACATCTGTGCAGATGTCGGTAATTAAATCTGTGCAGATGCACAAAAGGGCGACATCTGTGCAGATGCCGGTTATAATCTAAGGACGACATCTGTGCAGATGCTAATAAAGGCGACATCTGCACAGATAAATACCTCGACATCTGCACAGATGCCAAGTAGTGCAGCTGTGCACATGAAGAAAAGGCTTGCATAAAGGTTACGCAAAGGCACCGCGAAGGAAGCAAAGTCACCGCGAAGGAATCAAGACTCTTCCATTATTCAACAATCTGTGTGATATCTGCATGAAGTTTTCGCAAAGGTGGCGTGAAGGAAGCCAAGGAACCGCGAAGGAGCTTGGATTGCCCCATATAGCAGCAATGAGCAGCCAGGAGCAGCCAACAAAAATCGTCGCCAAAAGGCTACGAGCCAGCCAGCCGCTCAGGCGACCGGATGCCATCAGGTTAAGCGATAGGATCAAGAGATAGCGACAGAAAACGGAAGGAGGTGCAGTGATGCAGCGACACAGCGATGCAGCGATGCGGCATAAGAAATGCATGAGGTGCAACTACGACACGTAGCCCAAAGTATATGAGACGGAGCGGAAGAGGAGTGGAGGAGCCCGGAGAGGCGGTCAGGAGCCATGCAAGAGACGAAGCTGAGTGCACTTGAAACAAAGTTGGGTGCACCCACACAAAACCCACCCTAGCGAATGGTGAGTAGTTTATCTTGCAGTCATGTGGCTCCAAGTACCTTGCCTGATGATTTGCCAACCACTGAATTGCTGCAGGTTCAATGGTCCCAACCTCCCCTTCCCTACACCCAGCCCAGCTCAGCCCAGCCCAGCCCAGCCCAGCCCAGCCCAGCCCAGCCCAGCCCAGCCCAGCCCAGCCCAGCCCAGCCCAGCCCAGCCCAGCCCAGCCCAGCCCAGCCCAGCCCAGCCCAGCCCAGCCCAGCCCAGCCCCTCTCCTGTCCTCCCCTCCCCTCCCCCCCCCACCACCACCTCCTTCATCACCCTACCACAAGAAGCAGGTGCACGGAGCGCAGGAGCAGCCAGGAGCTGCAGCCATGGAGGCGTTGCCAGGTAGGTATAGAAGTGGCGCTAGCAAAGAGTGAGTGGCCAGCCCTTGCACATGCGTGGTCCAATGCCCAGCCTAACCGCAAAGATGCCCATTGTTCACTGCAGGTCCCACGGTCGGCCCTCCCCTCTTCCCCCCTTCCTCCTTCCCCCTTCCCCCTCCCCTCCCCTGTCCCACCACCTCCAAGCCTGCCACCCCACCTACCTCCCGCCTTACCCACCCCCCGCCCCACGACACACGCTGCAGCCCTCTCCCTACCCTACCCTTGGCGCTGCAGCCCTCTCCCTACCCTACCCATGGCGTAGCAGCCCTCTCCCTACCCTACCCATGGCGTAGCAGCCCTCTCCCTACCCTACCCATGGCGTAGCAGCCCTCTCCCTACCCTACCCATGGCGTAGCAGCCCTCTCCCTACCCTACCCATGGCGTAGCAGCCCTCTCCCTACCCTACCCATGGCGTAGCAGCCCTCTCCCTACCCTACCCTTGGCGTAGCAGCCCTCTCCCTACCCTACCCTTGGCGTAGCAGCCCTCTCCCTACCCTACCCATGGCGTAGCAGCCCTCTCCCTACCCTACCCTTGGCGTAGCAGCCCTCTCCCTACCCTACCCTTGGCGTAGCAACCTGGAGCGGGCAACCTGGAGCGGGCAGCTTGGAGTAGCAGCCCACCCAGCCCACCCTGGCCATGCCATGCCCACACACCACAATGACCCTACCCATCCCTCTCAAAAGGGATAGCTGAGCGCTTGTGTGTTTGTCAGCCCGTGCTTGTTGTGCGACACGGCATAGGTGTCGTAGGTGGGAGTCAATGGTAGTGTGGTGGGTGAAGGATAGCGGGAGCACCTAAGAGGAGCTTCTTGCGATGTTGTGTTGTCACCATGGTGTGGTGTGGTGTGGTGTGGGTCATGGTGTAGTGTGGTGTGGTTTGGGTGATGGTGTGGGTGATGGTGTGGGTGATGGTGTGGTGTGGTGTGGTGATGGTGTGGGGTGGTGTGGTGATGGTGATGGTGATGGTGATGGTGATGCATGTTCAACCTGAGTGTGATGACGGTGATGATGGTGATGATGGTGGTGTGTGGTGTCACCTTGTTGTTGTGTTATGTCGTTGCTACCTTGTCACATCGTAGGGAGGTGTTGCGGTCATTGGGTGCATCAATGCATGTGCTTAGCATTTCCATATTGAGGTGTTGTGGAGTGATGGTGCATCGAGACATGTGCTTGCAAGTCCCGTAGTGAGGTGTTGCGGGGTGTTTGAGTGTCAATGCATGTGTTTTGCGGGGGTGTTGCGGGGTGTTTGGTCGTCAATGCATGTGTTTTGCGGGGGTGTAGCGAGGTGTTGCGGGATGTTTGGGTGTCAATACATGTGTTTTGCGGGGGTGTAGCGAGGTGTTGCGTGGTGTTTTGGGTGTCAATACATGTGTTTTGCGGGGGTGTAGCGAGGTGTTGCGGGGTGTTTGGGTGTCAATACATGTGTTTTGCGAGGGTGTAGCGAGGTGTTGCGGGGTGTTTGGATGTGGATACATGTGCTTTGCGGATGTAAGAGTCGATGAAATAGTCGACATCTGTGCAGATGGAGCCACGACATCTGCACAGCCAAGCCGCAAATGTAAAAGTCGACATCTGTGCAGATGCTACAAACAACATCTGCACAGCCATGGCTCGAATGTAATAGTCGACATCTGTGCAGATGCCGTCGTCAGCAGCTGCACAGATGTCGGTAACAACATCTGCACAGCCAAGCATTGAATGTAATAGTCGACATCTGTGCAGATGTCGTCGTCAGCAGCTGCACAGATGTTGGTCTCGATTTACGACATCTGTGCAGATGTCGACTTTCCGCAGCTGCACAGATGTTGACATCGCCTGCATCTGTGCAGATGTCGACTATCAGCAGCTGTGCAGATAAAGGACAACCGACATCTGTGCAGATTGCTTGGTTATGAAAATCGCGGCCAAATTACGTCGCAACGGATGCACGGATTCACGTAAGACTTATACCGTTCGAACGGCCTTCTACTCTAGTTTTCAAAGAGCTATGGTCGGTCCAATCGCGACCGGTCCTTGTTTATCATGAGTGACCTCCCTAGCTTTGCCTGACAAGAAGGATGGCAGTGCAAGGGCAGGATCAAGGTTATTATTAACACAGTGCACCTCAAGATCCTCAAGAAAGGTGACAGCACGTTTTCCCTGAGCAAGGCTGTTGTCAGACCAACGCTCAACAGGGGGCAATCCCCTGTGGGAGTGCACCACAGTGTCAGGTGCCTGAGGCACAGCAGCAAGTGGGGCTGGGGCAGAACCACCAGACAACCCAGCATACTTCTGACGGATTGCAGCAATGGATGCTGCTGCCCTGGTGACAGGCCTGTTAGGGCTCTGCCCCACTGGAGCCCTGCCAGAGGCAGGAGCACCTTGGGCCACTGTGGCTTGTGCAGCAGTGTATGCAGCACGTGCAGCAGATGCAGCAACAGCAGTGTGTGAAGCATTGTGCACAGCAGGCTGGACAGCAGGCTGGACAACAGAGCTGCCATTACCTACATGTCCTGCGGCAGGGTGAAGGGGACCTGTAGACCCACCTGCAGCTGAGGGGTCGTTTTCCTGCGGAGCAGCAGACTGGGGTGCGACAGCACCAGCAGGCTGTCCAGAAGAGAATCGACCAGCACTAAACAGGTTCGCTACTGTATTGCGATGCTGTCCGGCTGCAAGCCCATGGGGCGGAGGAGACCTGACTGGGGCCGCGGAGCTAAGACCGACAGCAGGACTTACCCCAGCATTGACAGCGGCTTGGCTAGCCTCGAGGGCAGTGAGCCGAGCTTGTACAGCGACCAGGACGTCCTCGCGAGCCTGAAGAGAGGCGTGGAGCTCCTGAATGGCCGTGTCGCGCTCGTCAAGCTCCTCCTCCTCGTCGTCGTCCTCCAGCTGACCTTCCTCAACAAGAGGAGCATCAGCAGCAGCATTGCGGGCAACCATCCGCTGGAGCGAGGCCTCAAGCATAGCCTCATGTTCAGTGACCGAGCGACCGTGAAGGTACACAGGGTACTCAGTGTGGGCCTCAGGCCAAGCCTGCTCTTCTAGGAGATTTATCAGTTCGATGGCCGCGGGCGAAGCCGGGTCAATATTGGCAGGGAGCCGAGCTATGGCTGCGTCGCGAGGACTGACAAGCCTTGCAGCATCCGCTGCTTCCCGGGCAGCGACTGCCTCGGGGGTAGGTGCAACAGTAGGCCCACGCCTAGCTGGTCGCAGCCTATAGAGCCTAGCGAGAGCTTCATCCTCCGGGGTGATTGTGTATTCAATTCGGGAAGTTCGACCCATTCTCGATATAATCGAGGCCGGGTGTTAACTGGCTTATCGGTCGGAAACCACTTGTAACGTGCAGCCTTATAAAGGCGACGCTGGACCGTTTGAACCATGTGTAACACTGAGCCGGCCGCGAGGGCACCGAAGTGCGGGTACTGAAAGGGTCGGCCACAAGGCACTACCGTGAGAAGGCTAGGGCTTAGAACGGGGCCCCCTGGAATCGAACCAGCTGTCCTCACAGCTTACGCTGCTAGGCTTTACCTGCCAACTCACACTAATGCGGTGTGACCGATTATCCTGTAGCTGCCTCGGGTTAACCGCGACAGCCCAGACGACACTAAGGGACTACGCGGAGCGCGCCCTTACATTCCTCCCCCCCAAGGGGATGCCTCGTTCCGCCTCAGGTTAAACCCGAGACTCGCAAGACCTAGGTCTCACTTGGTTAGCTACTGGGTACCATGAAGGTAGAGCCAGGTCAAAGCTGGGTGTGGTCAGAGACCAACTGTAATAGGGTAATTGTAACGTATAACCATAGGCTTTGTAAGCACAGAGAAGAGAGTGCCTCAGTGCAGCAGCGCGGCAGCATGCATGCAGGAGACTTACTTAAGATGATGGATAGCATTGTATTCAGCCAAGACTTTGTCACAGTCAGTCAGGTTGGACCTGGGCTCCCAGGTGTTGTGAGTGGAGTCATAGCCCTCCCACTGCACCAGGTAGAAACTGGCCTTGTTGTCTTTGACACCCTTGTGGTCAAGCAAACGCTCAACATAGTACACAGGGGTCTCATCCATCCATGTCACAGGAGGTGGCATGAAGCCCACATCAGTGCCAGTGTAAGGCTTGATGAGTGACACATGGAAGACAGGGTGCAGACGGCTCATGCTGGCAGGTAGGTCTAGCTTGACAGCTACTGCACCAACCAGCAGCAGGATCTCAAATGGACCCACATACCTAGGTATGAGCTTACGAGCCTTCCCAGGCTGAAGCTTGAGGTTCTTGGTGCTGAGCAACACTTTCTGGCCCACCTTGTACTCAACGTCACGCCTAGCCTTGTTGGCATAGGCAGCCTGACGGGATTGGGCTGCAGCCATGCACTTCCTGGCATTGGCAACAGCATCCTGCCACCAGCGGGTAAAGGCATGAGCAGAGGGACAACGGCCCCCATAAGGCAGATCACGTAGGCCAACAGTCACAGGAGACTGACCTGTGTTGACCAGGAAGGGGGTGGACTGGATGGACTCCTGCCACGAGTTGTTGACAGCAAACTCAGCCAAGGCTAAGTAGTCAGGCCAGTCAGATTGAGTAGGTGAGATGTAATGCCTGAGCATCTCTTCTAACACACGGTTATACCTCTCTGTCTGGCCATCAGACTGTGGATGATAAGATGATGAGAGGGCAGGCTTAGAGCCACAGCGCCTCATGACCTCACGCCAGAACACACTTGTGAACAGTGAGCCCCGGTCAGAGATCAGCTCAGCAGGCATGCCATGCAGTTTGTACACATGGTCAATGAACAGTTGTGCAAAACGGCGTGCCTTAAGGTCCTCACGGCAGGGCACAAAGTGGACCATCTTGCTGAGCCTGTCCACAAAGACACAGATAGCATCATACCCATGTGACCCAGAGGGTAGCTTGGTAATGAAGTCCATGGACACAGACTCCCATCGGTAGTCAGGTATAGACAACGGGTTGAGTAGGCCACCTGGCTTGAGAGTAGACGCCTTGTCACGTTGACAGGCATCACATGTGGACACATAGTACCTGACGTCAGCACGCATTGTGTTCCACCAAAACACACGTGACACACGTTCCAGGGTTTTGCTGATACCCACATGACCTGAATAGACTGCATCATGCATCTCGTGCAAAATGTGGTTGCGCAGCTCAGAGTCATTGGGGACCACTACCTTATCCTTACCAGTGAGCCGCCATAGGCCATGTGTGTCCTGGTACATGCTGGACAGATCAGCTTCAGCATTAAACGCAGGGTCAAGCCGGTATCCTTGGATGAGTTGATCAGACAAACCCAGAGGATGGGCAGGAGCCGCAGGATAGTGCACTGAGGTGTCAGATGTACAGGTGACCAAGGGAACAAAGTCCCTGTTATGGCTTGTATCAGTAGTATTTTCAGTAATTTCTGGAGTTGAGGAGGATTTCGCAGTGACTGCAGCAGGGGCATTGGCCTCAAGGGCTCTAGCCACACTAGCTCCCTCCCCCTCACGGGAAAGTTGGGCCCGCCTTCTGGTGAGCATTGCACACACAGTGGCACTTTCCTGGAGGCCAGTAATTAACCGGGATAAAGGGTCTGCTGGGTTGACAGGACCAGGAATATACTCTAGTTTAAAGTCAAACCTAGACAGCAGTTCCATCCACCTAGCCTGACGCCTAGACAGATTTTTCTGTGTAGGCAGTGAAATCAAAGGCTTATGGTCGGTGAACAGAGTGAATGGCACACCTTCAAGGTAGCAACGCCATTCCTTGCATGCGGTGACAAGAGCAAGCATCTCTTGCTCACCTGTGGTGTAGTTGACCTCAGCAGAGGACAACTTCTTGCTCAGATAGGCAAGGGGATACCCATCCTGCATCAGGACTGCGCCTACTCCTTGGAGTGAGGCATCACAGTACACCTGGAAGGGTTGGGTATGATCTGGCAGGCGCAGCATAGGCACGTTAGCCACAGCAGCTTTGAGCTCATAGAAGGCATGACGTTCATGGTCAGGCCAGGAGTGCCATGGGAATGTGGCACTGAGCTTGCCACACAGATCAGTCAGGGGTGCTGAGATGGCACTGAAGTTGTGCACAAACTTGCGAACAAAGTTGGCAGCACCCAGGAAGGACTGCAGCTGGGTCAGGGATGAAGGGACAGGCCAGTCAACAATGGCCCTCACCTTATCAGGGTCCACAGAGATGGCACCAGCTGAGATCACATGCCCAAGAAACCTGAGGGTGAGCTGCATGAACTCACATTTGGACATCTTGGCATACAGTTTGTTTTTACGCAGCAGGTCAAAGACAAGGCGTAGGTGCTGCAGGTGCTCAGGTAGAGACTTAGACATGACCAGTATGTCATCTAGGTACACTAGTGCACACTTGCCCAGGACAGGTGCAAAAGCATCATTCATGACACGCTGAAAGGTGGCAGGGGCATTGGTCAGGCCAAAAGACAGCACCTTGAATTGGAAGTGACCTTCAGGGGTTCTGAAGGCCGTCTTGGGGACGTCCTCAGGAGTGATCCTGATCTGGTGGTAACCAGCCTGGAGGTCCAGGGAGGAGAAGACAGAACACCCTGACAACCTGTCAAACAGATCATCAATCCTGGGCAGGGGGTACTGGTCACGTAGTGTGAGCTTGTTGAGCTGACGGTAGTCAATGCACATACGTAGCTCACCTGACTTCTTCTGCACAAACAGGATGGGTGCAGCATAGGGGGAGGAGCTGGGCTCAATCATACCTTTGCTGAGGTAGTCCTGGATCTGTCTCTTAAGCTCCTCTTGCTCAGGTTTACTGAGACGGTACATGGGGGTCACAGGTGGACGGGCGTCAGGGACCAGGGGTATGGTATGACCCACAGGACGTTCAGGAGGGGTATCAGTGAGTGGTTTAAACACGTCACTGTACTCATCGAGTAGGGTTTGCAGCTCAGCTTTAATAGCTGCAGGTATGTGTGGGTCGTCTTTGTCACTGGGGGTACCAGGACCGGCAGAGGCTGAGCCTTCAGTCATGACTAAAGCCACCACAGCACGGCCACCTTTCAGGAGCCACCTGGACGCCTGGGTAGCTGAGATTAACTCAGGTTTGGCTTTGAGAGCATTGATTAAGAATGCAGGGGTTGGTCTTACAGCAGAACATTGCCCAACATACTTAGGGGCTGCCACAGCAGGACATGGCAGAGTCACAGCAGTCTTGCCAGCAGCAGAAAGAGAAAGGGTTTTACCCTCATAAGAAAGGATAGCCTTGTTGGCAAACAGCCAATCATCACCCAGAAGCACATCATAACCCTGCACAAAGCTAGGCATGACTGTCAGCTTGCATGTGGCACAGTGGCCAGGCAGACATAAGTCCACAGTGGCAAACTGCTTGCAGGACAGAGTGGTGTTGTCAGCCAGTGACCACTTTTGTGCTGAGGGGAGAGGCTCCAGTGGCAGTGCATGCTTCAGAGCAAAGGCAGTGCTGACAAAGGAGTGTGTGGCACCAGTGTCACACAAGAAGTGTGCCAGCAGCCAGCAGCCACTGATGAGCTTTGGAGTACAAGCTCTATGGCAATGCATGCTTGACAGCAAAGTCGGTGCCGATGAATGAGTGTGTGGGGGTTACAGCATACAGCCAGTCGTCACCCAAAGACACATCATACCGCGGTAGGCGGGGCAGCAGACGGCGGAGCCGTGGGAGCTGCAGGGTAGGCACGGGGAGTGGCGGAGCCACCAGCGCCACCGGCGCGACCGGAGTGACCAGGCCGGAGTAAGAGTGAGGGCTGCCGGGACGGCGGCGATCTGCGGACGAACAGCAGCCACAACACTAACACCACCACACTTGCTTGGGGTGACCCCAGAACCAGCAGCAGCTACAATGCCCTTGTGGTTGTGTATGGCTGAAGCCACAACATCGTCAAGAGTGGGGTGTGCCAAGGACATGAGGTCCTGTGCCACTGGGCCAGTTAGGGGGTGAGGCCCCTCTAAGCAGTGACCACAGTCAATGCCATGTTCATGCACCCTTGTACCACACAAAGTGATGGTATTGCTGAAGTTTGTAGTGTACTCCTGCAGGGTCACACTTAGAGACATGCACAGCAGCTTAGAGTTCATTAGCTGGCCATGAGCCTGGTCAAGATCGGTGACAAGATCCTCTCCCACCATCTCAATGAACTGCTTGCACAGATAGTCCCATGGAGGATAGCCAGCATGTGTCAAGGCATAGGCATCCCTGATGGACTTGAACCAGACCTCCCTAGCTTTGCCTGACAAGAAGGATGGCAGTGCAAGGGCAGGATCAAGGTTATTATTAACACAGTGCACCTCAAGATCCTCAAGAAAGGTGACAGCACGTTTTCCCTGAGCAAGGCTGTTGTCAGACCAACGCTCAACAGGGGGCAATCCCCTGTGGGAGTGCACCACAGTGTCAGGTGCCTGAGGCACAGCAGCAAGTGGGGCTGGGGCAGAACCACCAGACAACCCAGCATACTTCTGACGGATTGCAGCAATGGATGCTGCTGCCCTGGTGACAGGCCTGTTAGGGCTCTGCCCCACTGGAGCCCTGCCAGAGGCATGAGCACCTTGGGCCACTGTGGCTTGTGCAGCAGTGTATGCAGCACGTGCAGCAGATGCAGCAACAGCAGTGTGTGAAGCATTGTGCACAGCAGGCTGGACAGCAGGCTGGACAACAGAGCTGCCATTACCTACATGTCCTGCGGCAGGGTGAAGGGGACCTGTAGACCCACCTGCAGCTGAGGGGTCGTTTTCCTGCGGAGCAGCAGACTGGGGTGCGACAGCACCAGCAGGCTGTCCAGAAGAGAATCGACCAGCACTAAACAGGTTCGCTACTGTATTGCGATGCTGTCCGGCTGCAAGCCCATGGGGCGGAGGAGACCTGACTGGGGCCGCGGAGCTAAGACCGACAGCAGGACTTACCCCAGCATTGACAGCGGCTTGGCTAGCCTCGAGGGCAGTGAGCCGAGCTTGTACAGCGACCAGGACGTCCTCGCGAGCCTGAAGAGAGGCGTGGAGCTCCTGAATGGCCGTGTCGCGCTCGTCAAGCTCCTCCTCCTCGTCGTCGTCCTCCAGCTGACCTTCCTCAACAAGAGGAGCATCAGCAGCAGCATTGCGGGCAACCATCCGCTGGAGCGAGGCCTCAAGCATAGCCTCATGTTCAGTGACCGAGCGACCGTGAAGGTACACAGGGTACTCAGTGTGGGCCTCAGGCCAAGCCTGCTCTTCTAGGAGATTTATCAGTTCGATGGCCGCGGGCGAAGCCGGGTCAATATTGGCAGGGAGCCGAGCTATGGCTGCGTCGCGAGGACTGACAAGCCTTGCAGCATCCGCTGCTTCCCGGGCAGCGACTGCCTCGGGGGTAGGTGCAACAGTAGGCCCACGCCTAGCTGGTCGCAGCCTATAGAGCCTAGCTTGCTTGCACTCACTGCGCCCAATATTATGCTAGATGGTTCACAATGTAGCTAACCCAGCCAGCTACCTTTCACCCAATTTATATAATTATACACTGGGTAGGCCGTGCACAGCAAAGCGTCAAAGTTAATGATTCAAATTTGAGCCGTTGTGGAGCATGCAGTCATCGCTGCGACCGCCCGCGTCGCCTAGGCTGCTCTACACGAGCACGCGCATCAGCAGCAGCAGTCGGATCGGGAAGCGGTTGCGGCAATGTGGCAATGAGCCCACCTCCCCCCCATACCTAGAGGGCAATGCCACAGCTCGACCATTTTGACTTACAACATGCTACTTACTAGGTTAAGCTCCTTTAAGACAGTGTTGCAGACGCTCATATTCAGCTAAGCCAAGAGCTCACTTTGGTCGGTGACCCCCAACTCCCTTGCAGGTGGTGTGCTTGGGGAGGGGGCGAGGGGAAGGGCTGGGAGGGGGTGGGCAGGCTCAATGAGGTGGGCTCCTGCAATGATGGGTAAAGGGGGGGCGGGCATGGTGAGTCGTTGCATGCCGTGGCCTTGAACCTGCCTAGTGAACATGATGTAACTTCAAAGCTGTCAAACAGATAGAGGCTTAAGCTGTTTGTTGTGCGGTTTGTTTCAATAGATGCGCTAATGGGTCAAGAACAAATAAAATGTAGCCAATTTCTTGTGGGTGCAGCGGGTGTGTAAAGAATGCACGGCCAGACCAGGACACCACTATCAAGGTTACATAGATCTGCCACAACAGACCGGCGCATAGCTCGCACCTACCTGTAAAGAATGCACGGCCAGACCAGGACACCACTATCAAGGTGCCGAGGTCTGGCAAGAAACTGCCTTAACTACAACAGTCACACTCGTACACTCGGCAGACTAGCCGCTGAATATCTCGCCCTATCATCCCGATGCTTCATGCGCAGCACCGGGAGAGCATACTTTCCAACACTCCCACTCAGGGGCTAGGCAAGGAGACACTACTGCAAAGAAGCAACTGCAAGAGTACAGCAAAACAAAAGAGCTACCAACGTCTACAACAGAAGAGCTACCAAACCCTTAATCGGAAGGAACTACCAAAGAGTCTTGCGAGAAGTGCTTAGGGAACAAACAAGTACACTTGACAAGCAACTTGTGAGCACTTGAACATATTGATGTGACAGGCGCATGGTGCATGACATGCTCAAGTGCATGGGTCATGTTGCTACTGTGCACATGCTCCCACTAGCCATGCCAGCCACGGGCAGGGCTGCTCCTCGCCTGCTATTGCTGTAAGTGGCATGAGTGCTCAACCTTGTTGCAACTGCTATCTGCTCTTACTGACCTTGCACTTGCCACAACTGCTTCTGCTGCTGGTGAGCTGTTGCTGGCTACTTGTTGCACATGCTCCCACTAGCCTTGCACTTGCCACAACTGGTGCTACTCTTGGTGAGCAGTTGCTCGATACATGCTGCACATGCTCCCACTGGCCATGCCTGCTCGGGGCAGGGTTGCTGCTCCTAGTGACCAGCTGCTCGCTACATGCTGCACATGCTCCCACTGGCCATACCAGCTCGGGGCAGGGCTGCTGCTCCTGGTGAGCAGCTGCTCGCTACAAGCTGCACATGCTCCCAATGGGCATGTCAGCTCAGGGCAGGGCTGCTGTTCCTGGTGAGCAGTTGCACGCTACATGCTGCACATGCTCCCACCAGCCACATGCCAGCTAAGGGCAGGGCTGCTTCTCGCTTGCTCCTGCTGCAAGTGGCATGACTGCTCAACCTTGCTGCAACTGCTGTTGTTGCTGCTCCCATTGGCCTTGCACTTGCCACAACTGCTGCTGGTGAGCTGTTGCTGGCTGCTTGCTGCACATGCTCCCACTGGCCTTCACACTGCCCATCTCAATGGGGCAGTGTCACACACACATGGGTCAAGCACCGCGTACACACTGCCCATCTCACTGGGGCAGTGTCACACACACACATGGGTCAAGCACGGCGTACACACTGCCCATCTCACTGGGGCAGTGTCACACACACATGGGTCAAGCACAGCCTACACACTGCCCATCTCACTGGGGCAGTGTCACACACACACATGGGTCAAGCACCGCGTACACACTGCCCATCTCACTGGGGCAGTGTCACACACACACATGGGTCAAGCACGGCGTACACACTGCCCATCTCACTGGGGCAGTGTCACACACACATGGGTCAAGCACCGCCTACACACTGCCCATCTCACTGGGGCAGTGTCACACACACACATGGGTCAAGCACCGCGTACACACTGTAACCGGTTGTTATGAGGAAGAGCTTCTGCTGCTGATCAGCTGTTGCTGACTTTTCCCCCCTGCAGCAGAAGTTATGACTTGATGTACCCAGAAGGCAGTGTCCAAGTCAACAGAGCAGCGTCAAACACACAGAAGTCAAACACTGCCTAGACACTACCCTAAGTCTTATAGGGCGGAGCTTATGCTGATGAGCAGCACTTGCTGACTCTTCCCCCCTGCAGCAGAAGTTATGGCTTGATGCAAACCAGAAAGTGGTTTTGAGACCAACAGAACAAAAAGAGCAGGTTGTCCCTGGTAGCTGCCTGGCACTGCACACTCATTAGACAGTGACTAACAAACAGAACATGACAGGCAGCGCTACAGCATGCACCTGCATGGCATTGCACACTCGTCGTGGCAATGACTAACAAACAAGACAGGCAGCGCTACAGCATGCACCTGCTTGGCAATGCACACTCGTCGCGGTAGTGACTAACAAGGTAGAACAGGACAGGCAGCGCTACAGCATGCACCTGCCTGGCAATGCACACTCGTCGCGGCAGTGACTAACAAGGTAGAACAGGACAGGCAGCGCTGCAGCATGCACCTGCCTGGCAATGCACACTCGTCGCGGCAGTGACTAACAAAGCAGAACAGGACAGGCAGCGCTACAGCATGCACCTGCCTGGCAATGCACACTCGTCGCGGCAGTGACTAACAAGGTAGAACAGGACAGGCAGCGCTGCAGCATGCACCTGCCTGGCAATGCACACTCGTCGCGGCAGTGACTAACAAAGCAGAACAGGACAGGCAGCGCTGCAGCATGCACCTGCCTGGCACTACACACTCGTCGCGGCAGTGACTAACAAGGTAGAACAGGACAGGCAGCGCTGCAGCGTGAACCTGCCTGGCACTGCACACTCGTCGCGGCAGTGACTTTCGTACACCATCCCCACAGACACGACACACCATCCAGACAATGCACGATCTTGGCACGAGCAACTCGGAAGCTTATGCACACGTACAACGCTGGAGCTGGCCCCGTGTATCGCACCAAGCTTGGCTTACTTGGCTGCTCGACGGGGTAACCAGATCTCACAGCGGTTGCGTAGCTTTGCAAAGAGCCTCGGCATCCATCGGCATCCCTGCGTGGTAATGCGCTTGAGCAAGGGCTCGAAGGCTATCATTTACGCACAGTCGCTTGCCAGGCGACTGCGCGGACCCGATCTCATTGGTGTCCGACACAATGGCGGAGCAGTGGGCCCATAACCTGTAAAGAATGCACGGCCAGACCAGGACACCACTATCAAGGTTACATAGATCTGCCACAACAGACCGGCGCATAGCTCGCACCTACCTGTAAAGAATGCACGGCCAGACCAGGACACCACTATCAAGGTGCCGAGGTCTGGCAAGAAACTGCCTTAACTACAACAGTCACACTCGTACACTCGGCAGACTAGCCGCTGAATATCTCGCCCTATCATCCCGATGCTTCATGCGCAGCACCGGGAGAGCATACTTTCCAACAGGGTGCAACACAGTGGAGGACACAGTGGAGGAGGGGGTGTGTAAGCCGGTGATACCTTGGTGTGCGCCGACCCAAATGGTGTATTTGGCTGAAGCGAGTACATTTATATGTTCCAAACACCCCGTCAAGGTGCCCTGCACGCCCGGCAGGCATCGCGTTGGGTGTCAGCCGGACATTGCATTTGTGCACAACCAGCTCACTACGCTAGGTAGATGGGGTCACAGCGATGTGGCTCACCGTGCCAAGGAGACCCGTCTCGCCGATGTGATGTGTTCGCGGGCACATGTGGCAGTACGCGAGCAAAGACTCCAATGGCTAGCGCTGATGGTCAGATAACGCGGACTAAACCGCCGATGCCAATGTGATAAACGCTATCGAAAACGGTGCAGTATTGAGGGAGTAATCGCGTGCATATTACCAACCCCATGTTGGGGGCGCCTGAGCGACACGTGTTGGCTAAGGTTGGTCTTTGCTGGTTGCTGGGTAGTGTGTCTCACCCGGCCATCGTTTTGTTACTACAATAGCCACATGGATTGCATACGCAACGTCACCATTACCGCTGCTTGGGGCCATGCACGATGCTGCCCAGGCTAGCTTGACTGCCTGAGTGCTACAGGGGATACTAAGGCCTACCCTCAACTAGCGATTAGGAAGGATTCCTCGGCCACGACCACCCATGAAAGGCAACCACCCATGGTAAGGTGTAGATGTAAGATGTAGACCAAGCGAGGAAGAAAGCTGCTATGGGTTGCAAGGCCTTCACGTCGAGCAAGAGCTGTTGTCGCGTTACGCTAAAGCCTCGGCGTCACCTCCATTCTAGCCTATGTAACCGAGTTAAGGCACCCATCAGGAGGCACGCCAGCAGCAGCCAAGGACCGGAGGTGCTGGATGTGTCCTACGACTTTGTAGCCCAGAACCAAGGCCTATTTAGGTCGCTGCCGCTATGGTCGGGGGGCTTGAGCATTGTCGCGCTCCTCTTAAACCGCGCAATCTCCGGCGTGCGTGACGCCCCAGCAGGACATGCCCTACTGGCCCAGGCCTGATTGTATTTGCATACATCTGCCCGCCACCTCCTAACAGAACTGCAAATATTCCATCAGCCCTGACAGCTGACCAAGCACACCTTGTGTGCCCCTGCACAGATACACACACCACACGCCAAGCCTAGCCAAGCCTTCCCAGCTCTAGACAACTCCAGACAGCTGGTTCCGCCCAATCGTGTCCATTATTCATGACATTCACCCCCATGATTATGCCCCTGCTCAGATCGCCCCAGTGGTAGATGCGTCCAGCAGCCAGAGCCGCGCGGATGTGCTGGCCATCATCATGTCAGCGGTGCTCCTGCTCACAGGCCTGCAGTGGCTGTCGCTCAAACCAAAAGTGGTCCCCTCGGTGAGCTGTCACACCTGGCCCAGCTGCAGCAAGTCCACCTCTCTGGTACAGCCTGGTTGGCCCTGAGCAGGCCTCGCCCTGGGAGCTGCCCAGGCACACTGCACCCCGCACCCTCCCAGCCACCCTGCACTGAGCTGGGTGGCAGCAGCAGTGAGTGTAGGGGTAGGGGGCCCGATTCCTGCCCCTGTTCCACCACTTGGGACTGGGGAGAAAGAAAGAAAGACTGCGTTCTTGCCAGGGGGCGAGCATGAAGGAAGAAGGGTAGCATTGGGCGTGGCCCCTTGCTGCCCTCCCACCAGATCTGCTAGCATGGCCCCACTGCTGGCTGCCCTCCCTCTCACAGTTGACCTGACTTAGAGAGCTCCTAAGCCACACTGAGTCTTGCTCGCCAGCCTAACCCACTACTGGACATGGGGTGGGCTGGAACGGTTGCAGGTCACACTTGAGGGTGAGGAGGTGAACTGGGTGGACCGCGAAGTACGGCTGCCAGCCGCTGCTGTCGAGGAGCTGCAGTGGACTTGGTCAGCCCTGCGGGCCTGCACGCGCTGCAAATCCCTGGTGGTCTTGCTGGAGTGAGTTAGGGCAGCAGGGTAGGGGCTGCAGGGGAGGGGTGCCAGGCGTAAGGGATCAGGGTGAACACTTTGCAAGCATCGTTGGAAGGTTGAAGGTGCGGACGGGGTGAGGGGTTGGGATGGGGAAAGTGTGCTGCGATGAGAGCATGGGGGAGGGGTGCAAATGACATCATGCAAGGGAGAGATAGCGAAGCCTACTTAAAGGTGATGGGTGGGTCCCGCGCTGCTGCTACGGTCGCAGGGTGCAGGGAGAGGTCTGTGCAATGTGTGAAAAGTTGCATTTGTTGCAGCAGGCAGTGTGGCTGTGGGCATGGCAGCAGTGCCTGCAGCTAGCCATGAGAATGTCTGCCTCTGGCTTCTCCACCTGACTACTCAGCAGGCTGCGTGTGAGAGTGGCATGTTAGCTGCATCAGCCCTTGGTGTCAGGCCGCAGGTGCGGGCAGCAGCAGGCATCAGCAGTCATGCCGGTGCTGTGCCACGATGCCTCCATGATGCACCAGGAGCAGCAGCAGCGACAGCAACCCCACCCCGCAGGAGCCCTGGCCCTGACACCACCCCAGACTCCGTGCCCTCCCCTTCTGCACCTGGTCTTGTTGTTCGACAACGTCAGGTGCCACCACTTTGGACGTGAAATCCAGGGAGCCCAGGGGCATGAGGGTGGCATTGGTGCAGGCTGGCTGCAGGCTGAGAGGTTGTGGGCTCTGCTGTCCCTGGTTGCGTGTGCAGTGGCCGCACCATCTTCTGTGCTGGCCTCCTGAAGCCTGGTGTGCGACCAGGCAGTGCCCAGGCGGGCGACATCTGCACCGCTTGCATGAAGACAGGCCAAGGCAACTACCTGGCCAACCTGGTGCTGTACCCAGGTGCCAGGGGCAGCAGCGGCAGCAGCACATGGCTAGCCTAGCGGCCCCTCCCCCTTCCCCCCCCCCTCCCGGCGGGGCAGGGCGGTGCGGGCCAGGGGCAGCAGCAGGGGTGGCGACAGGGGCAGCGGCAAGGTGAAGGGCACAGGTGGCAGCAGCTGCAGCACAGCTGTGGCACCAGAGTGGCACAGTCATAAGACTGCACGGCACCACAAGCACTAGGCAGGGGCAGGGGCTGGTGCAGGAGTGGACACAGGGGCGTGCTGGGCCATAGTGAAGACATGTATATGTAATTAATGTATGAATGTGGGCAGACCCAGCGTGGCACTGATGCTTGCAGGGAGAGCGGAGTTTGTGTCATTTCTGCCGGAGAACACCCAGGGTGTTGCGGTGCAGCCCATAGCTGACCGAGGCGTGCTGATAGCCGGCATTGACGCAGTGCGGGGCTTGGGCAGGCTGGACCAGGTGCGCCAGGGGGCGAGCTGCATGCAGGCATGGGTCATTGTGAGAGTCACACCATGACATGTACCCTCAGTGCTGCTGCAGTACACTCGGCAGTGACAGTCGCGCTGTGCATTGACCATGCCATCAGCTGCTCTGCTGGCCGTGCGCCCCTTCATATCAATGGGGGTTTGGGACGGTTGGTGACGCACTGCATGGTTTGAAGTCCAAGCATCATGCAAGCCGTGGCTGGTGTCTGTCCTGTCATGTTGTCCTGTCTTGATGGCCACAGTTGGATGCGTGTGGGCCAACATATAGTTGTCAGACTTTGGTTGGTCCTTGGCCCCTGCCCTCGCAGGCCTGGCTGGCGTCTGTGGCAGACAAGCTGGAAGTGAGCCTGGAGGGCGTGAAGCCTGTCAAAACAGGCGTTGGCTTTGGGGCGACTGGCAAGGTGCAGGCGTAGAGTTCCGACGATGGCGGCCGTGTAAACTCTCCGATGCCGCCGCTTGCCGCCGACATAACCTTTTGCCGCCTCTCGTGGCTCTCAACCTGCCGTGCGCGCTTGCGCTGTCACTCTGGGCTTGTGGGAGTGTGTGCAGCGCCCCCTGGAAATGTGCAGCTGGAAGTACCGCCCAGCTCTGCCTGCTGGGTACCGCCCCAGGCTAGCAGGGCTTAAAGCAAGAAGTACCAGCAGGGCTTCAAGCTGGTCAACGACCGGCATAGCTGCGAGTGCCGAGCGTGAGCAGCGAAGTAGAGAAGCGGGAGAAGGAGTATCTAACCTCCCACCTCCGCGCACAACTCCTAGCAGTTGGCCGTGCCGGGATGATGAAGGGCGGCGGGTCGCTAGACGTCGAAGCAGGTCTCTGAATAATGATGATCGATGCGCGCAAGCGCCACGACACACTGCGCCTAGCGAACCTGTCCAGCTGTGAAGTGTGGAAGTGGATTGCGATTCCCTCGCGTTCCCTAGTTTCCCTCGCGTTTCCTAGTTTCCCTCGCGTATCCTAGTTTCCTGGTTCCCAACCTGTGACAAGTGTGTTCCGGCAACTGCTTCCCAGCTGCTTTGCCCGCCACCCAGAGCCTGCGGTGCAGGAGTGCCTGCTTGACATTAACCTAAAGGTCGGTGAAGCGTCCCACTGGGCTGGCGGCTGCTACAACATAACATCCAAGGGCGAACACTTACGCATTTGCGTCGCGATGGCCGACAGCGAAGACAACTCTCAAATCTGTTGGGTGTGCCATGAACCTGAAAATGGCGCCGTGGCGCAGGCGTTGATAGATCCCTGCGAATGCCCGAGATTGGTCCACGCGCACTGTCTTGCGCGGTAAGGACGCGAAGTGCAATATCTCGCGCAATTGACGAGCACAATTGACGAGCACAATTCCGCTGGCTCGCTAGGTGGCAGCTGCAAAGCGCTGGCAAGGATGAGGAGCTCAATTGTCGCTTCTGCCGCAAGGCAAGCTGTGGCCACGTCGCATTGCTGCCAGTGGGAAAGGGCTGTGACGTTGGGTGGTAGGAATATTTAAAGCAGGAGTGCGGATGACCATTGGCATATCTTGGCTGGGTTTTTGCCTTGGTTTCTGGCTGGGTTTAGGACCACCATCCCGGGGTGGGTTCCGGCCACAATACCCCCTGTGCATGCTGCTGTGCAGAGATTGCCTGACTGGCGGTCAACCCTTACCCCAGCGCACATGGAGCCGACTACGCCCCTCACAGTGGCAGTACTACATAAAGGTGGGTGCCTGGTCAGCAAGGCAAGACAACCAGAGCATGGGCGCAGTGCAGGAGGTTTTCTATCTCTTGTTCTCTCATTGTGCTATACAAAGCAAGAGAGGAGGGTGGGTGCATGCAGCAACCCTTGCTCATAGTCCTGGACCATGTGCCATGCAGGAAGGTGCCACAGGCTGCAGGTGTGGCCAGGCGCTGAGGGCATCCAGCAATTCTGCAGCCTGCTGTGTGAGATCACTGGTGAGTCCAAGCCTGCTGCTGGCAGGGCACTCGCTACAGGTCCAGCTGTACTACCTGTACTGCCTGTACTGCCTGTACTGCCTGATTCCACTGGGCAAAGCATACATGTGTGCGGGGCCCTGCCTCCCCTCATACTTGCAGGGGGGCCCACGCTGGATTGCATGCAGGTGAGTCGCATGCGTTTAGGCCTGTCACCCTCCTGCGCAGCCACGTCACACAACATGGCAGGCATCTCGTCACTCAACATGAGCGACCATCTCCCAGCACATTATTCCCCTACTATTATGGGCAGGGGCTGTGTTATCTGTAGTCCGAACTGTTTGCATGCAGCAAGCATCTGGTACCAATACCTGATTCACTACCCCAACCCGCTTGCGAAGGCCGGGAAATCTATGTTGGCATGAAACACATGCTCTGATGTAAGCAACAGCTTCAGCATTGCGCGGTGCACACATGCTACTGTGCTACAGGCTGCTGGGCTTGGGCCTTGGGGGCTCGGTCTCGCAGCTTCTTGAAGCCCAATGCTGGGTACTCCTTGCCCTGGGCAGGAAGTCTGCCTCGGTGTGGCCACCTGCACAGCTCTTACATTGGCAACAGTTACATTGACAACATTGCCGGAGTATCCAGGTGCTGGAGCAGGCAAACACAGCTGGGCTTGTCTGCAACACTAGGGCACAGCATCTGGCACAGCCTCCATACAGCCTGAGCCGCTGCTGTACTACTGCGCCCCAGCAGGCTGCTGCTGCTGCTGCTGCTGCTGCTGCTGCTGCTGCTGCTGCTGCTGCTGCTGCTGCTGCTGCTGCTGCTGCTGCTGCTGCTTGGACTTGGATGCGCGGTCTAGCAGCCGCTTGTAGACCCATCTCCCAGCAGCATAAAGTGCTGTCATCTCCACACGACACATCACCTTCACCTGCCACCAGCCTTCCATACCCATGTTGCCATCATCCCTGCTGCCCCGCCACGGCAGGTGACGTTTCAATGCAAAGCCCCAGGCACTGGACAGCCCCTAAGCTTGAGGGGCATTTCCGCCTTCAACGCCGCTATCCATTGTGCAGCCGTGGCAGCAGCTGAGAGGGTAGCTCGTCAAGTGCCTGGAACTCCTGGCAATGTGGCACTGGCACCGCAGATGCTGGGCACAGACTCTGCCCTGGCTAGCGACCCCTCCTCACCCAGCAGCCAAATCCACACCCAGCAGCCAACCCACCAGCATGAGACTGCCACGCCAGCCCTCTCTCCCTGCCCACCCCCTCTCACCAACACTACGGTATGCGCCTCCAGTCCAAGTGTGAGCAGCTCAGCCCACGCCCACCACAGCACAACACGGCTGCTCCACCAGTCACTGTCAGGGGATGGCCAGGACTTCATCTTGCAACTGGGGCAAAGCGACCCAGGGAGGCTGGCTGGGGCAGTGCAGCAGCAGCAGCAGCAGCAGCAGCAGCAGGGTGCAGTCGCTGGGGGTCAGGGCCCTGCGCGCAGCCCAATGCCACCAAACAGCCCAGGCCGATGTGAGTGGACGCGCAAGTTGTGCACTAAGGCTGCAGACCTCCTCCGTCACTGCTTCCAATGCTTGTGCATGCAAGAGCAAGGCTGGATAGAAGACAGGTATGGTTTCCAAGCAGTTCATGTGGTGAGGGAGGGCACAGGCAGAGATAGGCATGACGTCATGAGGTGGCCTGCTTGGCAACACGGCTGGAGGGCCAGCAGCCAACGCATGCAGCATCCAGCAAGCGGTGGTGTGCAGACAGTGGATGCATGCTGGCTGCTGCTGCATGAGCAGCTGGTCTTGGCTGCAACCGTTTGCTCCCCAGCTGCTGACGCTGTTAAAGCGCTGTGCTGAGCATGTTTCTGTGTGATAGTGTGATAGAGGGCACCTGTTTCTGTGTGATAGTGTAATAGAGGGCCCCAGGGGAGGGAAGGGGAGTGTGGCCTTGGGGTCAGGTATCAGCTGCGAGTTAGAGGCACATCAAGGTGCACAGTCCATGTGTCGCCAGCATCTTGTGGCTGCTTAGCGTCCCTGCAACCAGTACGGAGCCCTACTGCTGCCCTGTGCGTGCTGCTCTGCAGGGATGCTGGCCTGTCACTGAGCTACATACCTCATGCCATGGGGTACCCTTTCCCCGGCTACAGCCAGTGGGCGCCGATGTGGCGCTAGACTGGGTTGACGCTGCGTTACCTGATGCTGACGTGTTGTCCTGGACATCCAGGGAAGTGAGGAGGAGAGGCTCTCACGGAATGATGCCTTGTGTGTCGGCCCTGGCTTGCGGTGGGCCGCCATTGAAGCCCTCACTTTGCCACCAGTACAGCGCGTGAACTGCAGCACTAGGCGGCAGCTTGGGCATGCTCGTCACGAGCCTGCGTGGAGCGGCAACATTAGAGCAGGGCACGCTGGTTGGAGGCCTCAGTACAAGGGGGCATATGTGTGGTTTCAGGACCAGCGAGAGGCTGTTCACTGATTGCTGATAGACTGTTCGCTAATTGGGAGTCTGCATATAGGAGGGCGCGGTTGAGGGGACATGTGCTACTTCAGGACGAGCGAGAGGCTGTTCACCTTGGCCAGCTGCTGCTCCAGCTCTTCCTTCAAGTTGTGGGTGCACCCAAAACTGCTCATCATGGCATTGTGCAGGCCTGCAGAGGGCAGCAGCAGCCAGGGTAGAGCATGCCACTGTCAGCTCAAGGCCCAGGCACTGCAAGGTTCCAGCTTCATGCATTACCGTCCATCAGTTCACCAACCTGTAGTGGCTGTGTGCTTCGCAGTGAGATTGTTGGAGAGTGCACGCGTCAAAGCGTCGTTGCTAAGTACCTCACCTCATGGTGCATATCCCTGCATAGCCTAGTCACGTAGCTCCAGGAGGTAGCGGGTAGCCTGTTGTGCTCGGTGTATTGTACCTGCACCAATTAGCTTGCTTGTGTTGTGGAATGATGCCTTGTGTGTCGGCCCTGGCTTGCGGTGGGCCGCCATTGAAGCCCTCACTTTGCCACCAGTACAGCGCGTGAACTGCAGCACTAGGCGGCAGCTTGGGCATGCTCGTCACGAGCCTGCGAGGAGCGGCAACATTAGAGCAGGGCACGCTGGTTGGAGGCCTCAGTACAAGGGGGCATATGTGTGGTTTCAGGACCAGCGAGAGGCTGTTCACTGATTGCTGATAGACTGTTCGCTAATTGGGAGTCTGCATATAGGAGGGCGCGGTTGAGGGGACATGTGCTACTTCAGGACGAGCGAGAGGCTGTTCACCTTGGCCAGCTGCTGCTCCAGCTCTTCCTTCAAGTTGTGGGTGCACCCAAAACTGCTCATCATGGCATTGTGCAGGCCTGCAGAGGGCAGCAGCAGCCAGGGTAGAGCATGCCACTGTCAGCTCAAGGCCCAGGCACTGCAAGGTTCCAGCTTCATGCATTACCGTCCATCAGTTCACCAACCTGTAGTGGCTGTGTGCTTCGCAGTGAGATTGTTGGAGAGTGCACGCGTCAAAGCGTCGTTGCTAAGTACCTCACCTCATGGTGCATATCCCTGCATAGCCTAGTCACGTAGCTCCAGGAGGTAGCGGGTAGCCTGTTGTGCTCGGTGTATTGTACCTGCACCAATTAGCTTGCTTGTGTTTGTAGATCAGTAGGCAGAGAGCACCGAAGTTGTCACGAGGCATTCAGCATCGCGTGGGCATGACACAGTAGCATGGGCCCAGCATGGTGATAAAGACGATGATGGTGACAATGGTGATGATGGTGATGACGCGGTGGCATGCATCTTGCACTGTCTCAAGATGTGCTGTCACAGATAACCTGCACCGCAGCAAGGCAGGTGGGTGGACAAGGACTGCAATGCAGCTCTGAACATGCGCCGCATTGGGGAGAGCAAATGGCAGCTGCTGGAGCTGTGCTGTTGGCAGACCAGCTGAAGCTGCCAGCCAAGGGCAAGGAGTACCTTGACCAGGGCTGCAAGCGGCTGCGAGACCGGCCACCCAACGCAGCAGCAGCTGCAACAGCCTGTTGCGGTACAGTAGTGTGCCCCCGCTTGAGCTGTTCCCATCAGCTGTCATCAGCGCATGTCGGTCATGCCAACTCTAGGCTACAGCCCTGTTACAGGGGTCAGGCAATAGTGTAGGTAGACTAAACACAACACAGACAAAACACCACCAACAAAACAAAGTCCCTATTGAGGATTTAGGTGCTGGCACGGATAATGCAGCATTTATAAAATTGTTAAACCAGCATTTATATTTAACAATGGTACAAATGGTGCAGTCTCTGGTAAGCAGTGTTATGAAAAACGATAGCCCGCTGTGCACATTATCTACATTTTGTCGTTTTCTCCATTTAAGTTTTTCAGTATCATCGTTTTGCGAGAGGTCACCGGTTCAAACCCTTCTTGTGTAATGTAACGGCTCTCACGCCGCAAAACGCTGATGGCAAGGTCAGCCAGGCAATATCATCCGCAAACATGCCATTTAGGTCACAAACTAGGATGACCAACAAGGATGGCTTAAGAATAACACTCAAGAATGGCTTACACACACGGATAACTCAAGGATGAGTCAAGGATGACTCAAGGATGACTCAAGGATGACTCGAGGATGGCCTAATGCAAGGGAGCCAAGTGTTTAGGGTCATGAAGTACGACTACAAGGTGGTTCACAAGCTCAAGGCCAGGGTCAGAGCCTCAGCCTCCAGGACTGCCACACGGGCAGCTTCCTTAGCCATATCAGCCTCCACTGCGATCTCAAGGGCATCCTCATTGACTGCTTGCAGTCGCTGAAGCAACTCCTCCTCCCCCTCCCCCC